>OX457041.1:22940116-23140831 GCA_949752735.1 Lumbricus terrestris | reverse complement strand
CAACAAATTAGACGAGAATTATTGTCTGTGTTGGCTAAACCTCGTCAAATTTTTATTGGGTCAAGACTTCAAGCTGCTGCGAAGGGCAACAGTCATTGTTGTTATTGCCATTCTTAATCTTAATGTTATTGGGAGCATAGTAGTTTTCCTGTTTAAGCCTACTGCTGGTGGCGGCGACGCTGGTGCCATTGTTGCTCGCGAGTCGCGATGTTATTATTGTTTTTGTTCTTGTTATTGTAATTGTCAGTGGCGGCACCAGGATATCAGTTTGGGGGCTGAATTTGCGGGAGAAAATTTTCCGTTTTCAGTCGCAAAAATGTCTGGCGACCTTTTGTTTTATTCATCGGCCAAAATCTCAGGAAAATTTTCCACTTCTGCCGTCAAATTTCTGATGACTTTTTTTTTAGTCATTTGCTCGAAATCTTGGAAATCGGTCCTTTTCACTGTCTGGCAAATCTCGTGCGTACCTGTACGGTTAATGTTAATTTTTTTTGGGAGGGGGGCTAAATTTAATCGTCCAAATATATCATTTTTACACGGCAAAATAGATGCCCCCATCCTCTTTAGCGCCGCTACTGGTAATTGTAATTGTAATTGTAATCGAACATTTATAAAGCGCCGAGGAAGGAATGAGAAGAGGAGGAAGTCAGTCGATGAATTGCTTGTCATTCCAGAGCTGCCATCTAGCGATTTCTACTATTGCAACAGAAGCTTAAATTAGCCCCATTCTGTATGTATGTATGTATGTATGTATGTATGTATGTATGTATGTATGTATGTATGTATGTATGTATGTATGTATGTATGTATGTATGTATGTATGTATGTATGTATGTATGTATTGTTTGTTTGTTTGTTTGTATGTGCACTTGTTATAGCGCCCCTTCAAGCTCTCTCTACTCAGAGGCGCTCCCGATGCAGAGCGGACACTGCATCGGAGTTTTACGCCGAAGCGCTGAGCAATTGTGAGTGAAGGACTTGCCCAAGGTCCTTACGCGGCGAGGTGGATTCAAACCTCGAACCTTCCGACTTCAAGGCAACGACGCCACCACTACACCACCGCGCCCCACAATACATACATGTATGTATGTATGTATGTATGTATGTATGTATGTATGTATGTATGTATGTATGTATGTATGTATGTATGTATGCATGTATGTATGTACGTATGTATGCATGCATGCATGTATGCATGTAGCCTATGTATGTATGTTTGCATGTATGTATGAGCACTGCCACTTGCAATAGCGCCCCTTCAAGATTTTACTACTCAGAGACGCTCCCGACTAGCCTACAGCGCGGAGTTTCACGCTGAAGCGCACGAGCTGAGGTGGATTCGACCCCGCAATGACTGTGATCGGAAAGACCAGCACGGGGAAATAAAATATGGATGCCTACGCAGGCTACGCTACGTTCAAACGAGCAACGGTGGTGATGGATCTCATCCATCCGTTTATTTAAGCAATTTATTTTATAGGCTCTCGGCCAATAGGCTAGGCCATGGCAGCGCTGAACATTTGAAGAGAGTGGAAAGGCGTGAGGGAATAAGCTCACAGATAGGATACCGCAAAGTAGCACAAGAAACATCGTTCACGGCGGCCAATTGGTGCAATTAATTAGTTATAACAAATTGCGACGCTATGGTTGCCTTGGAAATGCTTGTCCTTTTCAGCTAATCGATGAATTAGATGATGCTTTAATCTCCGTCAGAATTATATAAATGAGACACTCTACCTTCGTGCAGTTTTAATACTCATCGGTTGTCTTTCAAACACATTTGATTCTTTCTTCTTAGTGCTCACTATATGCTAATAAATTTATATGAATTTCATGGCCAACATGTCCAATTCATGTTATTACAGATATTTGCAAATTACCTGCAGTCTAAACATGATTATATACCGGTCCAGTGTGTTGATATGGGGCGAACTTTCGTGATGGGGGCAATATTACATGAATGTGTCGACGTGGAAAGTCTACAAGTATTAGCCGCTGACAACACCCAGCGAGAAGTAGCATACGTTATCCCACACTATTTCATATTAAAAACACCTTTCGTCATGCACTCAGCATATTATGAATAATCTTCTTCTTTATTACAGTTTTCTATATTTATGTTTTTACCACCAAAACTGTCTTAAAGATCACGTAAGGTAGGCCTATAGCAAGACTACATTGATAGGCTACCAATGAATTCTCAACATCTGAAAAATCTCTACGGGGTCATTACATAATCACAGTATTACGTAACGCTTCAGCCTCAGCCTTGAGGGTGGGTGGGTAGGGTCATGAAACGTTAGGAAACGTTACGTGGAGGAAAGAGCTGAACGTTACGTAACGCCATGAAAAAATTATCAACGACTATTAAATTACCATCGAAAGATTCGAATGACACTTCAGACATGATGTGGTCGAAGTTTTAAACTTCGTGACATTGTTTTAAAACTTAACCGAAGTAGGTCTATAGGCCTATATCTGAATAAGATCCGGTGTCACGAAATAGAGTATCCCCCGTATTAATTGTATCCCCCCCGAATTAGAAAAAGTCGAAGAAACCGCTTCCGCGTGTATTTTGTTTTGCAAATTGATTTTCAACTGCTTTGTTTTGAACAATGACACAAACAGGTATGTTTATTCCTACTAAATAGTTTGTTTTGCCCTGTTTTTTGAGCACTTAAAACATTTAAAACACTTAAAAATACTCAGAGTCTCTAAATAAATTCAAGTTGCCTTTATCTGAGCATTGCTTAGGACACTTAAAACAATTAGAGTCACTTTAAATTTTGATTACGGCATACATTTTTTTATTATGCGCATTTTTCAAAAAAGGGGATAGAAGGGTTTATCCCTCCGGATAGTATAGACCGGTTAATTCTATCCGGGGGGATAGATTAATTCATCCCCCCGGATAGCTTTCAGGGGGATACTCCGTCTCGTGTCACCGGCAGCAGACACCATCTACATGCCAGGTCAATTATGTTCTCCGAATTCTGTTCTTCGAATTGTTTGGGTCTGATAGCTTTGCCAACGGAACAATGTGTAGGGCCTAATTTCCCTTGGATTCCTGACATCGAAGAACCACTTTGAAGCATGTTTTACTTAGTGGACACGATCTCAAACATTTAAAATTAATGCTCAACAAAACTGCATGGGCAATATTTCTATTAATAATAACTGCAGTGATGGGAAAATTACTTTTAAAAAGTATTTTGAGTATAAGTATCAATATCACAATAGTATTTAAAATTTATTTATTTATTTAAATTTATTTAAATTTATTTAATTTATTTAAAATTTATTTTGAGTATAAGTATCAATGATCACAATAGTATTTAAAATACAAGTAAAACTACTTTATTACATCATATGCCCTCAGTAGCGTAGCTAGCTTTTCGTGGGCCCGTGTGCAGAGGTTCCACATGGGCCCCAGCTTGGCCTTATAGGACCGATATCTTCGCGTTCTCGCAATTATTAAGACCACCAAAAACTAATCAATGGTGTGTTTGCTATTATACCTAACACATGCAATAGGCCTACAACTCACAGAATAAACATGAATGCTGCACGAATGAGACAGATGAATTAAAGTGTTATAACTGCAGTGATAGGCCTATCTCAGTCGAAATTTAAAATCTATCACGTTGCATACTTATCTACTTATTATTAGTGAGCCTACTTAAAACGGTATCATGTCATCATAGAGTTTTCTTTCTAGCATTTTGTTGAGCCAAAATGTCAATCATGTATCAAATCTGGTCCATGATTTGCAATTTGCACACCAAAAACGATACAGTCATTAATTTGTCACAGTAGGCCTACATAAAAATAAGTTCAGCAATATTCCTTAGCAGTGCAAAAATTGGAGCAAATCAGTGATTCCTATGACCCTGATCCTGCTCAATTTTTGGTCTCTCTCTGATTTTGGGGTGAGGGCTGGAAGGAGTTGAGAGCAGTTTGAGAATTGTAGAAAAATAACTGGGGTCAGACTATGATCCAAGTGGAGTTTGGTCGTGAAAAACTGAAAAGAAGACAACCATTATGTGAACCTCTAAAAGACTAGAGAGGGTTGAACCACTTCAAACCTCCCTCAGTTCTGACCCTGGTTGAGGGAGATGTCAGGTCACTACCGTTACCAAATCAGCAAAGTAGGCCTACCGGAATACACGACGTATCAGGTTTCTGCAGCGCACCCTTTGATTACAATACACGAATGTGACATACATGGTAGGCTATTACATGTAGACGGACATAATCACACCTATCCTAGATAGCACAGGCACGCCCTTATACTCTTTGCATAGGAATGGAAAGCAGTGAAATTAAAACCTTAATTATGCCGGTACAAGGGCGGATACAGAAATTTTCGAAGGGGGGCCAAAATTTTCGGTCTTGTTGGTGTGGGACAGGCGAAAAATTTCGTGTGATACCAAGTCAGCCGCCAAAAAAGTTGATGACCTTTTTTTAGTCATTCGTCCAAATTTTCCTAAAAAGATACCATTTCATCCGCCAAAAAGGTTGATGACCCTTTTTTATAGTCATTCGTCCAAATTTTTTTAGTCATTCGTCCAAATTTTCCGAAAAAGGATACCATTTCATCCGCCAAAAAGTTGATGACCTTTTTTTTAGTCATTCGTCTCTCCAATCAACAGTAGTCAGAGTGTATAGTCGATCAGGTAGGGGGCACGTCCCATGAGATTTTTTCATGGGGGGGCCTGGTATCCTATTTTTCTCTCCAGCCGCATTTATATAATGGCTTGTTGAAACCAAATGGGGGGGCCACGTCCCATGGAGATTTTGAATGGGGGCCATGGCCGGATTGGCCCCCCTTGGATCCGCCCTTGTGCCGGTATGATTCGTTTCATGTTCTCAGATTAAAACTATAAGCTTATTGGACCTATTTTTTAAAATTATCGTTCACATACATGTACAGTTGTAGGCCTACACTTATATGTCATCTTGCAATGCGACAGTCATGACTCGAGACGCAAATATAATAATTATTAATACAGGAGTTCGGACCAAGTATAGCTTTGCCTGTCAACAGCAAGGCGGTTGATAGGAACCAAATAAAGTAGGCTACCCGTAACGAAATAGCCTAGTGCAAGTGCGTTCACAAAAATCACATCTAAAAACATAATGTGAATTACTAATTAGGATAGCCTATAATAAATAATTAATTCAGCAATCTGTATGGGCCCCTGGAGGTCGTGGGCCCGTGTGCTTTGCACACATGGTAGTTACGCCACTGTATGCCCTTCCAATACACTGTATACACCAGCACAAGTCAGTAAGTGTTATACCAGTCTGCCTGCATGCTGTAGGGCCTAATCCGCCAAGTATGTAGTCTCTGATCCAGTATTGGAGATGTAAATAAATCTCTGCACACCGTTCCAAGATCAGATGATTTCCAAATGCCACCAGCCATAAATAGACAGTCTATTTCCATCCTCAATTGTCCTACGCATAAACATCTAAATAGCGAACATGCTTAATCTATCTAGCCGATTAGTGTCGTCCTCGATCCTCCATTATCCAGGCTAGGTACTGGCACTGGTAAAGAACAGATGGGGGAGTTTATATATAGCCTAGGCTGCAGGTTGGAGTTAGATATTTATACTCTTCCTCTACACCATACATCTAATACACCCAAGATCAGTATATTCAAAGAACCTTGAAATACACCTGTGTAATTAACATTCCGCACCATGTGTTCAATCAATGTCAGGCTGTTTAACTGACGAATGTGTGTCCTAAGCCACCTATAAGGCTAGGCTACAATGACTCCTTTGTTTGAGGGATGAAGTCTCACATAAGCCAATAATAGACCTACATCTCAATTGATTTTTGTAGCAATCGTTACGTAACGCTGGGGAGGGAGGGTGAGTATTTGTTTGTTTGTATGTGCACTTGTTATAGTGCCCCTTCAAGATAACTACTCAGAGGCGCTCCCAACTGCAGAGCGGACACTGCATCGGAGTTTCACGCCGAAGCAAATTGCGAGTGAAGGACTTGCCCAAGGTCCCTACGCAGCGACTTGGTGTATTCGAATCTCGAACCTTTCGGCTTCAAGGCAACGACGCCACCACTAGGCTACACCACCGCGCCCCACAAAAGAGTGGGTGGGTGAAGAGCAACGTTACGAAGCGTTACAGGGTGGGTGGGAAACGGACATTTTTTAAAAGGCCGTACGCTCTGCGTTCGTGACCACATGACTTAATTTGAACTGTCTAGAAAAGATGACTTTAATTTCATCCCTCGAGCAGTGGCGTAACTAGGAACTCGGGGGCCCTTAGACAAAATGTGAACATTGAAATGTATTATCACTTACAGTGGCGTAACTAGGAACTCGGGGGCCCCTCTGGGCCTCTACACTCGGGGGCCCCCTAGACTTTGTCTACCCAGTCTACCCTATTGTTACGCCACTGCCCTCGAGTTCTTTTTAAGACTGTTCGCAGTGTTAGCTCTAGTCTCTAGGCAGTGTTTAATCTAGACGTCTCTGGGGGGGAAAGTTCCCCCCCCAGGATTGACATTTCCCCCCAGAAAAATTTGACAAAATGATATTGGTTTTTAGTTACTGTTTTCATCATTGTTTTACATGAAGTGTTATAATATACCGTGATATTATTTATTATTATATGATTATAATGACATTATTTACAACTATAATATAATTATGATACTATCATGTTAAAATGACACCTGAAAATGCAGCCATTGCAATGTGGAAATTCAAAAAGTTTCTAATGGGTCACTGAAAAAGTACAGCTAATTTGTTAAGATGACACCGTAAAATGCTGCTATTGCAATGTGAACATTCAGAAAGTTTCTAATGGGTCACTAAAAAAGTACAGCTATTTTGTAAAGATGACCCCCTTAAAATGCTGCTATTGCAATGTGGAAATTCAAAAAGTTTCTAATGGGTCACTGAAATAGTACAGCTATTTTGTTAAGACGACACCTTAAAATGTTGCCATTGCAATGTGAAAATTTAAAATTTTTCTAATGGGTCACTGAAAAGTACAGCCATTTTGTTAAGACGACACCTTAAAATGCTGCCATTGCAATGTTTAAATTCAAAAAGTTTCTAATTGGTCACTGAAATAGTACAGTTATTTTGTTAAGACGACACCTTAAAATGTTGCCATTGCAATGTGAAAATTCAAAAAAAAAATTAATGGGTCACTGAAATAGTACAGCTATTTTGTTAAGACGACACCTTAAAATGCTGCCATTGCAATGTGGAAATTCAAAAAGTTTCTAATGGGTCACTGAAAAACTACAGCTATTTTGTTCAGACGACACCTTAAAATGCTGACATTGCAATGTGGAAATTCAAAAAGTTTCTAATGGGTCAATGAAAAAGTACAGCTATTTTGTTAAGACAACACCTTAATGTGCTGCCATTGCAATGTGGAAATTCAACAAAATTTCTAATGGGTCACTGAAAAACTACAGCTATTTTGTTAAGACGACACCTTAAAATGCTGCCATTGCAATGTGGAAATTCAAAATTTTTCTGATGAGTCAATGAAAAAGTACAGCTATTTTGTTAAGATGAACCCTTAAAATGCTGCCATTGCAATGTGGAAATTCAAAAAGTTTCTAATGGGTCACTGAAATAGTACTACAGCTATTTTGTTAAGACGACCCCTTAAAATGTTGCCATTGCAATGTGAAAATTCAAAAAATTTCTGATGGGTCACTGAAATAGTACAGCTTTTTTGTTTAGACGACACCTTAAAATGCTGCCATTGCAATGTGGAAATTCAAAAATTTTCTAATGGGTCACTGAAAAAGTACAGCTATTTTGTTAAGACGACACCTTAAAATGCTGCCATTGCAATGTGGAAATTCAAAAAGTTTCTGGTGGGGAGGGGCGCATCCCCTCCCCATACCCCTCCCCGTCTCGGTGATACCCGCATCATGAGCGTCCTTCGGACGCTCAATTGTCTCCCCCCCCAGAAACCTCAATTCCCCCCCCAGAGGACGGGGACTAGATTAAACACTGGAAACAGAAAACTAGGATATATCTTTCGCGTGCCTCCAACCTGAATTCTGCAGACACTGTTATTTTAGTCCATTTCTTTTCATACTTTCTTCATGTAATAAGTTGCGGTCGGTCAACTTAATTTTTCTTGAATAAACGAAGTATGCTTAGCAAACTAACTTTTGTAAAATGGACGCAGAGAAGCGTAGTTGTAGCCTACATATACACGGAGGGGGGAAGGGTTCACAACATATACGAAGTGCAACAGAGGGGAGGTAGGTCACAGTATGCAATTTTGCATACAGTGTACGACGTATACGTAGGCCTAATAATATTACGGCCCCTAGACTTTGGAGTAAGATCGTGAGCTCTCGTATATGGTCTTGGGAGGCCAACACACTGCACACGTTGGTACAGTTAGTATTCTAGGATTCCAGGGCATTTAATTTACAAAAAGGGTCAATGGCATTGCAATGCAATCCACTGTAAAATGTCACATCGATATAAAATCTTCAAAAAATTCAGTGTGTCCGAGTAAGAAGATGCCAGCAAGGCACTACATGAGCCAATTCATCCAGTTTTCTCAGTTCTTACACCGAATGTCAGTAGATGAATTATTTAATTTTTACATTACTTCATTCATGGTGGTGTTTAAACAGTCAAAACACCCCAGCTACGACCTTGTCTGCAGGTGTTCCCATAAGCTCTCTCCTCAAAACCTTTTTTTTGGGGTACTCATACAGAAGCACTATGAATGGCAGCTGCCGTGATCAACATAAGCTACTAACAGTTTGTCAATCAATCAACCAATCATTCAGAATTTATATAGTGTCCCTTTCAAGGAACCTACTCAGAGGCGCTCCCGGCCGAGATCAAGCGAAAAGTCTTCAACATTTGTGAAATTGAGAAAGTTTGGGAGGTGTTGCATAGTCAAGGGAAGCCCATTCCAGGTTGTTGGACCAACCACAGAGAACGAACGGCTCTGCATTGTCGCAGAACGAGTGAAGCCATTAACCATTAAGTCATCATGGAGCAGTGGCCTATGCAAGTGGAAAGAGGGAGGCAAAGCCCACACAGGTAAGAATAAAGTAGTTAGAAGGGAATAATTATAGCAGCCAAAACAAACTTGTCAAAACTCTAGAAGTTATTTGTTTTTGCAAATTTCTTGTGCAATCTTACCCAGCTGAAACGAAACATGCAGATCTAAGCTAATATTTATATGAATTAATCCGTACCCATTACTTAAAACGTCATAAAAATATCATGAATACAAATCTGCTGAAGTAGACAAAGTCAGCTTTACGTCAACCAAACTACCTCTTAGCTATGCACATGTGCAGAGCTGCTGTCTGAATTAAAACATTTAGGCCTGAACAGCAAACCTAACAACACAAAACATTTCTAGTCGAGTCAAAACAATTCCATGAGACTAAACGATTCAGAAATTAAACAATTTCAGAAATGTTTCACCTTGGTCATCAATTTCTGACTAACAAGCATGTAACATCCAGTCAAAAAAATTTCAGTTCAATTTAATCATCCCACATGGGAACCGATACAAATCGCACTGGTGAAAGTGCAATCGTGCACAGGTAGAGTGGCGGGCAACGATGTACTGAGCAGAAGTTCTTCATTGCGTTGTTTAGATGCTCCTGCTTTTCATCATGGCTTCTACGAGTTGACATCTCACAGAAAAGTCTTCTCGTGCTAGCGATTGACATATATGCATCAAGAAGGGCTTCCAGGTTGGCCTTATTCAAGTTATCGCAGTTCAGATGCAGTTCCTCAAGTTTGTTGAACTGTGCCATCGCATTCACCAAAGTGAAGACTTCAGCTGGAGTCATCTTGACCTGCTGCAATGAGAGGGTTTCCAGTGAAGCTGCCTGTTTCGCGATGAAGCTCAGCAGACTTGGATGAGACAAAAGCGCATATTCTGAGGAGAGTGTGAAGGCCTTCAGTGTGAGATCTGATCGCGCAACCATAAACTGAAAGTCTCTTTCTGTCAGATTACAGCCCAACAAGCACCAGGCTTCAGCAGATGGCAGTGGATAGAGCTCCATTGTTCCCGCCAATGGTATCCTTTGAAGCTTAATTTCCAGCAGCAAGTGATAGCGAAGTACTTTTGCAACAGCCCATGCTACCTTATCTGGCGCTTCCAAACTTAGCATTGACTGACTTAAACTCACTGTACGCAGATGTATGCATTCGGACAAAACCTGACCCAGCATGTCCAGGATATCGCCAGTCCACGATTCAACAAGCGTTAGGTCTACATGTGTTATATCCTAAAATTAAAATAAAACAAAGACACTTTGGAATTTATGCAGTTACTAATACTTACTAAGCAGTGTTTTCATTGGCTCAGATGAAGCTTTATGGATGCTGAAACTAAAGGAATCCAAATAAGCATTTTGCCGCCACATAATTGGACTCAACATACGTGTTCTTGGGTCTTGACATTGTACCTTGGTGCATTGATATCATAAACTACTGGTATCAACTGCATTGTTCCAAAAATGATGACCAGTACACAATTTAAATGCATGGTGGAGCATTATCTCATATGTTGGCAGCACATGAACAACTGTATAAGCGTTAAGCATGTTTGCTTTTTTATAAATTCAACTTTATCAGTTCAACCTTTTCAGAGTTTTGCCAATGCTTACAACAGTTTCTGCACTGCGGCATGTTGACAGATGTTATGTTACCTGCTCAAACGAACCACAATATAGCTAAAACAGACCACTGGACAGCTGGAGTCGTTTACTGTCCATGGGTGAACTGCTTTCGTGGTCAGAATGTTAAAAATTGCCAATGCAATTTTAACAGTATTGATATACATGAAGGCTGAAGCAATGCATAACGGGTTTGTAGACGGCTAAGCACACAACTGAATTACGCACATGTTACATGCAGGGCTGTACTGGTAAATTTTGAGGTGAGTACACACTGACCATGAGAAAATTTTCGTCCATTTACCCGTCTGAAAAATCTGACGACCTTTTTTTAGTCATCCGGCAAAAATCGGACAATTACCCCCCTCGGACAATTACCCCCCCGTACCAATTACCCCCAGGACAATTACCTCCCGTGCCAATAAAGAAGTCTATGTCGTGTTAGACGCAAGTTTGTGTTAAACGTTCAAGACAATATTAAATAAAATCCAATCTAACAACGGTTCTAAGCTAGTTGTAACGCCTGCTTAATAAGATATTTAAATGTTATCGATAGAGGTCTGGATTCAGTTAGTTTAAAAAGCAACGTTATCAGCAACTCCACGAAGATAGTAAATGGCTTTGTGCGGGTCGTATTTGCGAACGATTACCAGAATCCTTGCGTTTGTGTCCGCATATTTCTTCCTTGTAGGTTGTAGTGGATGATAGGCTTAAGCAGCGCTGAAGGTCCGACAATTACGAAGACCATGACCATGAGAATGTTCGTTCCTCACGCGTGAGGGAACAAACTCACACTGTGCAACGGGGGTGGTAGTTGTCCGGGGGTAATTGGTATGGGGGTAATTGTCCGGGGGGTAATTGTCCAGGGGGTAATTGTCCTGTCACCTAGCGCTTGTCATAAATTCAAAGACCTGGTACTGCTAGTAGCATCTTAGGGCTTAGGCGTTACTTAGACTAAGACACTGTCATAAATACTGTCCCTGGTCATCTCAGGAAACAAGACTACCAACGTGCTGTCAAGCAGGCACTACATCACAACACTATGGACTTCCCAATGAAACTCAAACACAACGAGTCTTGGTGTAGATCACTTCCTTTGGGAATGAACCACCTCAGACACTGGCTAAGACTATCCAGTCTTCGAACTACATATCTGACTGGCTCTGAACTATGCCGACCCCAACAAGAACAAGGTAGGTGTAATTATGCTTAGGCAAAAAAAATAATGTTGTGTTTCCGGTAACAGAGCTCTAAAAAATAGGGTTGGTAGGTCGAAAAATATTTTTATTTTGGTAAAATATTTTTATACAGTGACTATCCGAAAAATTATACCCAACTACTGTTTTTTGCATAAAGGTACATGCTGCAACAAAGTACGTGTTCTAAGCAAGTATAAACTGCCTATTTCCCGACTGTCTGTACCTAAAATTTCTCTAGAAAACAATTCTATTAATTTCATTTTGTTGACATCTTTTCTGGTAAGATAAAGTGGGAATGGAAGGGGAAGATGAGTGAGAACAAAACATCACTGCTAGGGGTCGTTCCAGACTGGCCGAGCCAGTGACTAGTTACACCCAGAGGTTGCTAGATTTGTTTTCCCTAGTCACTGTTAGAGGTGGCTCAAGTGAGAACTATAAGGCTAGAGGTTTCTCAAGATTGGCAACTAGGAAGTAGTTAGGCAGGCGTGAAACTCTAAGGCAATGTCACTGTAGATAAAAAATTTACACAATTTTCCGAGTCGCGGCAATAAAAGTGAGTCGGTCGGGTTACCGGAAACACAACATTTTTTCGTCTAAGATCCAACTCTATATGGAAGGCAATGTCACCGCATTATGTCAAAAAAATTTGTTTTTAATTTACAATTTTTTTTAATTAAACAAAAATTTAGTCACTTTTTTTAAATAAATTTTTTTTACAAAATTATTTGAGTCGCGGCAATGAAAGAGGGTCGGTCGGGTTACCGGAAACACAACATTATTTTTTTGGCCTTACAAGAGAAGACCATCACTAAACTCTGCCACTGTTGCTTAAAAATGCACCTAAAACTGTGGGGTAATCAGAAATTCGGTAAACTGTGATGAGAATGATGTCCGAGAAACCATGGCGTGTGTTTAGCCAACGCCACCTACTGGAGTTCTCTGTTTCAGCAGGCATCCGAAACCAACTCAACCAGATCAGTGAGCGGAAAAAATGGACATTCAACCTGTGGACTTTCAGATTAGGTAGCCAGCTGTCAGCACAATTGTCTTGGAACCCATACATCAATCATTACGTACTCTGCATATTGTGCTTAAGTAGTCTGATGCCAGTCATTGTTGATATGAAGGCATGGTTATACATATTATATTAATCTGAATAGGCCAGCGTCTATGCACATAAGCGATTTATGCACTATCTGTACATAATTAATACTACGTAATATGAGCAAAATCAATTTCAAAGCATTATTAAAGTTCTTAGAACTTTATATGCAACCCATCTGACCAAACGTAGTCACATATCGGATTGTAAAAATTGAGTGCCATACATCTTTTAAAAGAATGAATCTCTTCTTTAAAATGACACAAATCTTATTGTTCTACCATGTTCCTGTCCAAAGTTCTGAGTAAAAATGTGTTTCAACAGTATGAATTACAAGTCTGAGGAAACAAATAAGGCTGTTGATTAATCGTCGTTAACGCATGCGATTAACGCATTAAAAAAATATGCGATTAATTTTTTAACGCATTAATCGCTCGCATTAATGTAATAAGCTTACCGATTATAATGACCATTGCACGCCACAGTATCTCTAATATCGGATTTATGCGAATTAGAAATGGCAGTACACGATTACAATCCTGCAAGCATCGCACGGTTCAAAACTGCCTTCATCGCAGATATTCAACAATGTCCTGTTCTCCACAAAATCAGTTATTAAAATCATTATTTTAATTTTAGGCTTATGGCTAATTTAACTGTTTTGTAATAAGCTTCGCAATAAACAGCTATGTCAGGCAATGCGAAAAATGTCGATTAATATGGCGTTAATTTTGATTATAAATTTTAATCGTGCGATTAATTTTTTTAATCGAACAACAGCTCTAGAAAAAATGCATTTAAAGTTTCCTATAACTTTGGAATACAAGATTCTTTAGCAGCCATAGTCAGAATTGAATTAAATTTGCAACAAATAAACAGACTGCATAATAGGCTAGAAGGAAGTGTGGTTATTCATGCCTCATTAGTTATGCTACCTTCATGCCGAATATGGCAATTACTGGCGGAAAAGCGGAAATTTTTTGGAAAAGTCATTGAATAATTGAACAATAACTACTTCAAAATGTCATTAAAATACGATTTTTTCACAAATTGTTTTAATGTGTTTAAAACATTTTATGTATCATTTTCTATCAAAAACCAACAACTGAAACAATTGAATTTTTATCACATTTTAGTTATTATCTCAGAAGTGTCTGCTGTGAAATGCACCTGGTTTTGGTCAGATGGGTCACATATGTGTAGTCAACATCTTGAATTAAGACTACCACTCTTGGATAAGCCAGTTACTTTGCAAACTCTATTTTGTAAATGGTAGATGGTTTGCAATTAAAGTCACTTAATACAAAACAGATTACTCGCAGAAGTATATTCGACATTGTCCATACCTGTGGGTGGATAAATATTGTCAAGAAGGGATGGTATTTCATGAGCATTCAATCCAGAGTTCGCAATGCATTGCGGTTTGAAGACTATAGGAAAAGATGTAGATGTAGTACGTCTCATAGCATCTTTGAATGCTCTGAACTCGGCTGTTCCTTGATGAGGATTTGGCATGTCTTTTTTGCCAATGAGCTGAAATGTGTTGACATACACAGTGTTTGCTCCGTCTGAAATACACAGTATCAAGAACATTCTTAATACATTACTTATTACTGTAAGCATAATTGCACCTATCTATTAGCAATAATCAATCAGACAAATCAATATATTTGCAGCTACACAACCCACCCCATTAGCACGTTGCTATCATTGTATTTCTTTACAATTCTGACTATACCTAGGGTCTAATCTGACCACCTTGCCATTTGTACATGCACGTTACTTGTTTGTCTGCTCCAATGTCACCTTTGGTCCAAGTTCAGTGTTTTGTAACTTCTATATCTAGGCATCATTCACTCTCTAAATATACCCTTGACTATTTGACTGGCTTCAGTAAATTGCACAAACTACCAATGAAAGACCACACGCCATCTTAAAAATGATGAATAAATATAATTAACATGAGTTTTTATGTGCCAGACATCAATACTTGAATAATAGGCAGAGTCAGTTGCTAAGAGGGGAGATAAACAGCTAAAGTCGAAGTAGTGCAGTTTCTGTTGTCCCTTGAGATCTACTTATTATATACTAGCTGGGGTACCCGGCGTTGTCCGGGAAATTTAGGATTTTACCCGCTCCGGCCACAACCCCACCGCACCACACCCCACCACACTCCGACCTACACCTGCACGCCACCCGAGAAATTTTGGTTTTCGGGAAAATTTCCTCGTCCCAGCCCCTCCCCACTTTCACTCCACTTATCCACCTCCACCCCACCCCACCCACCAGACCTACTCCCCTCCCTTCACCCCACTCCGCCCCACCCTCCCTCCCCCCCACCTCCTCCACCCCTCCATACCCCACCCACCACTCCACAACCCCCAAACCCACTCCACCCCACCCCGCCCCACCCCCTCTCCACACCCCAACCCAGGATTTTAGCATCAGAATTACCTCTGACATTTGGCGTTACCGTCTTTGACTGCCGTCTCTTTGCCGCACGGTCATATTTCTTCAGAAAGTAGTCGATCTTTTGCCAGAAATCTACAATATTGTACCATGGTAATTAGCACTGACAGTTTACCTCATGGATATTAAATTGTTTAGAGTCTATGGGAACGTCATAAGCAAAGAAGCATATTTCCTAAAGAGAGAAAATACTGATTACAAACGATTCTATGACGCATCTGTTGTAGAGTCATCTATCGTGTTTCCTGCGTGTTTTGGTAAAAACAATATAATTTTATATCAATATGAATTACTTAAAAAAGAAAAGGTTTAGCTTACAACAAGCTGTGCAGATGTACGAATTGGACGATGAATATTTTGATGATAGTGATGATGATCTACAACTACGATTTGAGTGATGATAGTCATAAGACTTAAATGTACAATCCAGTACCAGCCTAAGTGGGTACTGACACCACTGAAGGCATATCATACGGTGAATATGGCCTTCCATCTGCTGCATCAGCAGCTTCTACAGCTGCAGTTCAAGCACCCAAGAACCAGTTGATGCAAATTATAATCCAAATGTGAGTCCAACTTTCACTGAAAAGCCAGGTGTATTGTATAACTCTTTGTCTGTGGACATTTTACCCATGGACTTTTCAAATGCTTCATTACGAGGTCATTGCCTTTTTGTGACTGAGACCAGCAGAATTGCTGATTAGTTTCTGACACCAACAGGAGGATCTAAAAAATGAATAGGCCAACCAACAAACCCCAAGAAATCCAGAAATTATGTTGATGGGGTCTTTTCAGAAAAGGTCCGTTGAAGACTAAAACTGGTCAACAGATCCAGTTTTTGGTACACAAGTTTTCAAAAACACAATGCCAAAAGACAGATTCGAGTTCTTTGAACAAAAGAATGCCAAAAACATCAAATCAAAATGTTCTAATTTCCCCTGTATTTTGGTCTATAATTAGGCGTGCCTGGCCTATTATAATTGGTCCCCCGGTCAACGTGCTACGAAATAATACAGATATATAAAAGAAGTGTCAAAATATGTTGATATGTTTCTGTAGCTCTTGTGGTACAATCCTTAAAAAAACAAGGACAGGAACTCATTAATTAAATATTTGCATCCTGTTTCTGTTTGTCGTTGTCTCTGGTCTCCGACCCTCAGAAATGAGGATGGACAGCATCATCATCATCCTGTTTCTGTAAGCAGAAACATTTAGTCCATTATGTGCCATGGGGTCCCGTTTGCAAAATGGTGTTGGGGGAGTTTCTCACTTCCAATCGGTCAGTGGGTCCCTGGACATGAAAAATCACCGAGGTGCTTGTCTGCCATGACGCCACGAATGACGTAATTGACAAATCCAATATGGCCGCCGCCGGCCATATTGGAAAATTTATCTTCCTTATTTCTTGCAGTATATGCACGTGTAATACCTCTAATGGTACTGATTTAGGTGTGTAGAATTCATTTCTGATATTGTTTTTGCTATCAGGGGTCATCTTGAGGTCACAAGGTCATGGTCAAGGTCATTTTTTCATCATTTTCTTCCATTTTCCATTTCCTTCAGCTTATGCAAGTGTAATACCTCTAATTGTACTAATTCATGTATGCAGAATTCATTTCTGATATTGTTTTTGTCATCAGAGGTCATCTTAAGGTTATAGAGGTCAAGGTCAAAGACACTGAGTTTCATATTTTTCATTTATTACAGCTTATGCATGTGTAATACCTCTAATGTTACTGATTTGGGTATGTAGAATTCATTTCTGATATTGTTTTTGTCATCTGGGGTCATCTGAAGGTTATGAGTTCATGGTCAAGGTCATTTTGCCGCATCAATGATGTCGATTATAGCTTGAATGAATGCAGCGTAGAAACAGGTGTTATGACTTTAATTGGACAAATTCAGTTTGCTTATTATGACATGAAGTCAATGCTTCTTTATGTCATATTTCAGTGCATCAATAAAGGTTGTCTTCAATATTATACATGTATAACCACTAAGATTGTTTTGGATGTGTGCAAGCAAGTTTGCGGCGTACGTTTTTGCAGGATGAGTTTTTGTCTTCTCATCACAAAATATGACGTAGAAATTTGCAGCAGCGTGGCAACCACAGCGTCGATTGTCACACTTGCCTGCACACAGTGCACAGTTGCATATTGCGAGCAGAATTCGTGACAAAGGATGCAGACATTGTGTTGGAAGCAGTGCACCGAAGTGTTCCTTCCATCCGCCGTTTTAATGGCTCTATAGTTTTGCTTCATGTTCATTGTGTGTTGCAAGTGGTTGGCATGGTGCACCAGAAGGGCCCTCTCGCTGTATGTGGCCTCTGATCCCACTGCTTGTAGGAGGGAGTGCATCAATTCCGAACGTGTATGTGATATAGTTGTCTAATCTCATCTGTTCGAACTTCTCTACTAATCCTGCATCTTGCTCTGTCTCTCCAAAGTTTGTTAGATACTGCAGTGTACTGGGTTGCAGGCAATAGCTGCGTCTCTGGTTCCCACCTTGGACGTAGTCCTGCAGGTCAACTGCATACGATTGGATATGGACAGCCATAGCTGTCGGCAATGCTCAGCATGGAGCCCGAATCGGCAGTGTAGATTATGCAAAGGGACCCACGAGGATCTAGTTGACCCGTAAGCTATCATGGAGGAGTGGTCCTGCAGAAAGGAAGCAAGCCAACCGTGTGCATTTCCAGAGAGGCCAAAGGAAATCTATAAACGCTTGCATCTACAAGGCGCTGGATAGCACCATATAGATGCAATGTCGTGATCAGCGCTGTCAAATACAGAGCTCACGTCAAATTAAACAGTGAGAGGAGAGCTACCTGGGATCTATCGATAACACCGTATAGATATCAGAGAAAAGGCGGATAAGTAAAGTCTCTGTGGAATGGCGCTTGCGGAAACATGACTGGGAAATTGGGGAAGGCTATTTTTTCAAGATAATGCATATGCTGTGCAGCAACAATCTTCTCAAAATTATGACCAAGGTTAAGGAGGATAGACTGCAAGTTGTAGGTGGAAGGATTGGTGGTGGACTACTAGCCGTTGTTTCATGGACTGTATCGTTAAATGCAGTCAAGAGGTTCCTGGGTTTCTCGAGTGCTGGATAATCTTGAACTTTCAGTAGCTTCGCTCCTTTTCCTTGTACGGTACTGGCAGTGCATTTATCGGACTTATCCACGCTGATTGCTAGGCAGCTGACTTGATTTGTATGTAGCGCCTCTCCAGGTATCGACGATCGGGCATGTCAACTAGATCCTCGTGGTCCCTTTGTATAATCTACACTGCCGATCCGGGTTCCATGCTGACGGCTATGGCTGTCCATATCCAATCTTTTGCTGTTGACCTGCAGGACTACGTCCAAGGTGAGATCCAGAGACGCAGCTATTGCCAGCAACCCAGTACACTGCAGTATCTAACAAACTTTGGAGGGACAGACACGGTGTTAAAGCAAGATTCAGCATTAGCAGAGAAGTACTTGTTACGTGTATCCTATGGGCAGAGCCAAGGTCAATTGCAACCTGTGAAAGGTTAGAACAGAACAGATGAGATTAGATAGCTATATCACATACACGTTCGGAGTTGAATGCACTCCCTCCTACAAGCAGTGGGATCAGAGATCACATACAGTGAGGGCCCTCCTGGTGACCTTGATCTTGACCTCTATAATCTTAAGATGACCCCCAATGACAAAAACAATATCAGAAATGAATTCTACATACCCAAATCAGTAACATTAGAGGTATTACACATGCATAAGCTGTAATAAATGAAAAATATGAAACTCAGTGTCCTTGACCTTGACCCCTATAACCTTAAGATGACCTCTGTTGACAAAAACAATATCAGAAATGAATTCTGCATGCATGAATTAGTACAATTAGAGGTATTACACGTGCATAAGCTGAAGAAAATGGGAAATGGAAGAAAAAGATGAAAAAATGACCTTGACCATGATCTTGTGACCTCAAGATGACCCCTGATAGCAAAAACAAAATCAGAAATGAATTCTACACACCTGAATCAGTACCATTAGAGGTATTACAAGTGCATATACTGCAAGAAATAAGGAAGATGAATTTTCCAATATGGCCGGCGGCGGCCATATTGGATTTGTCAATTACGTCATTCGTGGCGTCATGGCAGACAAGCACCTCGGTGATTTTTCATGTCCAGGGACCCACTGACCGATTGGAAGTGAGAAACTCCCCCAACACCATTTTGCAAACGGGACCCCATGGCACATAAAGGACTAATTGTAATTTATCTCTTTTCTGAAAAGGTGAATATGTTAATGATATAAAACATTTTAAGTTATCTAGAAATTTTCATTGAATCTGTGAGTGATCATATAATTACAACAACACATGTCAGCAGTGATTATTCTCTACACACCGGTAAATTTCGTGCGGGAATTTCTCATATACTGAACAATTTCAGTCATCACATCATCCACGTCTTCTCCAAGATACGGCTTCAGCTTATGATAAACTTCAGCGAAGAAAATGAACCGTGTCAGCAACAGCCGTCGACTGGGTCGAATGTAAAATTGGTGGTGTCTTGTATCACAGTATTTTGGCAAGAATTCAACAAGACCCTTTGAAGCTACATCGTAATAGTTGGAATTTATTGTATCTCCGATAATACTGTACACTCTTTCTGGTATGTGTGACAGTGCTGAGTACAAAGCCTGAGCCTGACGGGAATCCTTCAACAGCGTTTGCAAAGCGAGCTCTTCTAAAGATAACGGTCTTAGAGTGTCGCAGTAAACACAGACCTTCATGTTCTGCTTAAAAGGATCATCACAAAAATATTCTCGATGACAGCCATATATCTTCTGAAACAACAACAGGGTACCAGAAATCACTACATTGCAAGTTAAGAAAGGTTGAGGTAGCATACTCAGTTAAAAACCATTTTAGCAGAAAAAAAGATCTGCAATTAATTGCAGAGTAAAAATCCATTTCTACAGTAATGCTTGGGCCTAAGTAAAAATACAGAGAATTGCTTTAATCGCAATTCGTTTCCCCTTTACTGACTGTACAATCCTCCCTTAGCTGACAAAAATTGTCGTAAGGAATTGCTACTGCGAGCTGTGGGTCTGTTTTTTGGCAAGTACAAATTTAAATTATCTGGTAAAATTGTTGTCAATATCAAATGCAAATCTAATTTGAGTTCCAGATTTGTTCGGAATTTCTTTTTGACAGCAAGCATAGCTGAAAACCTGTTTCATACAACTAATACCTGCTGAAAGAAATCAAAAAATTTAAAGCTTGGTCAGAAATTAATCCATACTTAGTTTTGGGTTCATTTTTGTCACCACACCACGTACATACAAAGGGCAAATAACCATCATCATACTGTCTAATCTTATGACGCCTATGAGTGCCGTCATCCTCATTAGGGCCTAGGGCCTACTCTGGTGTCTGGAGGCAGTCTCCGAGGATGGTCAAGGATGCCGTGGACAAAGTATTCCATGAAAGACCCATGCCGACGTGGCTACTCAAGTCCTGTGTTGACCATACATCGCTTCAGTCTTCAACTTGTCGCTGTCCTCCGTGGTGGCCGTAGGATTGCTAATCAAAGAAGATGGAGATAAAGTCCATAAACTAATGGAAACTTTAGTGTCCTTGAATTTTTTACGTGCACCCCTTAACAACTGGCATACAAACAAGGGTATGGGTTCAACAGTTTGAAAACCTCTGCACTATTGCCAGCAACAAAGAGTATAAAATTATGAACATTCTGAAACCAAATACACGTTTTCAATAAAACTATATATGTATATTCGTTTAACGAGCAAAAACAGGCTGGCAAACCGCAACCTGGTACATTGAGACAGACAAAAAAAATTACATTGAAATAATATTAAAGTAAATTTTTAAAAATAAAGTAAAATAAATATTAAAACTGCACTTGTTCACCTTTGCTTCTCAGCCCCTGATGTGCACTTGGTATTCGATTCATCAGGAAATACCAACAGGCCAACCACTTTCATCATCCACAAAACAGGATGTCAGAATACATTAAGTACTTAGTCCTTGGGCATATGGGATAACTGAGGCATTAAGCAATACAGAGCAACACTGAATTACTTCTGAAAACCCGAAAAGATACCTCACCTCATTATGGTTGGACAACCAGACATTGGAGTCCAGGCAGTCGTTGATGTCTCCCATTTGTATTTAATTCTGATCCCCTTGTTACCTGGCTGTATCACAACTGTATCTGTAAACATAGATAAAAGAAATGTAGATTCGTCCACTTTTCCTAATCACCTGATTCTGAAAGAGAAAAAGAAAGCAAAGCTAACCCAGCATGTAGTGCAAAAGGTATCTCATATCACTGAACTACCAACAAACTCCTTTAAATTCGACATACCAATGAGGTGTGGAAGGACACCAATCAATGGCAATCATCACAGCACAGACTCGACTTTATTCCACAGGCTACTCGACCTGCGTGGCCTAATACAAAGAAACTGCATCTGTGAAAGCTGAATGATGGACTCTGGCACTCTGCTATTTCACTAAATGAAAGGCATACCGGTATTAAGAAATCTGGCAAAGGGAACTGCGCTGTTAGGTTCCATAAAAGCGATAAGTTAACCTGTTGTTGAAACATTGCCCTGGTCATAAGCAGGCAGAATTTAAAATAATAGGATATTTCTCAAACATTGCCAACATTAAAGCTTAATCCCTCTGTCACTACCCCCTATATTCAGGATTTATTAAGTCTAGAATATTGAAGGTGAACTTTATGCTCAGAGGCTGTTGGGTGAATAATGGTATAATAGCAACCTACGACCTAGAACAAATGAGACTGTGATTAATATAAAGATATAATTTAAAATAACATTTCAGTCAATAAATGCAATTCAAAGAGAAGAATCTTATCTACCTATTTGTGGCGTATTAATTATAATAATATTATGTGTATTTCTTATCTTTCCACATCGTCCTTCTGTTGGATGTAGAAATGCTTTTCAACTTCCGCAGGGAATGGATTGAAGGGAAAGTTGAAGAAGGTCGCGATCTTCTCACTTGCCGTCAGTCCAGATTTCTCGGTAGTTGCTTGTTCGATGGATACTGTAGCTTGAAACAGTAACCCAGCGTGTTTCTCCTTCTTCCTCGGATTTCGTCGAGCATAGGAATTCGCCCGTCGCTCAACCGATTCTTCCTCCTCGTCTTGCTGCAAATGTTTCACCACGGATCGCTTCAGAGTTCGATCCCAACTTCAACGTTCGACCGATTCGCAAATCGTCGCCAAGAGTCACACTGCTTCGCACAGTTCACTCGCTTCGCCTCGGAACTTCGCTTCAAACGTCTCAAAGTTCGACAGTGGGACAAGTCGACAACGTGTCGCTCTCCACACCCATAAATCAAGTTCCAGATATTCGAATTACCAACGACTGGCTCCGTATTTGCCGACAGACGCCATCGCTCGAAATATCTTTTCGACCCTCTCCTTGCTCAGCTCCATCGATGTCTGGGTATCGTTTGGCAAAATGTTTACCGTCTGCTTTCGTTAACGCTGCTTTCCGCCGCTCCGTAATGTTGAGTCAATTGTTGTAGCGCATGTTGATTTCATTATTATTAATAATTGTTATATTAAGCCACAAATTATGATTAAATATATTTCTAAATACGCCACCAATTATCTAACTTAATTCTTACCTACATTAATCATTATACATAGCATTGTTTAATAGGTTTTGTTTGACAAGAAGCATTCAACCGCTACAAATGCCCCTCCTTCAAAAGTCTGTTTACAGGCTTTATCAAACTCACCTACTTGACAAACTAACCTAATAAACTTCTTTAACTTACTTTAGATATCATACAGAACTACTATACTTCACTTACTTATTTACAACTATACATTTACCTTATTGCAACCTACTCTACTCTAATCCTCTACTCAGGTAGTCGGCCATAACATTGTTGGACCCCTTGATGTATCTTATGCTAAAGGAATAATTTTGGAGGGCCAAACTCCATCTCATCACCCTTGCATTTTTCATCCTATTCTCTCTCATGTATTGCAATCCGCAATGATCTGTCTCGATTATGAATTTCTTTCCACATAGGTATCGATCGAACCTACTAACTCCCCACATGATCGATAAGCATTCCCTTTCCTCTACTGAGTACCTTCTCTCACGTTCCACTAGTTTCCTGCTGGCATACGCTATAGGATGATTGATCCCCTCGTACTGCTGCATTATTACACATCCTACTCCGTTTCCACTTGCATCCGTCTGAAGAATAAACCCTTTCTCAAGGTTTGGTAGTTTCAGAATTGGTTCCTTTGCCAATTCACTCTTCAACATTGTAAAACTAGCTTCCAGTTCTTCGTTCCATTCAACTACTCCAGGTGCCATCTTCTTTGTCAGATCACTCAACGGTGCCATGATCTCTGCACAGTGTGGTATAAATTTACGATAATAATTTATCGCTCCAAGAAAACTCCTGACTTGTTTCTTTGTCTTTGGACGTGGCATGTCTACTATTTTATCTACCGATTTCTCCTTTGGACTTATGTCATCTTTGTTCAATGTATGTCCCAAAAAGTCAATCTTTTCATATCCTATTGAACATTTCTTTGGCTTCAATGTCAAATTCGCTTGTCTGACTCTTTCGAAAAATATTTCCAATGTCTTCAGGTGTTCTCTCCATCCTTTATTATGCGCTAGTATATCGTCAACATAACTTTCAAGATTTTCTGTTCCGTGAAGAATCTTCCTAATTAATCGGTTGTAACTTGACGCACTATTAATCAATCCGAATGGTGCTTCATATTACCTCGACTCACTTAACTCACTATTATTATTAACTTAAAGTTATTATATATGTGTTATCTTCTCAACACATGGCATTCATCCATCCTAGTTCTAACATTGAATGACCTTTGTCATTTCACGAACATCTCATCATCTTAACTAGGCAACAATAGTACTTTGCTCACTGGACCTAGTACTTCTTCTTAACTACTTTCTCGTCACTCAACCGTTTTCTAATTATCTAAGTGACTCAACATCACACTCAGATACTATATTCACCTCAATTTCACCTTAGTGCTTAACTACTACACAACTACAATAATTTTACTACTACCTCACTTGATCCTAAAATTCACCTTACTACTTAACATAACTCACTGAACTACTCAAAATAAGCAACTCAACTTCACTTATCTCATATTGTATTCTATTTACACTCACTCTTGATTATATATTCTCCACAAGTTACTGTCAGCTTCTATCTGCAGCATCTTTTCTCCTGCTTTGATAGTTCCTCCTTTCTACATCTAATATTCTACCGGGATCTCTTTTCACCTTCTTGTACAAATTCAACGTTATGCCCTTTATTGTTTCTAGTTCATCTGTGTGTTCCTCTTCAACACTCAATACATCTGCATCAACATCAGATTTCCACTTAACATCTTCTGTTTCATTTTGTTTACTGACATACGAGTCCAGTATCTCTTCTTCCTCATTTTCTCCTACTTTTCCATCATGTACAACTGCCGAAATGCATGCCACTGTCTTGACATCTTGCATTTCTCCACATTCTCTTTTGTAGTCTTCACTACCTTTCCATTTTTCAACATTACTGTTAGGACATGACCATTCTCTGTCATTCCATAACCTACTTTTCCATTTACTCGTATAATTGTATCCTCTACAATTCTCATTCTGTCCTCTTCCAGGATTATCACCTTGTTCTCTTCTGTACCACGGTCTATTGTTCCAATGGTTTCCCCGACTTCCATTCTCATCTCTTCCACTTCTAAATCTCCAATTTAAATCATTAGGTTTATCATACCTAACTCCATAATTACCATTAGACTCTCTCATCACATGTCTATAGTTTTTCCAATTACACCTGTTTGTGTCACTCAGGTTCCACTTTGTATTTCTCCTATCCACATTTGGATTCTCTTTGTATTTTACATATATCCACTCATCAGATCTTCTAGACTGGGTTTCATTAGATTTATCTCCATCCTCACCATTTCTCCAGTCTACTTTTTGCTTCCAACATTTATTCTGATTTACACAACTATTATTCAATTCACTTCTTCCACCTGTGATTAAATATTTATTATGCGTCTCTACCAATCTCAATGGTTTATTTCTGAAGTTCTTCTTCATCGTTTTATTAAAACTTGGCTTCCTGTTATCTGTATCATCTTTATTCTTTGTTACATCATCAGTGAACCTTACTGGTTTCTTCACACATGGTTTATCTTCTATGTTGTCTTTGTTATCATCCCATTCAATTGCTCTTTCCATTTGTTTCGTCATAGTTTCATCTTGACTCTGCAACTCCTGTATCTCTTTTACTGACACATTCAAGTTCGGCATCTCCGCAACTTTCAACGGTTTGTATTTTGCTACCTTTTTAGCTTCTGCTCTTGTTTCCACAACTGCTACTGTCATTAATTTTTCATCTTGATTCCTTATCACATTGTCAGAAAATCCTACTGTTTTCTTTGCACCAACAGGTCTTTCTTCATGTCCTGTTTTTCTAATCAATATTCCTTTGTTTTCCACTTCAGTACAATTCTCAATTATTTCTTTTGGCTCTTGATTTGTCACATTCTCTCTTCTCTCATCTTTTACCATGTACTTCAATCCTTTGATTTTCCCAATTATTACTGGCTTTATCGGCTGTTCCATCACCATCGCTTGTACTTCACCATTAAAGTGTTCACTCTCTATATACACCTTAGCCAATGGGAAACATCTTAAACTTCCGTCAACTAAAACACAATGTGTTTCTTCACCAGTCAATGCTTCTTCATTTATCAAAGAACGTTTTACGATACAGCAACTTGCGCCTGTGTCGTATAAGCATCCCACTAAGTTTCCATTAACTGTTACTTGGTATTCACTCTTGTCTTCAAGACTAATACATCCATCATTGTCTTTTATCACCATTGCACTGGCTGCCATGTACATTGGTGGTATTTTACTATGTTCACCCTGTTTCATCTGTTGTTCTCCTCTTGTAACTTCAACCACTCTCTGTATTTCACTTTCTGGCTTAACCAAGTGTGCTCGACTTTCAAATATTTGCACTGCTGCTGCAGTGTGTTTAAATGTACCCCTGTTCTTCTTTGGGCATTGATATGCCTTATGGTTTTGTTCTCCACAGAAAAAGCAAGTAATCTTATGTCCGGTTGCAGCTTCTCTTTCCCTGCTGAACCCTCTGTTTTGATGTGTACCCTGATTTATCTTCACATCGCTTCTACTCCTGTTTAGGTTGTACCCATACTGTTCCTTGGGTCTGTGTTCGAACGGTCTACTGTTCAACCTGTCGCCATGGAATTTCACATCTGGTTTTGCAAACTGCTCGCTGTATTTGTAACCGTGTGCTTCAATGTGTGATTCCGCACAAACTAACATGTCCTTCAAACTCATCTTGCCTTTCTCCTTTATAAACATACGAAGTTCAGTACTGCATGTCAGGTAAAACTGGTCTTTCAACAAGAGATCTTCCACTCCTTCATAAGTTCTCTCAAATCCCGCTTGTGCTAACCACTGTTGCATATACCTCCTCAATCTATGCACAAAACTAGAAGGTGTCTCTCCTGATTCCATTTTACTGGTTTTGAACTTGTTTCGATAACCACCTTCAGTAAGTTGAAATCTCTTCAACAGCTGAGTCTTCAAACACTCATAATCTTGCACTTCTTCTGCAGACAACCTTTGGTATACTTCCAGTGCTCTGCCTTCCAAATGTCTAGCTAACGTCAACGACCAAACTTCTTTTTTAACTTCATACGCAACACAGGTTCGCTCGAATCTCAACAAGTAGGCATCTAAACAATCCTTTGACTCGTTGAATATAGGAAATTTGATATTTCTGATTCCTTTATTGTTTTCTCGGTGGTCTCCCTGTTGTTGACCATCACCGATCCTCATGTAGTCATTATCGCGCTCTCGGTTCTGCTCCCCTCTTGAATCAATTTCACGCATTCTCACTTGTGCTTCAAGTCTCTTTATTTCTAACTGGTGTTCGCGCTGTTCTCTGGCTTCTGTTGCCAAGCGATTTTCTCTCGCTTCTGTCTCAGCTGCTTCACGATTCAATCTGGCTTCTGCTTCAGCACTCCTGATTGTTTCCAATTCCACTTCAGCCTTCTTTGCTTGCATTGCAGCCTCTGTTTCAGCTTTTCTTGTTTCTATTTCAGCTTTTCTTGTTGCAGCTTCTGTTTCAGCTTTTCTCGTTGCTGCTTCTATCTCAAGTCTCTTGACTTCTGCTGCTGCTTCAGCTTTTCTCGTTTCTGCTGCTGCTTCTATCTCAATTTTCTTTAATTCAGCTTCAGCTAGCTTCGCCTCTTTAGCAATCTCCCTCTCAATTACTCTCTCTTGCCTTAGTTCCGCCTGTCTCTCTTTTATGAAGGCTCTCATCTCATCTCCCTCCATGTTCATCTGTTTGGCAATTTCCAACCAGGCTTCGAAATCAGTAACAGACATGCTTACTGTCTTACTTATGATTTTTCCACTTGTTACAAATATAGGCTACAACGTGCACTATATAAATTTCTAACAGATAGAAATTGTTCAATTCTACAAAGAGAAATTCAGTTCCACAAAAGCTAATATCTAAAAGTTTACACAACCTATTGTGCACTTTTCAATAAGCAATCTACTACTTCAACTCAGATGCTAATCAGTTCAAATTGTCTCTCTAATAATCACTAGCAACAATTGTTCAAAGTTTGCCACTATAACAATACTCAAATGACATTTTTAGCTGTCTAAAATATCCCGGCGTGGGCACCCACTATTGTCACTACCCCCTATATTCAGGATTTATTAAGTCTAGAATATTGAAGGTGAACTTTATGCTCAGAGGCTGTTGGGTGAATAATGGTATAATAGCAACCTACGACCTAGAACAAATGAGACTGTGATTAATATAAAGATATAATTTAAAATAACATTTCAGTCAATAAATGCAATTCAAAGAGAAGAATCTTATCTACCTATTTGTGGCGTATTAATTATAATAATATTATGTGTATTTCTTATCTTTCCACATCGTCCTTCTGTTGGATGTAGAAATGCTTTTCAACTTCCGCAGGGAATGGATTGAAGGGAAAGTTGAAGAAGGTCGCGATCTTCTCACTTGCCGTCAGTCCAGATTTCTCGGTAGTTGCTTGTTCGATGGATACTGTAGCTTGAAACAGTAACCCAGCGTGTTTCTCCTTCTTCCTCGGATTTCGTCGAGCATAGGAATTCGCCCGTCGCTCAACCGATTCTTCCTCCTCGTCTTGCTGCAAATGTTTCACCACGGATCGCTTCAGAGTTCGATCCCAACTTCAATGTTCGACCGATTCGCAAATCGTCGCCAAGAGTCACACTGCTTCGCACAGTTCACTCGCTTCGCCTCGGAACTTCGCTTCAAACGTCTCAAAGTTCGACAGTGGGACAAGTCGACAACGTGTCGCTCTCCACACCCATAAATCAAGTTCCAGATATTCGAATTACCAACGACTGGCTCCGTATTTGCCGACAGACGCCATCGCTCGAAATATCTTTTCGACCCTCTCCTTGCTCAGCTCCATCGATGTCTGGGTATCGTTTGGCAAAATGTTTACCGTCTGCTTTCGTTAACGCTGCTTTCCGCCGCTCCGTAATGTTGAGTCAATTGTTGTAGCGCATGTTGCTTTCATTATTATTAATAATTGTTATATTAAGCCACAAATTATGATTAAATATATTTCTAAATACGCCACCAATTATCTAACTTAATTCTTACCTACATTAATCATTATACATAGCATTGTTTAATAGGTTTTGTTTGACAAGAAGCATTCAACCGCTACACCCTCTTATCCTGGTGCCAGTGTGTTAACATTCAACAACCTCAACACTGTCAACTGAACTCTTTGTGCCACTATATTTGGTTATGGCTGTCATACTGGAGACGCGGAAGCTGAATATAAACACAGACGCAACACGAACCGTACAGCGGGAAATGGCACAAGCGTTAAAAAGAAAAACTCAAAGCACAAATCAGTCCACGTATTTCCGAGTTAATTTAAACAAAACACATACTATATATATATGTTCAGCGCTGGAACTAAATCACTTCCCACACTCAATATAATTAATATTCACATAATTACACTAAAGTAATTAAACTGTCACCTTTACTTAAAATCAGAAATTACTAACCGGAAGTTTTCAATATATCACAAAACATTGTCATTTCCAGGTTCTAGCCCAACAAATAGACCAAGTTGAAGTTATAAACTTGCCGTATAAGTATGACTGAACTTCTGATTTAGGCCTATCGAATAGGCCTACCTTTCATGATGTGCAAATATCTGCAGAGATTAGAATTTTAATTAATGCACTGCGTTGCGCATCTAATTTTTCGTATTAGGCCACATATTTGTTTATTACGAACAGTGAAACCTGAGACCATAGGCGCGACCACCCTATGGGACCCACGGGACGCGTCCCCCCAACTTTTGAGTGGTCCCATTGACTTTATCATTATGGTCCCCCCCCCAACTTTTAGGTCGTGTTTCATTTGGTCCCCTCCAACTTTTAGGACGTGATTGCGCCTATGCCTGAGACTAATATCGATATTAGTCACTAGGTGAAACCTACGATTATACAAACTATAATATATATATATTATATAAGGCACTAGTATTTGAAAGTTTATGGTGTCGAAATTTCGGCCAATTCATTCGTACGTAGACCTAAATTTTGTAGCCTACCTAGTCAGCCTTCCAGGGTTGAATTGGACCAGATAATTCATAGAATTATCGATCTCCTTTCGAGCAATTGTAATTGTAGCTGTAATTGAACATTTATAAAGCGCCGCTCACACATTCAGTAGCGCTCCCGTCCCAAGTTAGTGCTCCCGCCAACAAATAGCCTATATAGTCTTCAAGCGTTTACGTAACGAGGGAAGAGAAAGGCCAAGGAGCTCAAGACGTATCTTGTGGGATCGAAGGCGATTCCAACATAGGCAAAGTTTCTAGATTGGGCCGTAGCTCCACGCATGCGAGGGACAGCAAAAAGGCCATTAGCAGCCGAACGGAGGGCAGAGCGGCCAGGTAGAGTGGAGACCTGCAGGTTACACAATGCCCAAAGATATGAGGGGTTAGGGCCTACCCCAAGAAGAGAGTTGCGCATAAGTGTCAAAATTTTGAACTCAATGCGCTGAGGTACAGGAAGCCAATGAAGAGTGTCACGAATGAAGTCCAGGGCTGTACTGGTAAATTTTGAGGTGAGTATACACGCCGACCGGGATAAAAACCAGACCTGTTCGGCCCCGAAATTTCTGACGACCTTTTTTAACCCTCCTTTTTACCCGCGTATGGCCTAGGCCTACCCTACGTTTCGGGAGTAGGCTATACGATGCCGTTTTTCTCCGGAGGTAGGCTATAGCCTACGCGGTATAGCGTATACCCGCGTATACCCTCGTGTACAACCCTGATGAAGTCAGATAAATTATGTGAGAGAATTTGGGAAGACCAGCGATTAGCGCGGGCAGCAGCATTAAGTATTGACTGGAGTTTAGAGAGGTTATGAGAGGAGAAACCAGCATAGGCAGTTTCCAAAGTCAACTCTAGAGCAAATCAATGCATGCATGGACAAGTGCCTTGACCGCTTGAGCAGAGAGTGAGTGGCGGATAGTACGCAATTATCGCAGGTGGTAGAAACATGTCCGAGAGACTCGGTTAACATGGTCAGAAAAAGAAAGGACTGGATCCAGAGTAAATCCCAAATCACGAACAGTTGGAGAAAAAGGGATATCAGGGAATAAGATGCCGAGGAGCTCCATGTCGAGCAAAATGCTGTGATCAATTACATCGACGGGCAAATAGCTTTCTCGTAACTTCAAACATCGGTTATGATGATTGCTCTTCTAAGCAGAATTCGAAAAGGTCGTACAAAATGTTGTCAAAATCATAGCGCTATAAAATGTTGTGTTTACGAGAGATGGCGTCAGATGTTCGAAACGTATTGCCTGGTCAAATAACAGTGGCATGGTTGTATTGTGTGATTAAGGTCGTTTATCGCAGACATAAATTCATTTCATGATCGGATTGATCCAGTCCTAGCGGTGCTACGAAGTGGTGCCGGGTTACTGGTGAAAATGCATAAGTCATTGTGCTGCGCGAAACTGTTTGGGCGCTGGGGAATTCGGAGGATTCAAACAGCGGCGACCCTAGCGCTGGGGACTTCGGAGCCAACGTGCCAGCTACGCAGGACTGAGCGCCGGAACGCGCTTTTATATTTTCCGCCGAGTCTTGCAAGGAACATACACATCCCGCCGAGGCGTCAGTCTGAAGACTTCGGAGTATGGAGATATGCGGCTTTAGGAACAATTGCTGTTGGCGGAGGAGGTAAGAACTACTTCGATATTTTATTGTATTGTACCTACGGGCGATGAACACATGGACATTGATGATGATGATGATGATGATGATGATGATGATGATATATGTATGTGCACTTGTTATAGCGCCCCTTCAAGCACTCTACACAGAGGCGCTCCCTACTGCAGAGCGGACACTACATCGGAGTTTCACGCCGAAGCGCTGAACAATTGCGAAAGACTTCAAGCGGCAAAGGGCTGAAGATGACACCCCCAATAAGATCGTTCTACGGATAGTGGGAAGGAGAAGAACAGAAGGGCCCACATTGGCACCAGTTTGGTGCTGTGTATTCATTGTTTGCACTCTATGACCTATCACAAACACTGGTTTCTTGTGAGTGCTGTGGTTTGCTGTGATTGGATTTAAACATATTTAAGTGTTAATGCTTAAGCCGAAGTTTTCAACATGCTGATTGAATGCTTGGATGAAGCGGATCCTATACTCGGAGAATATATTGTTGGACGGACGTGGAATTGAGGATGGTGGCTATGCAAACCTGTTATTACTCAAGCATAATGAAGTGTACGAGTCTATAATGGGAGTATGTAAGTTTTCACAGTTGAGGCCTAGAGGAAGGAGTTACGTCTCTTACGTGCCATTTAACAACAGTGTTTCGTAACATATACGATTAGCATTGCCCATCTCCTTTCTCCTGCCTTGGGTCTGGCACTAGTGGTTAAAGTGGTTTGAGTGAGCAGTGGGAATGCTAAGTATGAGCAGTGGGAACTCTGATGAAGAATTGTATTGAAATGCATGTGTTTTAGAGTTCCTTCATGACAGGGCTTAAAGTGTGCCAGGACGGTCATGGACGGCGTCCATGCGCTTATTTTAAAATCTGAACACCGTCCTGCCACTTATTGGCCAGCACAGACTGGAAAGGTTGGGGGCGTCCAGACACTTCTTTTGGAAAGAAAGGGGGCGTCCAGGCACTTATTATTCCACACTTTAAGCACTGCTTCATGATGAGCAGTTAGAACGCAAGCCCAGAATTTCGAGACTCGAGAGCAGTGGGAACGCCGTTCCCACGTGTTCCCACCCACTTTAACCCCTTATGGCACTACCAGAGTACGGGTAGCAGCAGAGTTTCAGAAGAAGAATAGGAAGAACGAAGAATAAGAGGTGGAAGATCGGAAAGAGGAAGAGTAGAAGAAGAGGTTCGATCCAGTCCTCTCATATGCACACGTATCTATGCCAGTCACATGTATCTATGTATCATCTCCATAAACTCCACATCTTCAGTAATTTACTTCCCCTCCCCATGTGGTCGCCAACTGCTTTCGTCCATATGCATTGATCTGTAATAAAGTGGCAACTCATCTATGATAGCCTCTCTTCAATGAACCTTCCAAGCTTCAGTCAGTACTTAACGTTGTTGCTTGCCTTATCTCCTGATGTTTGTCCATATAATAATTATTAATTATCTGCTTTCATTCTGGATTCACTTCGTTGGTTTCCTGTGACTGGGCACATCCAGTTTTAAAAAAAAGTTTTATGCACCACTGCCAGGTCAGGGTAACTCCTCATTCAGACTTCCAGACCTTCCTCTTCACAACCCGGTCACTCTGCTCAGTCACCAGACACCTTCTGATTGTTCTGATTGTTCTTTGTTCTGATTGTTCTTTGTTCTGATTGTTCTTTGTTCTGATTGTTCTTTGTTCTGATTGTTCTTTGTTCTGATTGTTCTTTGTATGCATGGGTTCAAGCACTTCAATGCGCAATCTTTAAGTCTGACCCTTCTAGTTAGAACCGTCTTCCTCAGTCTTAGTTTCCTGTTTATTCTGGAAACTAAAGTTTATTTTATTTGTTGGTGATGACGCACTGACTTGGGTCAGGAGTGCCTCTGAGTAGTTGATTCGCACTTCATAAATGTTCTATTGCCATAATGAGAAGGAGCAGGTTAGGAAAGTGGTGGAAAATGCAGAGGGACAGAAGGTATAGGAATGTGGGAAGGAGGAGAAGAGAAGATTTGGAGGTCTAGTTTATCAGGACTGTTTATTTGACTGATTTGGTATGCCTATGCATGTGTAGATTGAGGATGGGTTGGTGAAGGAGGAGGCCTCAATGCATGGGTGACTATAGAGAAATCTTAAAGTACCTTCCTTCCACCTCTGTCTTTCTCCCTGTATTGCCCCTTCCAACTCTGCCTCTTGCTCTGTGTTGGCAGTTAATGGTTTCTGTACTGTGGCTGAGCTATTATAAATTGAACCAGATAATAATCGTGGCTCTAACTGGGCCAAGCAAATATCTAAGGCTGCACTTATATGCTAGACCTGCCTTTGAAGTACACTTACACCCTCATGCAGGTGCAATGGTGCATGCAGGGCTTAAAGTGTGGCTGGACGGTCATGGACCATGTCCAATTGTCCATGCACTTATTTTCAATTCTGAACACCGTCCTGCCACTTATTTCGCCAGCACAGACTGGAAAGTTAAGGAGTGTCCAGGCACTTCTTTTTTACGCTTTAAGCACTGGGTGCATTTTGATTTGCACTGCTCCCGTGATTTCTCATTTTTCGTGGTGTAGAAATCCCATTTGAGAGACAATATAGTCAAGAAAATGCACTACATGATAACTATGGTGAAATCGTTGGTGCATAATTAGTGTAAAGTGTTTGTGAATGCCCACAGCTATGATTGGTTTATTAAGAAATATCTAGAGAAGAGAGCAGAGCAGCCAAACCAGCAAGTCTAGACTGAATAAAACCAGACTGCGCTTTCTCGGAAGAACTTGGGCGATGGAGAAGGAAAAGGGAGATTCTGACAATTATTTTTGTGGCTGTCAGTGATTAGTCACCATAGGTGTTTGAAAAATGGAACCAAAGTCCAAGACCCTAATTATCAACACACCTTTGCCAATCCCTGTCTGGGTACAAATTTACTTGTTGCTGATATCTCTAGTTGTATGTATGTATGTATATGCACTTGTTATAGCGCCCCTTCAAGATTACTACTCAGAGGCACTCCCGACTACAGTGCGGACACTACATGGGATTTTCACACCGAAGCGCTGAGCAATTGCGAGTGAAGGACATGCCCAAGGTCCCTATGTGGCAACTTGAAGTGGATTCGAACTTGCAACCCTCCGGCTGCAAGGCAACGAACATACCCACTACATCACCGCACCCCATGTTGTATGTTCAAGTGATGCATCTATAGAAGTTTTCAGCAGTGAAGAATCTGGCGGCAAATTTTCTCTGAGTAGAGATAATTATTTGACTCCTGTACGGTACTAAGGTACTCCTTCTTACGTCACAATTTCAGAGTAGCAGCCAATGTGTTAACATAATATTATGCCAAATGTAACAAACCTTATTTTGTATGAAATTCTGTTGTGTGTTTTTAAGAAATGCACTTGGCTGTTTAGTGTTTACAGACCACATTCTCTGAATAGTTTGACCTCGGTGCACTTACGTTTTGCATATGGAGATCAACAACAGCATGGCATAATGTGTACCCCTATGTATGTTCCACATTGGAACCGTTGTATGTACCGGTATGTGTATATGTATGTATGTATGGCATTGTATGTATACACAAGCCTGTACTCTATCCAGGCATAGATGCATTTACTCTCATACTGAACAGGTAATCCCAAAGGAGGATGTCCTTTGACACTACTAGCTTTACTAGCTACCAGTATATGTTATATATATATATATATATGTATATATGGTATATATTTTACATGTATATGTATATATGTTATATATATGTATAATATTGAATATATATGTTATATATAATGTATATATGTTAGTATTTTGTCCAGTCAATAGCAGTCACTTGAGTGATAACAGTCAACAGCAGGGTTCAAAGGTTGTACTTAACCCTTGGGGTAGGAGCAGAGAAGGAGTTCAAGTGTACCAGATAGTTATAATCCAGACCTGTACTAAATTGTTCAGTTTCTGTTAATTAGGACACTTGACCAGTTAGTGTTATTGGTGTATATTCTAAGATTGTTGTATTGTTGAAGTGACTCAGTTAATCTTGAGAGAACAAAACCAGGTCAACCTTGGAAATCCACTTGAGTCAAAACAATCAGCCAATCCCACTTGAGTTGAACAAAGCCTATATGTATTGCAAACTCAGTGCCATAATTTAGTACATAATATAGGTGTGTCCTTTTGACAATCAAAAAGTGGTAGTCTAATTCCTAATCGCGGTGCATTGTACAGTGCAGAAGGTTGACTGACTGGCAATGGTATTAAGTACTGTACTACAATATAGAAGGCATAAGGACAGTGACAGTGCTATCTATATGTACAGGAATTTGGACAGTGTTTAAGACAGTCTGCAAAGGTACAAGTCCACATCGAATAGTATAAATTTCTGAAATGGACTAAATTTGCATCATGTGTGCAGACATTAGGTGAAATTTACGCCCCTCACTACTGAAGTACCTCTCCTGATTATAAGATACTGTCACTGCTATATGCATATTGCAAACTCAGTGCCATAATTTAGTACAATTGTCCAAAGCCAATTCCAGAAGCCCTTCTGATCTCCGGAGCCATTGCAAGTAAATAATTTTGAGAATTATGCTGGTTTACTCGATTCTGTGGTACTGATGAATAAAGTATTAAGGAATAATTAATAAAATAATAGTTTCAAAATAGCTTCACATATATATTCAACATGGAAAGAATGCAATAACTAATAGGGACTATTTATTTTCAGTGAATTTGAGTTGTTTTCAATACAAAAGGAATTTATCACATAATAACACAGATCTATTTGATTTCATGCAGAAGTGCAATATTATACAGAGATATATGTCAACAATGGTGAAAAATAGTAACCCCCATAATTACATCAAAATAATTCAGACTTGGTTTACATGATGAATAAAATACACATAATTATGATCATATTAGGGGAAAACGGTGTTGTCCAAGTTTTTTATTTAATCACCATCAATGAAATGGCACAAAGGATTTTTTCAGCAAATCTAAGAAATCGTTTTTCTCGGTCTGACAAAAGTGAACACAGTACCTTATAATTCAAGGACGTGATTTTGTAACTGATTTAAAAATATTACTACCTTTTTAATTCTATTCAGTTAATTTGTTGAGTTACTGAAAGATGCCAGTTTTGACTTTGAAAAGTTTAAACTAGAACAACATAGTTAACAATGTTCATGGACCGTTCATAGAGGGTGTCCACAAAAACGATAGACTTGTGACCTGCCCTCCACAAGTTGTCAGCATTTGGAATTTTATCTTTCCTGTCCCTTTTGCTTTGGTTCACACACCAGGACTATTAAATGTGCCTCTGGATGAACGATCGATACTCCTGTGGTGAGCAAATGCGTGTTCTATCATGATAAAAAAACATGATAGTTGCATAACATTCAAGTGAATAAGAGCAAATGCGTGTTTTATCGTGATAAAAAACTCATGATAGTTGCATAACATTCAAGTGAATAAGAGCAAATGCGTGTTTTATCGTGATAAAAAACTCATGATAGTTGCATAACATTCAAGTGGATAAGAGCAAATGCGTGTTTTATCGTGATAAAAAACTCATGATAGTTGCATAACATTCAAGTGGATAAGAGCAAATGCGTGTTTTATCGTGATAAAAAACTCATGATAGTTGCATAACATTCAAGTGGATAAGAGCAAATGCGTGTTTTATCGTGATAAAAAACTCATGATAGTTGCATAACATTCAAGTGGATAAGAGCAAATGCGTGTTTTATCGTGATAAAAAACTCATGATAGTTGCATAACATTCAAGTGGATAAGAGCAAATGCGTGTTTTATCGTGATAAAAAACTCATGATAGTTGCATAACATTGAAGTGGATAAGAGCAGTGGAAGCCGACCTGCCACTTCCCTCTGACATTTGGGTTTCAGACTACCTTGAGACGAGTCGACAACAGAGACTGCTGCTGGCTGAATGTTGTGGAAAGGGCAATGCTCCAGAAGTATGCCTCAGGTGTTGGTGATGATGATGGTTCTGTGTTGGCAGGTATCGAGCCCAGCATTATGACTGCAGATCTAAGTTAAAGGGTCTCCCTTCAACATGTATCCGACTTTTGATGTTCATAATACCCAGCAACACACATGCATGCATGCCATTGCATGACATGGTACAGCTGTCTGCTATAGAACAAGTATTAAGCAGAGGTTTTTACTGAGACGACTATTTTATGTAGCCTACAAATTTAGATGCAACATGTGCATTGGGCAGACTCCCTACCCTTAACTGAACTTTGATGACCCCTCACCTTTCCATTTGCAGGGCTCCTAAGTGGACATCCACAAAGTTAATTAAAATTTATGAGTCTAATTTATGAGTAGATATTAGATAAGAGTGGCTGACCCCTCCACAGCGAGGGATTAATCCTAGCCAGAAGGAAAAGAAGAAGAAAGATTAGATCTAGCTATATATATATATATATATATATATATATATATATATATATATATATATATATATATATATATATATATATATAGTCACAGTGTCTTCAACTCCTTTCCATTTATATAACTAATATTCTGATTTTAGCCACAGTATTTTTGAACAGCTATAAACTCTCAAACTTGCTGTGTGGCCTAATGCTATTTGTTGTATAGTTACCTATAGTTTGTTGAGACTATTGAGAGAACATGCGCCATTTTGTGCTTTTAGTTTGGCTGTTTTATCGGTACATTTCGTCCGGCGCATTGAGTACGGCCGAGGCGAAGGCTAAAGAGGACGATGTCGCAGACGATGAAAAGAAAGACATCGTTTTGCACGCAGGTCATCGTCGACCCGATCTGCCGGACTACAGCTTCGACGAGATCAGCGAGCACACGTCGATGGAAAACCGAATCTGGGTGACGTTCAACGAAGGCGTCTACGACATAACGGACTTCATCGTCGGTCACCCGGGTGGCGAGCGGATCCTCATGGCGGTCGGGGGTGCCCTCGAGCCTTTCTGGGATCTCTACGGGGTCCACAAGAGCGCCCACGTTCTTGAGATACTCGAGGAGATGCGAATTGGGAACGTGCTGTCGGACGAGGACAAGAAGCAGACGCAATACGAAACGGTCGACTACTTTCTCCACGAACCGAAGCGTCATCCGATCCTCAAGATGCACACGGCGAAACCGTTCAACGCCGAGACGCCGCAGACGATCCTCGTCGAGAGTCCGCTGACGCCGAACGAGTTCTTCTTCGTGCGCAACCACCTCCCCGTTCCCGACGTCCGCCAGGCCGGTCGCTCGCACAGAGTCGAGGTCGGAGGAGTCGGCGTTAAGAAACCGGTTCTGTTGAGCGTCGACGAGCTGAAGGCGAAGTTCAAGGTTCATAAAATCACGACGACGATGCAGTGCTCGGGCAATCGTCGATCGGACATGCACAAGTCGAAGCCGGTGAAGGGTTTGCCGTGGTCGGTTGGAGCGATCAGCACGGCTGAGTGGACAGGGGTGAAGCTGAGCGACGTCCTCGACTATGTTGGTGCAGACGAGAGCAAGGTGAATCACGTCATCTTTCAAGGACTCGACCGTGACATGGATGGGTCGTGCTTCGAGGCCTCGATCCCGGCCGCCACGGCGTTTGACCCACGCAAGGATGTGCTGCTAGCGTTCGAGATGAACGGTAAGGAGCTGCCGGTGGACCATGGATACCCGCTCCGAGTGGTCGTGCCGGGAACGATTGGAGCGCGACAGGTGAAGTGGTTGCACCGCATCACCGTCAGCGAAACGGAAAGCCAGTCGTTCTGGCAGCAGAAGGACTACAAGACGTTCAATCCGTCGGCCGTTTGGGAGGGGATGAACCTCATCACAGCGAAGGCCATCCAGGAGTATCCCGTGCAGGCTGCCATCTGTCTTCCAGAGCCGGGTGCAACCATCACGGGGGACTACCTCGTCATCAAGGGATACGCCATCAGCGGAGGTGGAAACGGAGTCGTGCGTGTCGACGTGACGATCAACGGAGGCGAGAGCTGGTACGAAGCAAAGTTGAGTCCGATGAACCAGGCACCGCATCGCGAGTGGGCGTGGACCCTCTGGGAAACGTCGATCCTTCTTCCGAAGGGTCACAAGGGAGAGGTTGAGATTGCGGTCAAGGCCACCGACTCGTCGCACAACACGCAACCGGAAACGGACAGCGGGATCTGGAATGCGCGTGGACTCCTCGAAACCAAATGGCACCGCGTCAAGGTGCTCATTGACACTCCGAAGCATGATGCAAAAACGACGTCCAAGTGAAATGAAAAGTGAAGATGAATGTCTCCAGTCAAACGGTGCTCAACGATATTTCAAACGGTCCAATTAATGCAATGGGTTAAAGCATTTTCTCAGACAGACAAATTGTCTTCATTGGGTTTTTGTGTAGAGCGTATCCACCATGCGTTGCGAAGTGCAGTCTTATAGAAGAAGCTCAAGGGACCAATCGTTGACAGTTCAACAGAAGTGTTTCAAAATAAGTCTCATAAATATTCAGGTCAAGTTTAGTCAGACTCTAAACAAGTGAAAGTGTACACGTGTTAGTGAAACATTTTTTATTAAACTCAAAACTGTCCTTTTTTGCCGTGCTAGAGTCGGGAGCGCTTCTGAGTAATCCTCTTGAAGAAGCGCTATATAAATTCTTGAATGAATGAATTAGTATAGCAGCTGTATGACCAGTGCATAAAGTGTGAAAAAATAAGTGCCTGGACGCCCTTACCTCTCCAAAAGAAGTGGCTGGACGGCGTTCAGGATTTAAAACAAGTGCATGGACGCCGTCCATGACCGTCCAGACACACTTTAAGTGCTTTGTATGGCATCGACCCTGCTTGACCTCTGACACCCGTTTGAATGATCGAAAGCCATACCCATAAATTCCAGTGTGTGAACAGTACTGGCTCGTTATTGAAATCTCTGATGCATCTTGACGCACATACAGAGGTGCATCGCACATAGGCTGTAACAGTTTAGCCAACCAGACCACTGGACCATTATTATCAGTTTGTGGCCTTCTATAATGAATAGTAACTGGTGCTGTGGTGTCAGATTTGTTATTGTCTGAACTGACTAAACCCCTTGCACTGACCACTCGTACATCTGCATCAGTCTTTGTCTCATACTTGGAGCCTGTCAGCAAACAAGGCATGATAATGCATCAATAAGACACGTCAGCAGTATCACACCTTAAAGAATGACCCTGGAAAACAGAGAGGCTTTGAAATAAGTGATGCTTCTATATAGGCAGGTTCAATAAACGGAGTCAAATTTGTATGGTGTTTGCATTGTTTGTACCCAACATTTGATTGCTATTCAAAATACCAAAGAAACGAAAGATTTTTTTACTGTATTCATTTGTTGTTGTTGCTGTGTTAACTAGAAGATGTCTGGCACTTTTCTCTTTTGTAGAATTTGTATTTAGTGTAACATAACAACGGTTGGCTAAAAGAATCAGATTATTTTCAGACAACAGGGAAGTCTGGAACTGTTTCAAACAGTTGCATCAGGACTAAAATGCTGTGCTAGGAAAGGAGGCTGGTGCTTCAAATTGTAATCTTGTGCAAGTCTATGCAGATTCCAACACTGGGTATTCAGACTTTTCAGATTCAACTGAGCTTGGTTCTAATAACAGACTTGTAACTGTTGAAATTGTTAGATCATGATGGCCAAAATGGATTTGTAGTATATTCTTTGAAAGTTTGAGGACATTCTGGGCACTTGACAAAATAAAAATATCGGAGTTTTTGTAAATAATTTAATTATTTAATACCAAAATATCTTCTTCTTTCCCTTCAAGCTAGATTTAATCTCTCTGACAAGTGGTCAGCCACTTGGATCCTTCTCCTCCGTTTGTCTCTGTTTCCAGTGTCTTCTTTCTTCATTTTGAGCAGCTTCAGGTCTTGTATCACATGCTCCCATCTTTTCTTCTGTCGTCTGCGTCGACCATATAACTCCACTTGCATGATTCTTTTGACAACTATCCTCTTCTTTCTCATTACATACCAAATATCAAATGATGTAAATAACAGTATGTTTATATTCATATACTATAGGTTATTTTGTATGCTGCTACAATGCAAAGGTTATTTAAGTTACAAATACATCCAGGGCTTAAAGTTCGACTGGTGTCCAGGCACTTATTTCAAACCTGAAGACCCTCCTGCCACTTATTAGGCCAGCACAGTCTTAGGACTTAAGCACTGAGAAAACTAAATCATTTTAGTCGTCATAAATTTCACAAATGTAAAATCTGAAACAAGTTTGAAGACTTTGACTAGAGTCCATTGTGGCATGACTAAAAACCACATGGGCTGGGATTAGTCTTCTACACCATGTAGTCTTCTACTCTCATGTAAATACTTGATGGCAGAACAGTGTTTTTAGCTGAATTAACTAGATATTTTTAACGCCATAATGGAATGGGTCTTTGGCAGTGGTGAGGTAGATCTACTTGCAATATGCATTGCAAAGTCTGCCAAGTTCAGCAAGCCTTTTTAAAGCGAGCATTTCCCTCGACTATATTGAGCTGACAGGAATCAATTGGGTGACCCTCAGCATCGGTGCAGTGAAGCATGACTGCTTGTGTGCAGATCTCTGGAAGAAATCTTGCCAGGTCGAGTGCCTTCGTTGAGCCAACCGGAACAAGGAAAGAACCAGGTACACGACCAACGCTGCCATCAACACTACTACAACCAGAAAGTGCAGGAACAATAAATTATAGAAAGTCAAAAGAAGAAAACAAGTTCTACAAATAATGTATCAAAGCCACACAAAAATTAACTTTGATCAAGAGACTGAAAATGTGTTCAATAACAACTTTTTAAACATAAAATTACGACAGCAAATTTTTTGAACAAATATCTTACTGAGCTGAAAAATATCTTATAAGTGATTAGCAGAATATTCTTTAAAATAAAGTTCTAATAAATATTTCGAAAAGTAATGTTGACTGATTTAAAACTAAAAAGCAAGCTGTGCCAGTGTACCTTTGTAGGTTCTGTCTTGTTGATAAAGTCTAGATGAGCACATAACATAGATAAATTTAGGTGCACAGAACATTCCCTCAGTTGAAAGAGCTGTGATATCGTCCAGAAAGGCCCATCACTATAAGGCCTGTACTTACTGAGCTAGCCACCAGCCATCCAAGTTTTTGGACAAAACGTTGAGAATCATTCCCGGAACGAGATTCAATTCATCCCTTTGCCAATTCGAGGCGGAGGAAGGACCGTAAGGTTTCTTCGCAATGTACAGTTCGGCTGATTGAAACACAATATCAATTCATATGCAGTAAAAAAAATACATGCAGTATCAGTGGTAACACAAGTCAAAATCTATTTCCTATGTGTAAACCATTTAAGCTATATTGGTGATGCAGTTAAATCTGATTGTCTGAAGCACTTCTATGTATGTAAGAGAAGTACATTCTAGTCAGTGTATCAATAGTCCACCATGAAATCAGTTATTGAAAAGGCATATCGACAATGCATGCGATAGTTTGCACTGCACTACGGTTACACTTGAGATAAAGTGGCTTGTTCCACAGCACCCTTTCTTTCAGCCTCAGCTATGCTACGATCCTGCTCTCATCATTATTATTTGCCTAGGTTGTAACTATGTCCTGTCTGAAATCAGTTTAGTGCAGACCATAGGCATTGAGGTAAGTTGTAGACTAAAGGAAAAACATACTGCTCGGCAGTGAGGGAGTTAAGAGTCAACGATTTTTTTGCTCATCCGAAATAATTGGCACATCCAATGACTGTCATGTCCCGAGACTCTCAAATAGCAGTCATGTCCCAAGATGGCACTCTCAAATAGCAGTCATGTCCCAAGATGGCACTCTCAAATGGCAGTCATGTCCCAAGATGGCTAATAGCTATCATGTCCCCAGATTACATGTTCAATGGGGGAAAAGAATGCTATAGACATCAATGAGTCCATCCAACTGAATATCTATATAAATAAAGAGAAGATTCTGTAACGTGTGTCTGTCTGTCTGTCTGTTTGTCCGGAATGCATTTCAACAGTTTTTGAGCTTTTCACTCCAAACCTTCACTACTGTGTAGGTCTCGGCATGAGACACAAAGTCGAGGGGTTGGCGATTCTCTACCACCATGGGGGCCAGGGTGGGGAGCGAAACCCCCAAATTTATTTTCAATAAAACGCAACTATTGATCTCAAATTTTTTACCTAGACAGAGGGCCATCAGAACCACCCGGTTCAGTGGTTGGCGAATCTCTACCACCATGGGGGCCAGAGGGGTGGGGCGAAAACACTAAGACGGCAGTTTCTTAAACACCTTCTTAAACGCTTGCATGGTCATTATATAAATGGTGAGAGCAGCTGATGTAATTTTAACGAAAATCCTAATTTCACGGGTGACGTTCTGGCGCAGGTCGGTGTGGTGGGGTGAGGTGGGGAGATGGTGGGGTGGGTGAGGGTTGGGTGGGATTGAGGGGTGGGGGTGAGTGGAGAATTTCCCCGAAAACCCTAATTTCACGGGTGGCGTACTGGTGGAGCTCGGAGTGTGGTAGGGAGGGGGAGGGGTGGGGGATGGTGGGTGGGGGAGTTGAGGGTAGGAGGTGGGTCGGTGGGGTGGGGTGGGGAGAGGGTGGGGTGGGGAGGGGTGGGAGTGAGAGGGGTGGGATGAGGGGAATTTTCCCCAAAAACCTAATTTTACAGGTTCAGTACCGGTGGAGGTCAGAGTGCGGTGGGGGTGTTGTGGGGGTTGGGGCGGGGGGCGTGGTGTGGTGGGGTTGTGGCCGGGAGCGGGTAAAATCCTCAATTTCCCGGGCAACGCCGGGTACCCCAGCTAGTATCAATATAAACTAACCTGCTGAGTTTGCACTGGAACTAAGTGATTTGGAGGGTAAATCTTCCTCTATGCAGCCATCTATCGGTTGGAGATAACCAGCAGGAACCCATCCACGTTTCGATTCCATCTGGACATACCACCAACCTACACCATCGGAAGAACAGAAGAGAGTCATGTATACTTGTTCATTCTTTATTCATTCAGTTATCACTTAACTAAATTCACATACAAAAGACTAAAGATTTCATCACGGTTATATTCAGCTTTGCACAATAAATCAGCAAGGCACCTTCTGGCAGGTTTGCTTTCCTAGATGATATTGAAAGTCATTAAGACCTTGTCACCTTGAATATTATCAGTACGCAAAAAGGTGCAGTGAAAACTAGAAGTGTAGCCTGTATATAGGACAATGCATTACTACAACATCAACGTCTTTTAACCAGTGCAGCATTATTATTGTTATACCGTCACTTAGAAATACAGACCAATCTCTGTTTTTCTCAAGAGCATGACACTGCTGCCGGTTGTCAGAGAAAGTTCATTCACTGAAGAAGAGTGGTAATCGTGTGTGGCGCGATACTCTGGTGGCTCCAGTGGATCAGAGATTTCCATCGCAGCGGAAGTCTGTTCTCCCAAAGTCCTGACAAATAAAATAACTTAAAAGGAATGCAGCCAACAACAGCAAAGACATAATCTAGGCAACTGAAAGCAACAGTTGTATTATATACAACCACAGCTGCACAGCCATTGTCTTGTTTTTACTGTCTGAGCATCGGCCACAAACTCAACAAATACAACGAACTATCCACGTCATATAGCTTTGTCTCTTTGGCTTTCGAAACACTGAATCCAATTAACAATGAAGGGATTAACTTTTTTTCGGACCTGGGACAAAAGCTAAGCACAGTAAAGAGGGATACGGGAAACAGCATTTTTCCCCACGTGTCTCCCTGATGATACAATGCTATAATACTGTTGCCTTTAGAGGCACTTTTGCTGACCAGGAAACAGTAGATGGATAGGACCTTTCCATACTCTGATTTTATTCTAGGTGAGAGTGAAGTCCCTGAGCGATCCTGTATGTTTTGGGGCATAAATTAATAATAATAATAATTTAAAAAAAACAATACTAACCATAAAGTATTAATTATCTCTGTACAATTAACAGTCAGTAAAAGAGAAATTAAGTTCAATTACAGGTAAGTGAAATTCAATTTAAAACATATGCTGCACTGTTGAAAGCAGATGCATAAAAATCCTAATTATTTTACATAATTGTAATTATACTGGCATTTTCTGTAAAATTGGTGATTTATTAATCACAAGAGCACAGCTTCAAGTAAGGAGAGTTATTTGAGCATAAATGTTATTCAGTCACATTCATCAATTTGAGTAAAAATTAGACCTAGAAATTCTCGAGTGAAAGGTTTCCTCCAACAACTGATGAATGAAATTTATCACAATAAAAGACATTAAACTAAATAAAGAACATTACTTTTCAGGAATTGACCAAAAGCAGATGTCTTCATCCTTTGCACGGAAGAAATTGACAACCAGCTCGCATTGAGAGACGGTGGCGGGTAGGTGAATTAAAGCCTGAAATAGGGCAACACCCAGCATACTACTATTTAATTCATAAAGACAAAAATAAAACCTCATTTCGTAAAATTATTAAAAGTCATAAATTACAAATTTATTGTTTCCTTTGTAATTTTAACCGTGTTGATACAATTACTTCAGTGTCTAGTCTACTAAGTAACACTTTCCAACAACAAAAACTAAATTGATGGGGATGAGCAACTGCACATGAAAAACTAGTTTCAGTGTGTTACAAATATATAGCCTTTTTAATCTTAAGAATTCTCTCTACAATGTGCATTTCAAGCAGCATATAGCTTCTGTTTTGTCTTTGGCAATTGATACATACAACATACCATACTTGATGTGCAGCCCTGTCTATCAGATTGCTGGAATTCTTACCATCAAGCACTGTCCTCCAACAAAACAACGCTGGTAACTTTGCCCCCCTTCGTCATGCACATCATTTGACATAAATTTCCATCGTAATACTACCCCACTTGACTGTCTGACATTATTCTCACCAAGTTCTAACATCCATGATAAACTCATTGTTAAGTAAAACACTAAAGCAAACAAACTTTCACACAGCAACCGTCAAAATCTGGATGTTAGATCAAGGAATACAGAGACCGTAAGATGATTCTAAGATAACAGATCATGCACACCACAGGTACCATAGCTGAAGATTACCAAGCTTTAAGGTTCTGAAACTGATGATGAAACTTGCAGTTAGATCGTCTTGGTTGTTGATCGGATTAGAGCTTAGGTTTGGTCTGGTATCGGTTCGTTTTTTGCGAGTAGACACCAGCACAATAGAAATTACTAATTTCAATTGCAATAGAAGTTACTAATTCAGTTGCAAAAGAAGTTACAAATTTCATGAGATTGCTTCAAGAGGAAACCACATGATACACAAGAAAGTCGTCATGTGCTGATGTGTGGAATACCTGGCAGTAGTTCTCAATGAGAAACATCCGTTCCTCTGCCACTCGACGAATGTGACTTCGACCAAACAAAATCCTTTCTAGAGAACAAAAAAAAATATTATGAATCAATCTTAGTTCTAAACTCACAGCTCAACATTTCACTGATGCTTTTCGTATCAGGTCTGTTGCCAAAAATGATTATTTTAAAGCTCAGCACACAACGCTAGCATTCGAAGGAGACACTTGTTCTGAATGGATGGAAATGAAAAGTACTTGTCTCAGATACATGTTTGACAACTGGCACATTTATATAACATTAGCCCAAGGTAAAGATATGCAGCAAAGGTAAAACACTTTACATAGTGCTAAAAGCGATGGAAAAGTAACCCTTAAAAGCGAACAAGGGGAGGGAGTTATGCCCAAATGCATAGTTACGAAATGTACTCTAAGTACTAAGTAGTGTGAAGTAAGCACCTGCTATATCTTAATTACTAAGCTTCAAATGCAACATGTGCCTTTACCAACTTCAATCAGACAATTACGGTTCCTCTGCTGGACAAAGCCATGTGATACTCTGCACCCATACTCTGCAGCACAGTTAACCCTGTGTTAAAGACCAAGGAGTTGCTCCATGAAAAGTACTCTAAGCCTTATTAGGTAGTACTCCATTGTACTGTGAACACCTGCAAAGAGAACAGAGGGGTATGTGTGTGTGTGTGGGGAGTGGGGGTAATATCGAATGTGGACAAAAATGGAAGAGTTCAAACGACATAATTTTGCTTATGTCTTTTATGGACAACTGCATATATAAATTATTAAAAATACCAAGATCCAAGATGTTCCTTTTTACAATTCAGATTTGCAGTCTTTTCTTACATATGTTAAGAAATGCTTCTTCAGATCTACTAAACTACCATGTCTACTTCAGAAGTTCTTCGGTTCTTACAATCTGTTAAATAACAACTCAGAGTGATCAAAATCGACATAGTTTTACATTCATCGTAATGAGCAACTTTCATTAGTGCGTATCATTACTGAACTGAAAGAGAATGCCGCCACTCTTAGCATCCACAGCTGACACATGTTTTAAACTAAACTCCGTTAGAAAGTTACCTGGAAGCAAAGGTAAATCTGGTTTGTCTGGAATGGAAGAATTATTATCATTCAACAGCCAATCATTTAGACACGTCTAAAACAGAACAATAAAAGGTAATTCTGTCATCCAAGTAAAGCAGCCTACAGCGCCTCCCCTTATCTCACGCAATGCCACTTGAACAGAATTTAAAAGTCGTTCTGCAAAAGGAAAAAAATCCAATCAACAAGTGAAAATGGAGATGGAACCTGGACACAATCCAAAAAACACAGCACAAAGACTTAGACAGACAGACAGATACAGACATAGGCAAGACAGTTTAGGTCTATCACTTACTGCATAACAGTTGTCAAGTTAATCTATGTAATAAAGCCCCACCTAGCAGGATTACTCCTTTTGGGTGAGCCTTTTGCTCCCATATGTGTATATAAACAACAGATCACTACAAAGATTACATCTGAGCATTGTGTTTTATTATTGTAAATTTAAGTTGCTTTATTTCTTGGGATCAAATCAATAAACTTTGGAATTGAAAAGAATAAAAAAAATTAAAAATCAAGTAAAAAGACAGATCAATGAGATTTAAGACTCACGACTGACGTCAGATACAACCTGTGACAATGGTTGGTCTACCTGTAATTCATAGAGTTCTCTGTATCTACGGATGACAAAATACTTTAGTCCATCCGATCGCTGGACACCCATCACGTAGACCTACAAAAATGACCAATAATTTATAAAGCATCATCAATTAGCCTACTCTGCACAGTCCATCTTCTGGATCCCCTCCGTTCGAATCTTCCTGTTTCTACCCTTATCTAATGTGGTCTGGAGACCTCATGCCCATCTCCTCTATATCAGATTCTACCATGGTTCATTTTTCAGAGCTTATGAAAAGTTGGTGTCCTGTGCTTAGCTTTCGAGTGGTGCTTCGTTTGGAGTTTATTAATACAATTTGTTGGTCAATTCATCTGCATTTTAAAGGGCCTTTGAGGGGCAAAAGGTTTTTAATTCACAGTAATCAAATCAAATGAATACAATACTAAAATTCACCTTTCCACCCATTTCCTTACAGGCCTACTCTGTCCTAGTATGTGGGCCACCATTCAGTCAGAAAGGTTAAAAGCAACTGACAATTGAAGCAACATCAGCGAATATGGACCAAACTCTCATACAAGTGTAGAACAAACATACAAATCCGTTAAGGTAGGCTATTTTCCTTACTAATAATTAAGTTACTAATTTTATTATAGTTAACAACTTTTACTCACGTAGTGCTTGCTTGGCAATCGACGTTTTCTAACGCCAACTACACTGACATTAGATAAAGCTATCGAACGCTTTGACATGTCCATCAGTAATAAAACACTTCAGAGCTACTTGAACGAATTAATTCTGCCAATGCCATACGACAAAAGGTTGTTAACAATGACACAATTTCACTCATTCTTCTGTAAAATCCCTCTAAATGATCAAAATACCCAGAGCTATTTATATCCGGTTATATATAGATCTGCGACTGCAACGACCTAAGAATGGCAACGACTTGAACTTCCCAGGGTTGCCAGGTCATCGCGAAAAGCGCGAATTGGGCGACTTTTGAAAGCGCTCGCGGCTGAAAATTTTGTCCTCGCAACCTCGCTCTTTATGGGCGACTTTGGAATTGCCTCGCGGTCGCCACGGCGACCTTATATATTGACGACTTTTTAGTCAGAGATTTCGGCGAGCGAAAAAGGAAAAAAACTGAAAAATTCACGTAAAAATGGTAAATTTATATGAGATTTCGGTCGAATGACTTTAAAAAGTCGTAAGAAATTTTTGTGAAGCAGACAAACAAATTTTGAACAACCTTTTTTTAGTCCTCAGAAATTTTCGCGAACGAAAACAGAAAAGCTCGATGATCTCGCGATTTTCGCGACTTTGTTTCGTGATCTCGCGACAGTTTTGGCGAAATCTGGCAACCCTGGAATTTCCCGCAAAGTTCGGTAGTTTATTTTAATTCTATCTCTTACATTATGACCCAAATGATTATGACCATTATAAATGGATATAATACCGGATTTCTGAGCGTAGTTTCCACAGTACTTTGGTTGTATTGAAAGTGCTCGTAAATCTTAATGATTTGAAATCGTCTAGTTAACGAATCACATATAGCTAAGCTACGGATGCAGTACCTGTCTTACGTGTCAACGCTGAAGCTGGGGTAATACGAATCCTCGGGGCGGGGCGGGGCGGATCGGCGGGGCAAAAACACAACGAATCCTCGGGGCAGATCGACGGGGCAGGGCACAAGCAACGAGTGCTCGGGGCGTTTCGGGGCAAATTGACGGAGCAGGCACAAACAACGAATGTGCACAGGTCGGATAGACGGGGCAAAGCAAAAACATAAGTAATCCACTGGGAAGATCGACGGGGTAGGGTAAAGGCTTAGCACATGCTCGGGGCAGATCGACGAGGCAGGGTAAAAACATAACACATGCTCGGGGCAGATCGACGGGGCAGGGTAAAAACATAACACATGCTCGGGGCAGAACGACGGGGCAGGGTAAAAACATAACTCATGCTCGGGGCAGATCGACGGGGCAGCGAAAAAACATAACACATGCTCGGGGCAGATCGACGGGGCAGGGTAAAAACATAACACGTGCTCGGGGCAGAACGGCGGGGCAGCGAAAAAACATAACACATGCTCGGGGCAGATCCACGGAGCAGGCTAAAAACATAACACATGCTCGGGGCAGATCGACGGGGCAGCGAAAAAACATAACACATGCTCGGGGCAGATCGACGAGGCAGGGTAAAAACATAACACATGCTCGAGGCAGAACGACGGGGCAGGGTAAAAACATAACACATGCTCGGGGCAGATCGACGGGGCAGCGAAAAAACATAACACATGCTAGGGGCAGATCGACGGGGCAGGGTTAAAACATAGCACTTGCTCGGGGCAGATCCAGGGGCAGGGTAAAAACATAACACATGCTCGGGGCAGATCGACGGGGCAGCGAAAAAAATAACACATGCTCGGGGCAGATCGACGGGGCAGGGTAAAAACATAACACATGCTCGGGGCAGATCGACGGGGCAGGGTAAAAACATAACACATGCTCGGGGCAGAACGACGGGGCAGGGTAAAAACATAACACATGCTCGGGGCAGATCGACGGGGCAGCGAAAAAACATAACACATGCTCGGGGCAGATCCACGGAGCAGGCTAAAAACATAACACATGCTCGGGGCAGATCGACGCGGCAGCGAAAAAACATAACACATGCTCGGGGCAGATCCACGGGGCAGGGTAAAAACATAACACATGCTCGGGGCAGATCCACGGGGCAGGGTAAAAACATAACACATGCTCGGGGCAGATCGACGGGGCAGCGAAAAAACATAACACATGCTCGGGGCAGATCGACGGGGCAGGGTAAAAACATAACACATGCTCGGGGCAGAACGACGGGGCAGGGTAAAAACATAACACATGCTCGGGGCAGATCGACGGGGCAGCGAAAAAACATAACATATGCTCGGGGCAGATCGACGGGGCAGGGTAAAACACAAGTTTGCCAGAATAATACTAATGACAAGTGTAAAAAAACGTGGGGGTGTCTTGGTCTCTAGCTTAACTTTTATTTTTTGGACCACCCTAACCGCCATCACTACTACTACTACTGCCATCACCACCACTTCTACACAGACTACTGCTGCTTCTGCTACTACAGTACTACTATTACTACCATCACCACTACTCCTACTCCTATTACTGCTACTATGGTAGGGTATTTACAGTTATGGTATTGATTATATGAAAGAAATCTTATGGATATTGTGGCGGAAAGCAGCCCTGAAACACCCCGGCTGCAGAAGCGGCTGCCCTCTCGGTCCGTAGGATGGCCGATTACCGATCGGGCGGGTGCCAGTCCAAATATGCCCGCGTGTCGTTTCAGGAGGGAAACGCAAGTCCACCTTCGTCGTCTTTCGAAGGTAGTGTAGCCCTCCCGACCGATTCGCCTCACGCAGGAAACACACAACGATAAAGTGAAGACAGTTTATTCACGTACCACGGCAGCACGACTGTCATCAACCGCACACGACTCTACGACTAACTCTCACGACTGCCTGACAGACCCCTAGCTCGGACGTGCTACTGTCTGACTCCTCCTCGCTGACTCGTTCGATGACTAACTCCACGGAGCAACGGGCTCCCTTATATACACTACTGGTCATGCACGCCGGCGATGGACTTCAAAGGAGTTCCGCCGTCGCAGGCGGGGATACATAAAGAGCTCGCCGCTGCGGGGGAGAGAGGAACATAAAAAGCTCGCCGACACGGCCAATACTACGTCGCCGCTGGTAATAGTGTTGGAAACTGGGCCCGTAGAGTTTGTATGTGTCTGTGCCGCTGTCTGTCTAAGTATCGCTTGCTGGCATTTAGCGTCTACTTGGCCTAAGGGGTGTGGCCTAACGTCTACTTGGCCTAACGTCTACTTGGCCTAGCGTCTACTTGGCTCAAGGGGTGTGGCCTAACGTCTACTTGGCCTAGCGTCTACTTGGCCTAGCGTCTACTTGGCCTAGCATCTACTTGGCCTAGCCTGGGCCCGGCCTTGTAATACATATAGGCCTACGAGTGCGCGACGGAGGCGCAAAACAATAGTGACGAGAACAGTCTGTGAGTCACAGTCAGTCATCGAGTCGTCGAGGAACAGTGGGTAGACACGTCGGTCGACTGTTTCGGGTTCGAGTCGCAGTACAGTTACGAGAATCGTCCGGAGGGAAACGCTTTGGATAGCGCCTCAGCGAATCGACGACGCAACCGAAGTTCAGCGCCTGTCGACGGAAGGTTTGGTGACCTTCGCAAGTGCTACGACGACCGGAATTCGAAGCCTGACCGTTTCGCTGACTTTCTGCGGGCGCTGGCGATACAGCGGCGATCTACACGACGAAGAGTCGGCGTTCTGCATTGACAATTGCTGCGAACAGTGGTGCAATGGTTTGGACTGTGGCGCTACACGAATAGCTCCGAACTTGCTCCGCACATTGCTCCGAACTTGTTTCGAAAATTGGCGCTATAGAAGTTGACTGTGGACTGCATTGCGAGTTCCTTCTTTGACCAACGAATAAATGTGTTTTAAGCCTAACCGGCTAGTCTTCAATCTACAGTTGAAGCCTTAACTACGCGGACGGAAGGTACCTTGGTAGCTAGGGTTTGGGATTCGGCTCCTGGTGATTTTGCCCAGCCCTAGTTCCGCTACAATAGGGATACATAAAGAGCTCGCCGCTGCGGGGTAGAGGGGAACATTAAGACGCCGCGATGCAGTAATTAAACAGGCCGGCAACCAATCGAGCGCTGTACACGAGCGGCTGAAAGATCACTATCACGGGCGGGCTTAAACGATGCACGTGTGAACAGGGGGGAAGGGCGGGCGCTACAGAAGCGGAGGCGAAGTCAATTTCGCCACAATATACTACAGAATCTTTGGGGTCTGCATGGACCCCAGGGGAAAAAATCATAAACAAATGTGCGCAGTAACTTTTTAAAACTTTGTTCATGAAAAGCAGCCTAACATAAAAAGAAACATATATAGGGATGAAAAGACTAAAGTAGATAATAATCAATTTGAAAATTGTTTTTGATCCTGACATAATTAGCCATCATTGGTCAAAACATAAAAGTTCTGTCCAATTGAATATTGAAGCAATAATGACGTAATTTTCATGCAAATTAATGTGTTAGATTTTGACCACTGTTAGCTAATTATGTCAGTATCAAAAAGGTTTTGAAATTGTTCAGATTGATTATTATCTAACAGAACTTCTTTAATCCATAGCTCAGAGGGGTGGAATTTTTCCAGACACAGTGTATGCACGTATACGGAGCAATGAAGTTGTTGAGTGGTTCTTGTCTCACAGAGTCCTATTATATCCCATCTGTATCCTTCTAATTCTTTTACAGCTTAGGCGAGTGCTTCTGTGTATGACAGAGCCCTGACATTCCACGTTCCTATTTTGTCGAGCTTTAATTCCTTTGCTTTAGTTTTGTCTTTTGTGGTGGTGGTTAAGGTGGCAGTTGCGGTGGTAGTTGTTGCTCCTCCTGTCGCCATCTTCTTCGTTTTGTTGTCGTCCACCACCACCACCAACTTCATGGCTCCGTGCATATACACTGTGTCTGGAAAAATTCCATCCCTCTGTAGGAGTGGTGATGTTGGTAGTAATAGTAGTAGTAGTAGCAGAAGCAGCAGTAGCCGGTGTAGGAGTGGTGGTGATGGTGGTAGTAGTAGTAGTAGTGGTGGTGGTTAGGGTGGTCCAAAAAAAGTTAAGCTAGAGAGCAAGACACCCCCACGTTTTTTACACTTGTCATTAGTATTACTCTGGCAAAATTGTGTCTTTACCCTGCCCCGTCGATCTGCCCCGAGCATGTGTTATGTTTTTTCGCTGCCCCGTCGATCTGCCCCGAGCATGTGTTATGTTTTTACCCTGCCCCTGGATCTGCCCCGAGCAAGTGCTATGTTTTAACCCTGCCCCGTCGATCTGCCCCTAGCATGTGTTATGCTTTTACCCTGCCCCGTCGATCTGCCCCGAGCATGTGTTATGTCTTTCCCCTGCACCGTCGATCTGCCCCGAGCATGTGTTATGTTTTTACCCTGCCCCGTCGATCTGCCCCGAGCATGTGTTATGCTTTTTCGCTGCCCCGTCGATCTGCCCAGAGCATGTGTTGTTTTTTCACTGCCCCGTCGATCTGCCCCGAGCATGTGTTATGTCTTTCCCCTGCCCCGAGCATGTGTTATGTTTTTTCGCTGCCCCGTCGATCTGCCCCGAGCATGTGTTATGTTTTTACCCTGCCCCTTCGATCTGCCCCGAGCATGTGCTATGTTTTTTCGCTGCCCTGTCGATCTGCCCCGAGCATGTGTTATGTTTTTTCGTTGCCCCGTCGATCTGCACCGAGCATGTGTTATGTCTTTACCCTGCCCCGTCGATCTGCCCCGAGCATGTGTTATGTTTTTACCCTGCCCCGTCGATCTGCCCCGAGCATGTGTTATGCTTTTACCCTGCCCCGTCGATCTGCCCCGATCATGTGTTATGCTTTTACCCTGCCCCGTGGATCTGCCCCGAGCATGTGTTATGCTTTTACCCTGCCCCGTCGATCTGCCCAGAGCATGTGTTATGTTTTTACCCTGCCCCGTCGATCTGCCCCGAGCATGTGTTATGTCTTTACCCTGCCCCGTCGATCTGCCCCTAGCATGTGTTATGTTTTTTCGCTGCCCGGCGATCTGCCTCGAGCATGTGTTATGTTTTTTCGCTGCCCCGTCGATCTGCCTCGAGCATGTGTTATGTTTTTACCCTGCCCCGTCGATCTGCCCCGAGCATGTGTTATGTTTTTTCGCTGCCCCGTCGATCTGCCCCGAGCATGTGTTATGTCTTTACCCTGCCCCGTCGATCTGCCCCGAGCATATGTTATGTTTTTTCGCTGCCCCGTCGATCTGCCCCGAGCATGTGTTATGTTTTTACCCTGCCCCGTCGATCTGCCCCGAGCATGTGTTATGTTTTTTCGCTGCCCCGTCGATCTGCCCCGAGCATGCGACTCTTCAACCGTCTTCGTGCCGGGGACGTAGGCCAGTAAAAAATACGGGAAATTCAACATGAACCCACTCATTTACTATGGCAGACCGTTTTTGGTAGAATATTGTACGGAAACACCTTCTTAACCTACAGTAAAAATCCGAATGAATTTAAACATGGGGAAATATGTTTAAATCGGTAATTATTATGATGCAACTTATTTTGACTGTGTAGTAGGCCTATAGCGTTTCGCATATAGTCATGGCCTAGGCTATGCAGTATGACCGTGGCCTTAAGTGCGTGGTAGTTATCGACCACAGTCTGCAGAGTTCTTGCATAAAATTTTATTTATTTTTGTCTCCAAGATTGACATTTACATTGTTCAGATAATAAATATATTAATCGATATTTAATTTTTTTAAATCGGCAATTTCACTGCGTTTCCAGCAGATAAATCGTATTTTCGCCAGTCCTTGAAATGTAAACAAACTCGTATAGGCATGGCTGTTGGTCGGCTGTTCAAAACTAAATTCAAAATTTTAATTATTTCCCCATATCGCATTTTGTTAGGATTTCTACCATATATTCTTTAGTCCATTTAGAAACTTTTCGTGCAAAAATTTGCCTGCCAGAGTAAATGAGCGGGTTTAAGACTTAATTGACCGGACTAACGGTTGAAGAGAGAGATTTTCGAAAAACAATACGAAACCTCGGATCAGCCACGTGACCGTGCTGACCAATCACGCTGTGCCCCGATGATCCGCCCCGCCCCGAGGATTCGTATTACCCCTGAAGCTGTTGTTGAAAGCTGAGAGAACTGCTGATTGGCAATCAAGTTCTACATCTCTTTAGCATCAGGCGAATGGTAAACTTGTTTGCAGCCATGGGACACAGCAATTACGCCACATGTGCCCTGCTTTACATTGAAATGATGACAAATCTACCAGTCGTGGCCGACTCCAACATACCGGTCTTGGATTTCATCTTGACTAGCCACAGCGCGACAGATATATCGTACCGGTACGAGCTGAAGAAATTCCTGTCGAAATGTCGATCTCTGAAATTCGGTGCAATTCCGCAACCTTCTCTCATTGTCATAGACTTTTCATCCGCCATGCTTTACGCAGTCCTTCAATAGCATGTCGCTAATTGGTTATCTGCACTGCACCTTTGAGGTGTTAAACGGCTTGGCCACAGAATTGGAAATTCAATCAATCACTTTCGAGGCACTGTGCTGTGCACATGTGATGAAGGCAATTTCTTGGCGACTTGTTCGTTGCGAGACAAGAAAACCTGTACGCCAGAGTGCCATGGTCATGTTTGCTCGCCTTCAGAGGTGCAGTGGATTGCGGGAAGCTGTGGCTGTCTATAGAAATATATACATCCTCTTGAACTCCAAGTCTACTGATGCTTCATTGATAACTGCAAGGAATGCCAAGGATGGAAGTCCTACCAACAGATGGGAGTGTCATATTTGAAGAAATTCAACAAATTGACTCAACTTCCTTACGAGCAGCAGACAACGGCTTGAAGCAGAGAGATCGACCTGAGGAATCGGAAAGCTGCGATTCAAAGGGTACGTTGACCCTCTCTGAAACCTACAGCATGCAGTCCTTCAATTATTATGGAAACTGTAATTAATGCTTGTCTTACTCATCCGAATAACGCATCACAAACTGTATACATTTCAACAATCTCAGTGTAAGTGTGCATGGTCTTAACTTCGTACCACAGTGTGCAAGTAACGCAATTGTCGAATCACACCTCGGCGTCGATGAGGTCACACTTTGAAGTATAAACGACTACGTCCACTTGGATTCCTATTAAAACATCTCACCCTGAACAGAGGAAAATTAAAAGAACAACTGTTGCCTGGTGGTAGCAAAAGTGTTCGGAAAAGAAGACCGTCAGCTACTGAGCCAGTGGAGCGTTGGGGGCGGCGTAAGAAAAGAACTTCGGGAATTTCTGGTAACTGTTCTACTGCTCGAAAGATACTCTTCGTGAAAACGCCAATCGGAAAGACACTTACAACACATGTAGAAGGAACTGCAAGGCCCCATATCGATTCTTCAAAGACCGATGAAAGCCTGCAATATGGTGCAATTTGACGAAATGTGTGATAAGGAATTGGCCCTTGCATTAGAGAAATTGCAGAACCAATTTTCGAAGACGACATCAGGACTTGAACACCCTACCCTGGCTTAGGCCCTAGTATTTCAATGGGGTCTGTGCCCCGTTTCAGCAAATGTGGTAGTATTTAGATGTTTATATTGTTTGACTTGAGCAAGTCTTTCAAACAAAAGCGAAACAGACAAAATAATGGCTACAATTGTTGACTTTACAAATCTTGTGTCATAGGTTCAAATCACTACAAATGTTGTAAAATTTGCAGTCACTATTTTTTACACACATTTTAAAAGACCCCAGTTGATTGCTGTTTGCGGAACTACTTTATATTCAACAAAATTAGTCAATTACTTGATGCATTGGGCCAATTTTAACAGGCTATTTTAAAGCTCTCTGGTCCCTAGTCACCCTACAATGCCATTGAGATACTGCACTCCCACAGAATTGCTTAAATAGTTACCTATCATACCTATCCTACCAGCGGCGCCCGCAGGATTTTTTTCTTGTACGCACAGAAATTTTATTTTCGTTAGGTCGCCGAAAAAACTGATGACTTTTTTTTTAGTCAGCAACCTAGAATTTCCCAAAAACATACCTTTTCTATCCGCCGAAAAAACTGATGACTTTTTTTTTAGTCATCAACCTAGAATTTCCCAAAAACATACCTTTTCTATCCACCGAAAAAACTAATGACTTTTTTTTTTTAGTCATCAACCTAGAATTTCCCAAAAACATACCTTTTCTATCCGCCGAAAAAACTGATGACCTTTTTTTTTTTTGGGTCATCAACCTAGAATTTCCCAAAAAACATACCTTTTGGGTCATCGCGCTGTACGCACTTACCTATGTGCGTACGTCTGCGGGCGCCGCTGCTGTACGCACTTGTGTAAGTGCGTATGCCTGCGGGCGCCGCTGTATCCTACCAACACACAATATGAATCTGTGATGAAGAATTCCACAAACAAAACTATGCGACACAGACAAAATTAATTTATTTCGTAAAAGTAAAAAATCTTGAACCACTCGCCAGCACAGTAAAAAGTTTTCATTTCGCCTACGTCAACTTCCAAAAATCACATTCGAATTATAACCGCAGAAATTTACAACTTAAGCCCAATACAACCAAAATATGTGGCATTTTATTCGATAACAATCGGTTTGCAGTTCATGCTTGATATAACGCTATACAACAGTTCTGCGAGGTCAATCAACGTGTTTAACTGTCACTGCCACTACGTCGGGCGACCTCCTCCGCAGTCCAAACGAAACATGTAAGATGTCTGTACATTTTATTCGTGTCATCAGAAAGGCAGGAAATCTCCCCGGTGACATTCCGTGTTTTGCTGTTGTGTATTTTGGCAAGTTAGGACGCGATACCAGATGTGAATTTGTGGAATAGTCCGGATGTGGTGGTTGCTGTTGTTGTTATATATGGAGTTAACGCAGAGGTTAGTGGGTGCAGCTGGTGGAGTTCGTGTCGAGTGAACGGACACGGACTGCGCCAGGCTGACCGGTTGTCGTCTGCTGGTGTTGGTACCATTCAACGAACTCATCCAAAAGCACCGGCCCTAACAACAACAACAGTCACAAATAGAAAATTCACTTAACGTCTGTAAAACTACAACTTTTAAGCGAACTAATGGGCTCGCGTGCATTCCATGCCTCTGCACCCAGGGAATGGAATCGGCTTCTGCTCTGTCTTCGAAGCTCAATTTCACTTCCTTCCTTCAAAAAGTGGCTCAAAACTCACTACTTTTCCTTGGCTTTCAAGCACATGGATCTCTGACTGCATCTTCCTCTGGCGGCTGACTATCTGCGCCTCAGATTCACATTTCGGTGTGACCTTGTGCGCGTTACAAATTTACTTAATAATATTAAACATATGCTCTGCTAAAATTTCAGTTGCCTTTTATAGTGAAGAAACTTGAAAGAACAGTCACAAGACTGCAAAGTGCGAGTAAACTAACGAAACCAGCCATACTTACCTAAATAATCTAACTAACCAAAACAAATCTACATTCATATATTGCAAAACTAATTACATTGAAGCACTGAGACATCACAGATTGTAAACAATAAGCAAAAATGTTCTCTGTAGAATTGGTGCATGCCTTCATGCATTTGGTCAATTTAGTAGATCTTGAAAATCATCTTAATTATTAAAGTTCTCTTGTCCTTACACTACCCTTTACCAGTGGTAAACCATCATGCAAAAAACTGCCAGATCAAATGCCCGAATAACACTATGTATTATACATAGAATAATTATTATCATTAAATTTTTAACATGTTCGTGGTCACATCAAAACATGAATCTAAAGTGTGGAATATAATTTACCAATAACATTTTTTCTCCTTTACATCTAGTTAGTCACTGAAGCAAAGCCTAGGTGACTGACAGTAAATAGAATGCAGATTAAACAAGTGTTTGGCAGTTGAATCTGAAATTCTCTTGCAAGAAAAGTTGCTAGTCTAACGAAGGCAAATACACAGTAAACTTACAAGCACCATCTTCATCATAGTTTGTAAGATCAGGTAGAACAAGGTGACTGAACTCGTAGACATTGTACCACTGGTCCTTGTTCATGCCCCTAAACTTTGATTGCTGCAAATAAAATTGCATTCATCATGTAAACGAGGTTGCCCACCTCTACATTGCACTCCATTTTCTACAGAAATGAGAACAATGCACACACATCATTTATCAGTTATCACAAGTAAAAAACGTATCTTCACATATTCATCTCTTTTTCTCTTGAGTGAAGCAGTCAATTAACTCGTCAAAATGCATTGTCATTCAGGGCCTCTTTTAAGGAATTTTTAGAAATGCACAACCCCTTCCCTTTCCCTTTCAATCCTCCTTGGTAAATTATCCCAAATCGGATGACAGAGGACAATGGGCGTAATTATTTGACTAATCTTAACTGCATAAAAATGCTTACAAGTACAGCTGCACACTCAAAAGGCCCTGTTGTCATTCAGTCATTATTTCAGGGCATTCATCTTGTGCCTATTCAAGATATCTCGCTCAGCTTGTTTATTCCCATAAAATACCTTGGTATAAACAGACCAGTTTTAAATGCTAATAAAAGGTTGTACTACTAGCCAGGAGGAAGAGAAGTTGCAGGAGACCATTAAAGATAAAGCCAATGTTTTAAAAGGAATGACGTTGCATTGAAATCGAACATGCAAATAGAACAATGAGCACGTCCACACTTCATAGTCATGGAGTAAAGTGACAACAATCACCTTGAAGAAGGCACAGTCTCCAGTTGGCATCAATAGATTCACATAAAAATATTAAATTCATTAACTATTTGAAAACAATTATTATGTGTACCCCCTGTAGATACAGTCCAAAAACAGTCCAGTCCCACTGAAAATGACACAATAATAATTATATATTTCTCGTACCTCTAAGAATTGCATGAATTCCGGAAATAATGACCAGCGACCTTCAAGTAGCAAGGTCATCAGAGCCATTGCCGTTGGCTTGTCAAGACTACGATTTCCATTTTCCTATAAAACAACAGCACAGTCTCAACTTACCAACAGAAGCCAGATGCTAGGGAGACAGCAATGAACAGTGGCAGCGTCAGATTACAATGTACCAAAATTTACAATTGGCTGACTGAACACAGTTGTCAACACATATCTTCATTGTACAAAACAAACAAATCTCACAAACTTACACACCTAAATTTAAGAGTTTTCAAAAGAGACATTTCAGCAGATAATAGCATAGACTTTCGCATGAATCTCAAATTAATCCAATGAATGTTCTACAGCAGCCATTAAATAAACATAGCAGCCATCTATTACAACGTTTTACTGTAAAATTAAATAATTATATCTAATTCAATCGATAGTAACGTAATTCGTAAAATTATACTTCAGCAGCACGTACGAGTGAGAAATCGAATGCAAATCGGTAGATGTTCTTGAACGTCGCTGCATCTGACAGGGAGGCTGTCAGCAGATCGAACTTACTTCGCAATTTCTCAGTAGTATCACATCTAAAAACACACAATGTATAGCCACTAAAATATAATTGTCTACTATGTAACACTGGTTTCTCAGTAGTATCACATCTAAAAACACACAATGTATAGCCACTAAAATATAATTGTCTACTATGTAACACTGGTTTCTCAGTAGTATCACATCTAAAAACACAATGTATAGCCACTAAAATATAATTGTCTACTCTGTAGAACTGGTTTTACCAAGTCAGATAGTGAGAAAGGAGGACCCGTATGCATACATATAATTATGTATATATAATTATATATATCTATATAAAATATATATATATACAATTGCACATGTATAAAGAAATTTATTACAAGTTTGCTGTTTAGATACTGCTGCAGATTCGTACATATTCATTATTCATTGTCTACGATTCGCATTTACGCATTAATATTTAATTTCCCTTTAATACTTTGATGCTAATATTTTAGTAATTTCACTCAACTTGTGATTTGATTCGTACCTTTTATTACCAACTGTTACTTCGATGTATTATAATTATGTTTTATGTCCCATTGTGCATTTGCAAGTGGAGTAATAAAGAAAATACTTACTCAGTTACTTATTAAAAAGATTCGTACTAATAATATGAATAATATATAAACCTTTGAAAACGTGGGAATAGTGCAGACAACTCTTTCTGCTGTCAGTGTTGGTGAAAACGGTCTTTAACACTAACAGCAAGCTGCACTTGTTTCCCAATCACTTTAACCCTTTACCGACTGAGGGTATAGAATCTCCCTCATACCATTTGCTACAATTTGGTTGGTAAAGGGTTAGGTGCACTACACACTCATTGTCAAAATGCTATGTTCTGTGTTAACATCAACTGAATGACTTGAGCTTCACGAAAAATCATTCATAAATGTTGATCTGTGAGACACATATAGTTTTGTCTAAATGTGCCATTGATAGAGAGCAGTCAGTCTGACTTGAGGCTTTACAGTATACTGACTATATATACTCACTGCAGATATGTCATTCCTTTAATCCACTCATCCAGCTTGAAGAATCCCATCTGCTTGGCATCCATTCGGAAGGCCAACACCAGCATTATGATCTGTAAAAGTACATGCAAATGCCTCTAAAACATTCACCGCATATTCATTATTGTGTCCATGTGAATGACTCGGTAAATATTCGAGAAAAAGTGGCTGAATAGGTTTGAATATGACTGCAATGATTCACAGTGCAAAATCATCCAAACTGATGACTTTTATATGCAGAACAACTGAACAGAATAGAGCCAACCCAAAACCTATGGAGCATCACAACACAATGAGCCCAGGGGGCCAATCCGGCCATGGCCCCCCCATTTAAAAAGTGCATGGGACGTGACCCCCCAATTAGGTTTCAACAAGCCATTAAATCAATGCAGCGGGAGAGAAAAGCAGGACACCAGAGAGGCCATTACTACGACCAGGATGACTGATGACTTTAAAAAAGTCATCAACTATTTTGGCAGATGAAATGGTATCTTCTTTTTCTTGGGAATTCGAGACAAATGACTAAAAAAAGTCATCAGATTTTTTGGCGACTGTGGCAAAAATATTTTCCTGGCCTAAGACCAAAAAATTTGGCTCCCCATAGAAAATTTCTATATCTGCCCTTGAATACAGAGTACATAAACAATACAGACCACAATTTTGACTTACATTCTCTGGTTCAATTCCAAGATCCATGCAGAATTTCTCCATTCCGTCTGGACCGATCGAGTTATCGGCTTCTGAAATTAAAAAAATCTTTCCACTATCCAGCATAAACACAAAGTCTCACAAACATAAGTACATACCCAGCGCAAAACCAAATCATGGAATACTTACCTAAACACACAAAAAGCAGACAGCAATCCACATTCTGCCATACATGTCAAAATCAACTGTAGACCTGACAGAATTAGAACTACTTAAATGAATAAAAAAAGCAAAAAACTGCATTAAATTAGTTTTTTTATACTATTAAGGCAAAGAAACCTACCATATAATCAAAGTTCTAAAAAAATGAAATATATATTATAAATAAAACTAAATGGTAACATCCTTTTTTCAGTCATTTTTCAAGTCCAGGTGCTTCTTTCATTTCTAGTTGAAGTCTCATTATAAATGCAATCTTAGTCCTCCTTTGTGTTCCTTTCAAAAGTGTATTGTGTGGGATTCAATTCACTTTTCTGTCCATATGGACAAACCATTGTAGTCTTTGCTATACGACTGTTCAGTGGGGTCGCTTTGACATCTTGTTTGTGTCTCCTGTCAACATTTCTGCACTGAAGATTTTTGCCTCATCCTGCTTTTTACCCTGTCCATCATTCAGGAAAATGGGTTTTATCATCTCATATACCATTATACCTTGTATTTATTTTCTTGGTTACGTGCCTGCTTCTTCATATCCTGTTCAGTTTACCCACTGATTGTGAGGTGCATCTAAATCTCCCTTATATGTCCTTCCTATTGTTACTGTGGCTGTTAGATAGTTGGATGATTTGAAGAACTTATTCATGAAACAGTAATGGTCAAGTAGATAAAAGTTGAAAGTTAAAGTCAAATGAAAATCTGAGACTCACCACTGATGTAATTGTTGAACCATGTAGTACAGCGCTTTAAGCTGAAGTTAGTAGACTCAGCTGCAGCATTTTTCCTAAACAAGAGAATTTCAGTTTTCATGTAGATGTGGTCTACATATCGCATATAATTGATATAAATAATCTGAACAACGTTTAAAATTTATTTTTACTCCAATTAAGTTCAAAGGCATGATATTAAGCATCATATAGTAAATTAAAGCTGTCCAAAATGATTACTGTTCAGTGAAAAGTTATGGAAAAAAACTAATACTATGGTGCCATATATAAATATAGTAAAAAAAAACATTAATTACTTGGAAGTTGTTATACAGATACGTTTTCGTGAATTTTCGTCGTCATTTTCAGTGACGTTCGTTCGCTTTTTTCGTGGTGGCATTTTGTCAACAGACCAAGTGGAACAGCAGAACCTGAATAAGATAACGACAAAGTTCAATTACCTTTTAGCAATCTTTGGCTGATCAGGCCTCAACTCCATTTGTAAGCTATGCTGTAATGTAGTAAACAATTCATTATTCAAATCAGTAGACCCCCAGAGGTAGAGCATATGAACAGGGAGTGTTGCAAATGATAACATAAAACAAATTGATGAAGACTTTTACAGCATCCAACCAGACTTTGAAATGTCCAAGTAATTTGTTTTGTTGTTTGGACAATTTGCACTGGCATCAACACATGTCCATACAAATCTACATCATGTGTTACACTCGTTAGAGCATCCAATAATAGCATGGCCATATTATAAAAGAATCTAGAGCAAAGATGACTGGATAAACATTGTGGAAGCAGCAAAGCTATGTACAGAAAGAAGTATGCCGCAGACGATGATGAGGCAAAAAATAATGTTGTGTTTCCGGTAACCCGACCGACCCTCTTTCATTGCCGCGACTCAAATAATTTTTTTTTTAAATTTTTTTTTTAAAAATATTTTATTAAAAAGATAATTTTTAACTTTAAAAAAAACTTTTTAAAATTTTTTATCGACATAATACGGTGACATTGCCTTCCGTATAGAGTTGGATCTTAGGCCAAAAAATTTTGTATTTCCGGTGGAGGTCGGAGTGCGGTTGGGTTTTGTGGGTGGGGTGGAGGTGGTGGGTGGGTGGGGTGTATGGGGTTTGGGGATGGTGTTGGAGGGGTGGTGGGGGGAAATTTCCTGAAAACCCTATTTTACGGGTGGTGTACCGATGGAGGTCAGAGTGAGGTGGGGGTGGGGTTAGTGGGGGGTGGTGAGGAGGTTGGGGTTGAAGGGGAGCATACACACACCTCAGCCCGCAGGGGGCGGGCGGGGCAGGGTGGGATGGGAGCAGTGGGGAAGAAAATTTTCCCGAAAACCCAAATTTCACGGGTGGCGTACCGGTGGAGGTCGGAGTGTGGTGGGGTAGTGGAGGAGGTGGGGAATTGGAGGTGAGGTGTGGGTGGGAGGGGAAATTTCACGGGGTGTTGTGGGGTTGGGTGTGGTGGGGCTGTGGCCGGAAGCGGGTTGAATCCTAAATTTCCCGGGCAACGTCGGGTACCCCACCTAGTCACTTGATAAATTGCGATTTATCTTAGGGAGCTTTGTATGCCAGTCCTATCCGTTCCGGTCGTAGATTCCTTTGCTCTGCCATGCAAGATGACCTGGTTGTCCCTATGGCTCGAACTTCCACAGCGAGCTGCATAAAAGCTTCGCGACATGGTCTTTCTCTCCAATAAGTTACGGAGCAGTCTCTGTAATGAACTTCTTTGTCTCACTCTGCCCCTTTCCACAAGCACTTGAAACCATTCTCTTTGATTGTGGTTTGGTGCTGTAAAGTCGGGAACGCCTCTAAGGAGTTTCTTTTGAAGTGGCGATATATAAATTCTGAATTACGATTGATGAGCACTGGGTAATATCAAAACCGGTAATGCATTTTAAACAGCGCGACCAAGAACTTATACAATATCTGCAGAAAAAATATGAATATAGTTATCATTGTATTTAGTATCCATATAATACTTGCTTGATTCCTAAAACGCAGTAATTTAGTTACTAATAAAATGAAACATTATGCAACAGCCAAATCACAATTCTTATCCGTTGTTTACAAGCGACCGCTCAATGTATAGCGCCGGAAGTCCTGCTATGCGCACGCGCAAATCCCAGACACGTAGAATAGTTAAATAGCAAAAGTGTAGAAACGTTCAGCTTTGATTGTTCTTTCCCCCAACAATTTATTTATGATTACATTTCTCATTGTGACGTTTTCCAACAATGATAATTACGTACACGATGCAGTATCTGCAAATTTCTGGCAACTTCAACAATATAGAGCAAACCTATATTCCACATAATGGTTTTACAAAGATCAAATGTCATTGTAACCCAAAACCATTTTTAAAATGTGAATTTTATGTCGTATGTGTAGGTTATATCATTGCACAATTATATGGCCTAACTGATGATCCAAATCCTCCGGCTCCCTAATTTTTTTGTCGCTGAAAAAGCCCGCCTAAAATATGTCTTCTGCATCCTTCTTCTACAGAAGTCGGACTCGAGCGGATCTTCAATAGCATTAATTTTCCTTTGGGCAACGAATGCATGGTAGGCCTATATATTATGCAGTTATTACACCAATTTTGATGTAGGCCTTAATTGTTGCTGTTTAACGACTCTGCCATTTCAAAGATGCTCGGTGTCGCGCCCCACCTTTAATCCATGGATATGCTTGGGATTGGCACTGGTGGCAGTTTAAGTAGGCCTACAACCAGTGGCGGAGTTAGGCCTACATGCAGCTAGGGGCTTTATCCATTCAGGGTAGGCGCGGCTCGAGTCCATGCAGTGTAAAACAAAGGGAAAACAAGAGGAAGACCATATATAATATAGATCGAGTGATCGATAAGGCAACTACATAATTTCAGGGCCTATATAGATCGAGGCAATGCCGCAATATGATAGTTTGAGCCCATGAAGAGCTGCTGCTGATAAAAAATATATAGACCTTACAGATTCTGCACGATATAGCGACAATTAATGATCGATTAAGATAATTAATTTGTAGTTGGCCTAATCGATAGGCCTATATGGAACCATCATAAATTGACCCAACGATAGAAGCAAATAATTATATATATCAATACAGACTAAAAATAAATTACGCACCTCTCAATTGAAAGAGCTGTCTTTGTCCACAGAATTCCCATCTGGTAGAGACTATAATAAGTTTTGCTGAGAAAATAATCGAATTTCACTCTACGGAGCGCCGAAGTATAAATGATTATGAGTCAATTAGTGTATATATTTGACATTCTATGGAGTGCCAAACGATGTTATTATTAACTTCTACTGTATAAGGCGTATGCTATTGACACGTAGGCCTACCGAGAGAACTGGAATTGATAGGTGAAATGACAATTAAGTAGATCTATCAATATTATGCACTATAGGCCTATAGACTGCATGATCGATAAATAGACAAATAATAATTATAATAATAGGCATACGTACGCCAATCTTGTAGGCCGTTTCTCACATGCTAATTAGTTTGTCAATTATTTTGTCTTGTTTGTTTTTGTGTTCTATATGAATTTTACAATCGGATACTATAATGTCTTGTGCCAAATTGTCTACCAGAGTGCTGTTTGGCTGCTGTTCAAATTGCAGAATACGTTTCTTACTTACTTTCTTTAAAACACTCAATATCCGGGACCTGAAGGCATTTTGCATCACGTGGTCAAACAAGTCGCCATTTTTGGCATTCAATAAAAATTGTGATTTATTCATATCTGTGCTAGAAGAGTTTTTTGTGATTCTAAATAATCAAAATAGTTTGCGTTAGTTTCTTATTACAGTACACATATGTTTTTAGTTCGAAAATACGGGTAAACTTCAGGACGGTCGCGTGAAAGGTGTTTTGAATGTCAACAGGTGTTTAATAGATAACGTCGACGGATGTTTAAGGGTTAAATGCTCGAAATTAACCCGTAGCCACCTGGTGAAGGCTGCAGAGTTAACCGATTGCGGTGAATCAGCGCCATCGAGGTATGTCTCTTGCAAATGTAAAGGGTAATTTCAGGACAGTGGTACTGGTACAGTAAGTGTTGGTGGGTAGAAAGGAGTATTAACGATGACAGACATGATTTCTGTAATTCAGTTTATTTCCCTATACCTAATGAAAGGTTATTTCAGATGTTTTCGTGTCAGGTCGAGTTTTACACAAAGTTGAACCCTTTTGCTAATTTGGCTTGACATACATGTAAGAGTTAATATACGGCCATTCATAAGAAAAGTCAAGACTGTTGGTACAGTAAGTGTTGGTGGGTAGAAAGGAGTATTAACGATGACAGACATGATTTCTGTAATTCAGTTTATTTCCCTATACCTAATGAAAGGTTATTTCAGATGTTTTCGTGTCAGGTCGAGTTTTACACAAAGTTGAACCCTTTTGCTAATTTGGCTTGACATACATGTAAGAGTTAATATACGGCCATTCATAAGAAAAGTCAAGACTGTTGGTGATTGTACCATTACGTGTATGACTTCATTCGTTTGCCTTACATTTAGACAACTCTGTTGCCTATGCATTGAAAAATTAGTTAAATTTTTTACAGCTAAATGAACATCTGGATAGGAGCAATATGTTATTACAAGCTATAGCATAGCGATATAATTTGTGTGTTTTAGAAGCAAATTGATCCATTTGCCTTACTGCAGAGCAGGCTAAGGTGCTGCCATCTGGCCTGTCTTACTGGAACTATTGGTCAACGTGTCATTTGTGTGATGAAAAGTTTTCTGCTGCAGATTGAACTCAGGATCAAGTTATAGACTACAGAGATTTTATTACGTATGTTATTGTTGAGATGTTCCTGTTAAATCGTGTTTACAAATAATGTCATAAATTGCATTATTTGCTAATACAGGTGCTAGTAGCTTTTCCTGTGATTCTGCATTGCGCAAAATGATGCCATGTCTTCCAGAGAACTGTTAACATAACTTGTATAAATGTTATTTAGCGCCTGTTATAAATAAATGTAGTGCAACGCTGTATATTTCATTATAGACAGTAAGTTAAGTTTAAATAGTCACTTTACAAGATCTATACAGCATATTGTGGTAAGGTGTATAACCATTACCTTTCAAGTTCCATTTTCGTACTTGGGACGTATAATTATTGGTTGCGTTAGTATATAATTATTTGAATGTTTTCAGTTTGCATCATTTGTACACATTGTTAATTAAAGCTTGAAGTTATAGAATAATTGCATACTGGTTTAAGCGTGATTTGGATGGCTTGTCCTCTGATTACCTCTTGTTAATGGGATACAGTCTCCATTAAATACAGAGAATGTAGTGTGATATTTAGACACTTTCGTATACTGGTGCTATTTTATGTACAGCTCAATTGTCTGACCACTGAACTCAGATGGATTCGAACTGAGCACAGCACATTAGTTTGGCTCTTCAATTTCATCGCCTTCGTGCAATGACGTCCTCGACCCTAAAATTTGGCCCAGAATGGTGAGTGAGGATGTTTCTGGGGTTTAATATGTATAGTTTTGTATACATAACAAGATTCCTAGGGTGGTACCCCGTAACTTAGTAGTGCTCATAACCTGATCTGTCTGAGAGGTATTGCATTCCTTCAACATTGGTGGTGAAGATCCGATCTGGGCAGAAAAAGCATTCCGTGTCTGAGTGGTGCCCAAACCCAGAATGTAAAGATAGTGTCCCTTCAATGCCTTCATGTAGTGGTACTTCAAACTGGACCCAGGCAATGTTAGCCAGTCATCTTTTTAGTCATTGGTGCTAAAAATATAAATTGGACAAAGTTAGTATCCCTTTGGTTGCATGATCAGACAAAATAGGTCTTTCTTTATTGTAGATCTCTCTGTTTGGAATAGTTCCCTCTTATCTGTATTCTCTTCATGACAATAGAGACTCCTATTTGACCATGACTGCATCGGTAATGCTTCCGAATAGTTATCTTGAGGGGCACTATATAAATTCCTTAGACATACAAATGATTGATTGATTGATTGATTCATAGATTTGTTCATTCATTAATTCCAGCAGAGATAGTTCCATTTACGATGGCGCTTGGAGCCAACCTTGGTAAAAGTGAAACGTCATAATATTGGAGAAACAAAACGTGACTTAGATTAGATTTTTTAATTTGAGGCACATAGTATTTTTACCATTACTTTTATTATCAAAAGTGGCAGTGATTGCTTTAGATTTCTTGTATTACTTTTTCACGAAGTACTTTATTCTTCAGTCATTTGAGCTACTGTAATTATTAACATAAACGTCTATGCAAATGAAATTTAGAGGCATCTCTTTCTAATAGATGCGTTAGAAGATTTTTGAGTTGACATGGTTTCAGATGATTGATCTGAGCATTGATTATTTATTATCTGTATTTTTTGTGTGTTTGAGGTTGAGAAATTTATCTGATGGAAGTGTGTCTTCCATTCCCTCCTCGTCCGCTGCGCCGATCTCCTCAGCATCTCATGCTCCATCTTCCCAGGCAGCAACTGCCTCTTCTGGCCCCACACAGAGGTACAAGTTGGCCGATTACCGGTACGGGCGTGAAGAGATGCTGGCACTCTTTGCCGCTCCAATTCCAGTGCCGGAGAATCTAAAGGAGTTGAAGTCGATTTTGAGTGACAGGCTGCAGCAACCGCTGGCACTGCAACCGGAAACCGACGATGAACAGGTGTGTAGCAGGAATCCTCTAGCCATGTGAAGTCGTTGTGGAATCACTGTGTGCTGTTCTGTTGTCACTCAGCATCTGGTTGTTTCATTTTGTATAGATCTGTGTGTTTGTTTGTGTTTGAATGCTTTCTTATAAATGACCGCAACTGACACTGTCATGCCATGTGTAAACTTTGAAGTGTTCTGTCATAATTTTGTGATATCATTGTGTCGTATCGGGATGCCTTCCAACAATGGTGTTTGAGAAATATCACATGAATTCTGTATTTTACACTAATCACCAACATTGCAGAATTATACAGGCGCGCCATGCAGATCCACAACAATGGAAATGATTAATACAAATGATCTTTAATGTTTGATGATTGCAATGACAGACACAGTATCTTCCACCTCACCCCCACCCCCAATGGTTTTGAAGAGGCCTGCAGGTGAGATTGGAGATAGACTCTTGGCTGCTGAACTTACGCTACAAGCAGCATTCGTCGCCTGAGAATTATCTTCGCGTATCTCCACTTTTGACAATTCTGTGATAATTGAGGTTGAAGTTTTGGTAAAATTTCAAGAAAAAAATGTAGGCCAATAAACGTCCGGCACAAACATCATATTAAAATATCAACATCAGGGACAGTCGTGCTAGTAAGTTGTAAACAGTTAATCTAAAGATATTAACTTTTAAAAAAATTTGAGACATTTGTGAAAACTTTGTATAAAACGAATTTAAATATAATTTGCAAGTGATCCTCACGAAAAAACCATGATGTGATAAAAGTAAGCAATACACAATAATTAGCAGGTGTGTTCGTTTCAATTTTCGTGAATTTAATACCAAATTTTTTAAGAAAAAAAGATTTTATTTCCTGGACATACGACACTATAATACAACGAAGTGGCAGTGTAGTTATGTCGTATCTCTTTGTCGTCCAATCAGTGGCAAGCTTTCTCTGGACATACAGCAAGGTACTTCTAAACCGCGAATGCGATACTAGAGATACGGCAAAAGCAACTAGGAGATACGACAAAATAATCCTGAAAATGAACCATGATGTGATAAAAGTGATGTGACAGGTATTTTTCGTTGAATATCTTTAAAACAACACTTTGCATCGTCTAGCAATTATAACTGAAGAAAGATTTTAAAAAATTGCGACAAATCAACTCTAAACTCGATTTTTTAAAAATGGAGATGCGACAAGATAATTCTCATGTGACTGGAGCTGGTGGGAATTTAAGGCAATAGTTGAAGAGGGGCATGCTGCTACTGATGATAATGATGATGATAGTGATTGGCTCTGAGTTCTAACAAGGTGTAGTGCAGTGGTTCTTAACCTTTTCAAGGAAGCCGAACCCCAAGAGAAATCCATGACCACTCACCGAACCCCTCAAGTTTGAACAATAATTTTTTAACTAATGGGAAGAAAAGGAAACAAAAAATTGTACCACAATGTGATGCAATGTTAATACATTCAATGCATGAACTACTAACAGTTAAGTAACCGTACCAACACTACCAATTGTATCTTAACGTGTACTTTGTTGTTGACGAAAAGTCGAAAAAAAAAAAAATAGCAAATGGTTTTTCACTCACACTCACTGACACTGAATATGTATATATTTCAGAGGACCTCTGCCGAACACCTGGCACTGGCTCATCGAATCCCAGGGGTTCGGTCGAACACTGGTTAAGAAACACTGGTGTAGTGGATGGGTAGACCTCTGGCCTGGATATCATTCATTCATTCGAAAATTTATATAGTGCTCCTTCAAGAAAATAAACTAGCGCACCCAAAGAGAGCAGTTTTAAGTTAAGTAAGGAAGGATCCTGGTAGAGTCCCAGGGTGTAGGCGTAGCTCAGAAGAAAGGCCATTCCAGACCACTGGGCCAACCACAGAAAAAGCTAGATTTTTCATGGTAATGGTAGCAGTACGAGCAAAAGGAATTAAGAGGACTCCCATATCAGCAGAGCATAGCGTATGGCATCCTTGGATACCCAATGTAAGGCAGCATAGCTCTTGGAGGTAAATTGGGGCAAGACCATGACAGCATTGCCATACCTATGCAGCTACCCTGAACTCAGTACGCAGGCGAATAGGGAACCAGTGAAGTACTTCCAGCATGTAGTTTGAGACGTGACCATATTTAGCGATTTGATATCATTACCGTCCACTGGACAAAATGCTTCAAAATCGGGGAGGGTTTGAGAACCAATAAGGTGATGTTTGTCTCTTCGTCCTTCTAATTGTTATGCGGTCTGAGGATTGTATTTAGCTAAAAGTACGGTTGTGGTGTGATCAGCATTGTGTCATTCTCGTTATGTTACAGCATCTCTTTTCACAGGCTGTCAACAGCACAGCCGTTCTTCGTATGACCGGTCGTGGATCAGCGGCACCGCTGGGGGGTCTGAGAAGTGAGGTGGAACGAGGGCGTGGCAGAGGTGACTACTGCTCTCATGGTATTTCATTTTGCCATCACCAGTATCCTTACTAAGCTCGTCAAACAGTATAAATGCTTCTAAAACTCTTTCTGTGCAGCAGGTTCAGAACCAGCACATTGAATTTTTTCTGTCTGCTCCGATTCTGAAAGGAGAATTTACTGAGCTTTACCACTGAATTCGTTTTCGTGAGTTGTAGAATGTATATGCTTTGCTTGGATATTTATTCATTCATTCTGAGAATTTATATAGCGCCTCTTGAAGATACATGTAACTACTTGGAGGCGTTCTTTGCGCTGACCTATGAACTGATGTTGAGTCTAATTTTGAAGAAATGAAATAATACATCATTTAGCAAAAAAAACACAATAAACTGAGAGTCACCATTGGTGGGCGACTGGCACACACACACACACACACACACACACACACACACACACACACACACACACACAGGTGGAACCAACCAACAGATTCCCATCTGCACCCGAGGGATGATATGGATGGATGTTCAGAGTCGACCAGTCTCTCAGTCTTTGTATATGTATTGATTTGTTTGGGCAAATGACACACAAGTGTATGTTGTAAATGGGGGATGCATGAAAGTATGTGTTGATCCGACCTTTTTTTACCTGGTTGTTTAATATCAATGAGAGTGAACTAAAAACCACATGAAAAACAATGCAGCCCATTGTTTAAGTTTTACAGAGAGATGAAAGAATGAAACGTTGATCCTATATATTCCATCAGTCTAGACTTTCCATGCCTTTCGTTGCCTAGGCAATGACAATCTTTTTTGCCAATGTTGATTCATTTGGTAGTTACTTCCTTTTGTGGTCGTTTTTTGCTAGTTGTTTGGCAATTCTGTCTTCAATTGTCTGTTAATTCTATTGTCAGTTATGACAGTGCTTGCAGCTTTGCTTGAAACTCAACTGTTTTTGTTGCATTGCATTTCAATCTGCTGCTTTTGTGTTTATTTTTCAGGGCGTGGAAGAAGCGAGGTTGCAGGAGGGTTCTATTCCAGCAGAGTGCCTATCGAGGAAGACAGCTTCTCTCGTGGAAGCAGACTCCCTCGAGAAGGACACGACACTGACAGGTGAGAAGTCCATTCCTTACCCCTTGGTGGGGTGGCCCAGTAGCGCATTGAATAACATACTGGCATGGGGATCAGCGGACTCGAGTTCGATTCCAGAAGGCCCCGTAGAATAGACGTGCTTTGTATACTGCTATTAGCGCCGTGTATTGCAGGCTGTCTGTTAGAACTGTTAGTAGTTAAGATTTATGTCGTCTGTGATTTGTGTTCTTGGGATTTGTTTCAATTGCTTAACACGTTGACCGCGAGGGACGTGTTAACACGTCCCTCGCAGTCATTTAATACAGCAAATCAGCGGCCAACGTGTTAATGGTACACTGTAACAGGTTGCAATCTGTCAACTGGATTATTCAATTTAAATTAATATTATTATTATTAAATTGTGCAGTCTTCTTATTCATCCTTCATTCTGCTTTCTTGTTGCATTATCATTGTATTTTATGATCTTTATCTAACCACGTTTCTTATTGTTTTCCAGCAGTCGAGGACGAGGATTTGGATATACGGGTCGCAGCTTTGATGATATGTCGACGTCAACATCGACGCATGGGGAATTTTCTCGCTCAATGTCAACGGAAAACTGGAGGATGAGCCGGAAATACGAAGATAACGAGGGCAGCTGGAGAAAGCCAAGCCAGAGATCGAGTAAGTCTTGTTGTAATTGTAATCGCACATTTATATAGCGCCACTTCAAGAGAACTCCTCAGAGGCGCTCCCGACCTGACACCAAACCACAATCAAAGAGAATGGTTTTCAAACGCTTGCGGAAAAGGCGCAAAGAAAGACAAAGAAGTTCATTGCGGAGACTAATAGGTAACTTATTCCAGAAAGACGGACCAACCATAGCAAAGCTTCTATGTAGTGCTGTGGCATTGTTATTTGCTTGTTACCATTTTCCTGATTTTGCATTATGTTAAATTCTGAATAATTTATTAGAAATAATTTGCTGTGTATTTCTGTTTGGCAGCAACTGTGTCCTCAGTACATTGTATGGAAGTATTGTCATCAAGTGGTGTTTTTTAGGTTTTGAATTCGATCTTATCTATCTTTAAATTACAAATGGTAGGTGCACCTTTCTGTATTAGAGGAGGTCTGTTCAAATTCTAATGGCAAGGTTTGAATGTCTGTGAAATTTCAGCTGCTAGTCGTCGATGGAGGGAACCGTGGGAGAAGACCTGCGATGGTGATCGAGAGCGAATGATGGATCGAAGGATGAGCGAAGATTCGTATCGCGATCGATCGGTTCCCTCGTACAGACGTTCGGTCAGCTCAAACTCGGCTTATGATGAGGAATCAGGTATGGGATGATGTTTGTTTTGTTCATCAGTCGTAGAATACTTGAAGCAGACCAATTCTCAGATTATTTTCAAGAGATCCCCTGAAATCTTGAACATTATTTTGGACTTGTAGAATGAGAATGCAGATACCGTTCATTTTCTATAACTCTGTGAGATTAAAAGTGTTTATTTTCAAGAAATGATGCTAAGCAGTGACCTTGCTAATAACATGCTCATGTACTGTTACTGCTGTATTTTCTTTGCCCCTCTGTATTAGCCTCAGTAATGCAAAAATGGTAAAAAATTTGTGAAATTTAAAGTAAGTCCGTCACGTAGCACCATGCACAGATTGTCAAACATGTATGTGATGTTGTCGGCTGTAAATTTACGACCATTATTAGCAAATACTTGGTAAAATAATATTTTATACTCTTTTAAAATAAAATTGTTCAAAATTGGGTGTTGTTTGCACTGTTAAGATGGTTGTATTTCTATAGAAATTAAACATTAGAACCTTTGCTGTAAGATTAGTTTACTCACGATAAGATGCAGCCCACAGCCATGATGTAAACACAATGACCTGTAGTCCAACAAACTGCAGTGCCTGCCTCCTTAATTGTCTTTAAGTACTGGATATTTAGGATATTGATCTTAGTCACGTTGGTGAATTCTGATGATTGATGTATGTATATATGCAATTATATGTAACTATAAGCATCTGACACTGCTGTAGGCATATGAAGTTAATTTAATGTGCCTCGATGAATCGCCTAATTGTTGTGTATGTGCGTGCATGTGATAGTGTATCTTTGCTTGTGTGTTGTGCATTTTGGCAATTCTCAGCATCCCCTTGAATACAGTTGTCTACTTAATGGTTCTGAAGAGCTGTGTGTCCTATGTTTGGTTTTTAGACCTTCCTGAGTGGAGCACTGATGATGTTGATGACATTGGAACGTTTGACTCTAGCGGAGCATTCATGTCGCTTAAGGTAAGCCTCTACACTTCCTTTCTTTGTGCTGGGCACAGTATGCATCTAGCTGTATTATGCTACATCGTGAAACCAGATGTTAAATGAAGCCAAGGTGTGAGCTTTAAATGCACTCAGCAATAAGTGGAGCTGAACAAGGGATCTTGTAGCACAGGCAATCAACAATTGGCAGTCAATGTAGATTTTGTGCAATTTCATGTATTAGCTCAATACTTAGACTTTGTGTTGGTATTGTTGGTGAATAGGATCTTGAACAACAGGAGAAGAAGGAGAGAAGGAGTCATGAGACAGATGGCATGAGGGACGACGAAGAGGCTGACAGCAATGTTCTAGCAGCAGAAAAGGCAAGTCAATTTCTGGTATGTGTTTAACAATTTATGTGTTTAACCTATGAAAAGAGAACGTGATCATGGAAGATGAGATTTAAGAAGAAAATGCGAGAGAATTGAAAGAATGATAATACGAAAGAAGAGAGAGATTAGAAAATTGAACATTATTTGATCGAAGAGCAGAACATATAACTGGAATTGAGGAGGAGTTGAAGGGTGAATTGGAGGGATGATACAAGAACTGCATGGAAGTTGAGGGATGTTGTTGGAAGTGGTAGTTATTTGATTTTGATGTCTTTTTTAGGAGAGCGCAGTCAGTGAATCAGAGGCTGAGCCCAGTGCAAGTGGTACGGCTACTGCTGGCTCGGATGCAATGGACAAAGATGTTCTAGCGCAGCAGGAGCAACAACTAGCAGTGGAGACATCCACTTCAGACAATGCCTGTGCTGAAGTGGATGATTTTTCCAAAGCGTCGGAAGTTACAAAAGCCAATGGTGCCACAGATGGTGTTGGGCAACAGCAGTCAGATGTTGGTGCAATTGCAAGTGACAAGCTGGCAACGGAAGGGGGTCTAGTGGTTGCTGCAGAGCCAGAGTCTAACTGCGCCAGTGGTGTTGGACTGGGTCAGGAAGCGGAGGTGAATTTTGATCATTTGGAGCTTCAGGTAGAGAATCTCTATGCCAGTATGTCCGCTGATGAAGATCCACCAAGCGCCAAGGAGAAGGGCTTTCTACCTCCGGACCATGAGGATGCTAAGAAATGGTTCTATAGAGATCCTCAGGGACAAGTTCAAGGTGAGTAAATTACATTCGGTACAGTCATATTTTCAGAATGAAAATGGAAAAATTTACTATTTGTTCGCAAGAAGTAAATTAAAAATGAGGAAATTGTTAACTAAAACTAGATAAGGCCAAAAAATAATGTTGCGTTTCCAGTAACCCGACCGACCCACTTTATTTGCTGCGACTCGAATAATTTTGTAAAAAGTTTTACTTGTAGTTACTTACAAGGTTTTGAATTGGGGCTTATTTTATAAATATATTAATATTATATTAATATATTTATTAATATACAAAATACAAGCAGTCAAAGAAGGAGAATTTAAAACAGAAAGACGTAGCAATAAGCCTTGCATGCTTAATTTGACAGAGCAGACTAGTACCATTTCTGAAATAATTATGTCTGTTGGTTAGCTGCTGTTAGTTCCTGGACGTAGTTTGTGCTATGCTAGATTTGTTGCTTAGAAGCTGCGATAATATTGGCTGGAGTATGTTGTCACTGGCAATTGTCAGGAGAGTTTCTCTTCTGTCCTTGTTTTTGTTGTCATTAATGGAATAGATTGATGGACTAATCATGTGATGTTTGCGCTGTAGGTCCGTTTTCATCGAGTGAGATGGCCGAGTGGTTCAGCGCTGGCTACTTCAGCATGAATCTGGTCGTGAAGCAGGGAGCAGACGAATGTTTTGTGCCACTTGGTGAGTCTTCTGTGGTTGACCCTCAGGGTCATGGGGGGGTAACGTAATCTTACTGACCCTCATAGGATGAGTTGGTCTCCAATGCTTAGTGCAAGACAACCAGTGTTCTTCTTTTAAGACTTTTGATTCTTCTTAGAATAACCTTTTTTTGTTATGAGCTGTGTGTTCGTCTTGCTAGTCTCACTCATACTTCTGGACATAAAAATGTGTAACTTAACCCTTGAGCAACAATCGGAAACCAATGCAGTTGTTGCTAAAGTGTTAAGGGAAATATCGGGAACTGGAATTCTGCTTGGTTCAAACTCAGTTATCTGAATGCCACGTTTAGATTAGGTCAGATTGTATCAACCTTTGTGCGTTTGACTGATTTTGCCGAGTTTGAGCAAAGATTAAGAGGAATGCAGCTGTGCTTAGAATATGATTAATTATATTAATTAGTTATTTTTACTTGCAGAATCCTGTAATTTATTCACTGTTTCTTTTAGGAGAGCTGATCAAGATGGGATCTGTTCCATTCATTGCCGCTGCTCCTGTCAAGGTGAAAAACAGTTTCTCTTAGTCTAGGCTTCCTTCGATATTTTATCAAGAAGCTCTGCAAGCACTGCTTCTACTATAGAGGAGAAATTGTGCTTGCTTATTGTTGCATTTGGATTTGCCATTGAGGATCAGTAATGTGATAGACATATGTACAAAAATATAAAATATTTTATGTGTCATGATCCATGCATCAGCACCCTCACACACACACACACACACACACACACACACACACACACACACACACACACACATGCAAATATGTACCCACATGCAGACACACACGCACTGTGGTAAGTTGTCTGTTCTTCCATTTGACAGATGACTTTAGACGATGAAAAGGTGGTATACAGCGTTGCCACTCCTTGGGTTATTTCACAAGATCTTGGCTTTTTTTATCCGAACTTGGGAAAATGGGGTTTTCTTGGGTTATTTTGACCCTCCGACTTGTTTTTTTTTAAGTTTTAGAGTGGCAACGCTGGTGGTATATGTGTTTTCGAATGAAATCGATTTGACTTACTTTGAGATGATTAAATATTTTTACTTTAACAGATCTCTCCTCCACTTAGCAACAGTGCAATCGAGATGCAACATCATCAGGATCAAGTGAAGCTGTTGCTCCTACAGCATCAGCAACAGCAGCAACAACAACAGCAACAGCAGCAACAACAACAGCAGCAGCTTCAGCAGCAATTGAGGTAATGTAATTCCATTTGCATTTGGTTCTTTCGGATCGAAGTCACTCAACGAAACAGTTGCTGTGCTTGTTCAAACTCAATGTTTAAGAAAATATTTGATAATTGTGTCTTGATTAATTCAGTTCTTGGAATATTGATTTTTTAGTGTGTTCTGATTACAATATTGGCTTAAGTCGATTGAAACTGATGAGTCCTGCTGTTTGTCTGCCATAGGACTTTGCAAACGCAGGAAGCTTTTGCGAAGCTGACTCCTCAGCAGCAGCAACTCCTGCTGCAGATGATGCTCAAGCAGCAGCTGAATCCACAGGTCGCAGCAGCACCTGTCAATCAGCAGCAGCAGCAGCAGAAGACGAATGCGCTCAACAGGTGGGTGTACAACTGCACATCTTCGTCTCCTACTCAGTTACATCAGTTTATATAGAAGAATTCTTTCATTTATTATCAATTGATGCTTTAGTTATTCACGATTGGGGTCATGTGTGTGGAAATGGCAAGGATTGTGCTGATGCAATTAAGCATATGTGATTGGTGCTTAAGCTTCTCCAATCAAATATGGTAATGGATCTGTTGCAATCTTGCAACTTGTTGACTTAAGTAGCCTTCTTGAATAGGGTGTTTAAGGTAGGGTTGTATTCTGCATCAACTTGAATATTTGAAATTTTGGGGTCGTTCCTATCTAGGGCAATGACGTCATTAGTTTGTACGCTGGAGCTAAATAAATGACCTTGGTTTCATTACAGGTCGACTCTTCTGGAGACGATGAATGCTTTCCAGCGCCTTTCATCCAACGTCTCCTCCTCTCATCCTTCCGCCAGCGTTCCTCCCTCCTTTCATCGTTCCATGTCCCAGCCGTCCGCAATCGACGTATCTGCGCTTCCCTCCAGCCTTCTCTACGGATTGTCAACGTCCTCTGCCTCTTCAGCTGCTGGGTCTGCGAACAATTTGCCGCCTGTCGGCATGCAGCAAACGTCGGGTGCTCTCTGGCGGTCATCTAGCTGCATGCCATCTGCATCGGGTAAGTGATTGGTGGAAACGTAGGTGATTGGCATCATGATTGATGAATTCATTTGCAGATTTAACACCTTGGTTTAGGCAATCTGCTGTTTTTTGGTGAGGGACTTGATGAGAAAATGCTGTGTTAGTGTCATGAGATTTGGACATATATAAATATGCATTTTTTTGGTCAACTGTGCCGGTAGTTCTTTTGGCTTTGTTGCCAGTGTTGTTTTTCTGAGTTTGTATTAAACTGCTGCTTTGAATTTATTTGTTGGCCCCAGCTAGGGGTTCTTTCGTGACCTAATACGACATTCATCTAAGAGTCTAGTAAGCCATTAACTGTTTTGCTGAGCTGCAGTTTGGAACTGAAAGTTGATTTAGGTTTGTTGAATCTGTCTTATATTGCTTTTACTGGTATGAATTAATGAGTACAATTCAATACAGAAATATGCGATTATGGCTTGGGAGAGGAGAAGTGTTAGGAGATGGACTGGGATAGCTGAGGTGGTTGTGTTTCAGGTCAAGCATGGCTATCGGAGACTGGAGCTGGACCAGGTGGCCTGTGGAATGTAGAACTGCCAAAGGCAATAACGGCGTCGGCACTCGAAGAAATGCAATACATGGTACTGGAGAAAGCACACCAGGTATTCATTGTATATGTGTTTTTTTCGATGACCTAGCCGTCTGACACCTGTGAAATGGTTGTACAATTTACTGTTGATCCATTGTATTTGAATAATAGTTCAGTGATTAGAGCTGGACTGATTAGTTGGCGATGCTCGTAATCGGAATAATTATAAGAATAATTGGTGATCGATGCTGATTTTCTTAGTTTTCCTTTGGCTGCTTGCCAGATTGCACATGAAATAGCATGCGCTGGTGCCATCTACTGACGTCCGTTGTGGCCCACAGAGATGCTTCGATAAATAAATATATTTATTATGGAGAATGCAGGCAGCCAAAAACGTGTCTGTGTTGCAATTGTATGTTTATTTTTGAGAACTGAACATTTTGATTAGACGATAATTATATTATTAGTGAAATAATCGGACTCTTAGTTGATGTCGTCTATTTTAACAATTGACTGTACAGTGTACATGGTGTCTGTAAAAGGCAATGTCAGTTAATCTCTATCATTATTTTGTTACTATGTGAATGAAAATGCAATGCTTTGATTACCTAAACTAATGGATAATGATTCTAGTATATTGCCATTGTCATCATGCACATGTCATCCATGAACGGGCGGATGGTCAGTTGGTCAATTCAGGTGCTGAGAGTCATAATCTATTGTAAAAAATAGAGATAAGTGATTATTGATTGATTCGATAGAAATTATAAGATTGATTTGATTGACTAGTATGTTAATGAGCAAAACATGTTTGATGTGTGTGTGTGTGTGCTAATAACAGCAGCAGCAGCATCAGCAGCAGGTTCCAACACCGGTTGCTGTGAGCGGACACCAGCTGAAGATACAGGAATTGTTTTCAAACAGTGCTGAGAAGTCACGCGATGCGAACGGGTCGATGGGCATTGACCAGCTACGAGAGCTGCTGCATCAGCAGAAACAGCAGCTGGACATCGTGCGTGTGGCGGAGGAGCAGCGACGACTGCTGGAGGAGAAGCGGAGGATGCTCGAGATGAATCCTCTCGACAGACAGAGACTTGTGCGACAGGTAAAGTTTGCACTCTGCATTATCTACTGATCATACGATTGAATGACTCCTCCCGTGCATTATGGTTTTCACTTCAAGTGACCATTCGTCACTATTGGTGCATTAAGATAATAGCATTGTGGATATTCATGAATATGAATAGCCTTATACAACCTTATATGCACTGATTTGCTTTGTTTGTTTTGTGTTTGTTAGTTAAGGTCACTATATGATTTGTCTTTTCATGTTGTTTGTACCCTACTGTTCAATTCATGCCGTTAACCGTCTAGCCACCAGTTAAAATAGTACAAGTATATAGGTGTCCCTGTTAGCGGGATATTCATCCGTTAGGGCCTTCCTTGTTGCCATCCTATTATGTGATGCACGCTACACTTTGGCGGATTGTTTTATGGTTGATGGTTGCAAAAGGATGGAAAGGGTCAGCTGGACAGAGCATAAATCAAACGAAGAAGTATTGAAGAAGGTGGAAGAGGAAAGATCCTTGATGAATACAATTAGAACAAGGCAGAAGAACTGGATGGGACATATACTGAGAGGCAACTCCTTGCAAAGAGACATAGTGTGGAGGGCAAAATGGAGGGGAAGAGGAAGACCGAGGGAAAAGTTCTTGGACTGGATGATGGAGGATGGATATGGGAAACTTAAAGAAAAGGCACAACATCGAGAAGAGTGGCATCGTTGGGCATCTGGACCTGCCGAGAGGCAGCAGACCTAAAGAAGAAAGAAGAAGAGGTTGCAAATAGATGAATTGATTGATTGATATCATGGTTAAAATTGACTGTCTTGAAGATGACCTTTTGTTTTGTCCCTTTTTGATTGACTGTATCATCAAAAAAGCAACAGTTTTTTCATTCTTATTCTGATAATGGCGCTAAATTGTTTAATTTTCCTTACCCCATTAGCACCTTAGTTTTTCTATCTGTGTCGTGTCATTGTGATCTAGGACAGGTCAGAGGAATTGTATCGTCAGCAGCAGCAGCTGGATGCCCTTTGCCGTCTGCAGAATGACCCAGTTACATCCAGCTTACAGGTAAATACCAGTACCCCCTCTTCAAAGAATCTTTTAGTTGGTGCACTTCTACCAGAAAATATATAATGTATCTACGTAATGCCTTTCAAGAAAAGTGGGAGCAGCTCACAGAGCAACAGGTTCACGGTTCATCTCTTCCTATGTGCAAAAATGCAGTTTAGTTATTGAAATCACAAAGAGAAGTGTTTCGCACAGAGTTCATCATTTCTTACTCTTGACTTATGGCTGTCAGGCAATGCCTTCAGCACGCGTCAGCCGCTTTTCCACGGTAGCTCTCCACTTTTTTCTATCCTGCGCCACATGTGTCGCCTCCTACACCGCCATTCCCAGCGCCTCACAGTCCTCTCTTATCGTATCTATCCATCTTTTCTTGGGTCTTCTCCTCGATCTTCTTCCGTGTACATATCCGTTGAACACTATCTTTGGATATCTTTCGTTTTCCGTTCTTGACACATGTCCAAAATATCGCAGTCTTCGGTTCCGCACTTTTTCGATTATATCCTGTTTGATGTTCAATCTTTCATAGATCATTGTGTTTCTTATTCTAAACATTTCTTATAACTGATGACTTATTCAAATGTCATCAGTTTCAGTGGGGCTTATGACTACGGTTTATTTATAGATTTGGAGCAATTAATCAATGCTAATAAGTCTGTAAGATGGGCAACATGACGCGAGACAGACTCAAACAGAGAGTGGCGCCGGACACCTACGGGCGTTTAGCCCAAGGATTTCGACGATGACGATGAATAAGTCTGCTTCAGAATAAAGTTTTGTGATGTTTGCACTCAGAGAGTTTCTCTTGTCTGGTTTGCTTCCGTAGCCTGTTCTTGGATTGTTAACTGTAGTAGCATGTCATTCCAGACACCATCATCCTCTTCTGAATGGACACTGACAATGAGTGAGTGCAATTTTTGTTGCTTCATTTAGGATCGTGATGCTCTGGATGTTAGACAGCTGCTGGCTCTTCAGCAGACATGGACCTCCAGTCACAACAGGTAAGGCTGTCAACAATTCACTGACATTCGTAGATAAGTAAGTCTGCTGTTGATTTGTTACAGCATCCATAAAAAGCGAACTACGCGCTGACAGATTGTTCTGCAAGAAACACTTGAAGATGAATAGTAGGGTGACGGTTGTTTTAATGCTTACATAAAATATGTAGTGTATCTAATAGGTACTTAGAGGGCACCATGTAAACATCTAGTTACATTGCAGTGTAATGGTAAAAAGGATGGATTTGAGTTTGTAATTTGAGTCTGCATTGTGAGCAGACTGGTTGTGAAGAACAAGGGACTAATTCTTTGCAGACAATGCCTATGAAGTATGAATGCTATAAGGAGGGTTAAGGACTGTGATGATATGTGTCTCATTGTGTTTATGAACTGTAGCAGAATAATTGGTGCTATATAAATAAGAAATAGATTAGGGCCCCCAGAAATTCGCGATCTTGCGCAACGCAAATCTTGCGCAACGCAAATTTTGCGCAAATTTCCAGGTTTAGCGCAACAGCGCAAAAATTGGCAATCGGCGTGATTTTAGCGCAAATTTTGACAAAATCTTGCTAATTTATCTAAATTGGGCTTTGATTGACTTTAAATCACCGCGGCCCATGACAGTTTAACATAGCAACGATGACCGATGTGCGATAACCAAAATGGCGGCCGCCGAATGGGATGAAATTATGGATGAATTTTTAGTTAAAGATCGATATTTTTGGTAGTAACGCACAAACTTATAGTATAAAAAATTTCCAGAACTTCACAGCCACACAATAAAATGTGTTAGATGAAGTTTCTCAAAGCGGTCACACAGCAGCGTCGCTTGCTGTCTCGGCTTTTGACAGAACGAACGCATTTAATCTATAGGCGTCAGGCGTGCACACAAAGACGGAAGGCTAGTACTCAGCACGTTGTGTAACTTGGTGATTTTTTATAGTAATAGGCATATATAATACTATTTTGAAGTTACATTTGTAATGAGCGTAGATTTCGGTGGGCATAAATTTTGCAACATTAAAAAATTTTGGATTGTCTGAATACATTAATCTTATGGTTATAGGAACTTAATAACTGCATTTTTGGCTTGATTGTCTAATTTCTAGAATGCCAAAGCTTTACACTTAATTTAATGACAAAAACAATGTTAGATACTTTGGTACACTGATTCAATGAAAAAATAACGAACATTTTGATTTTTTAACTTGCGCAAAATTCGCGCAAATTTATCGTTTTTGGTGCACAATTTTTTCAATTTTTTGGCGCAAATTTCTGGGGGCCCTAATAGATGCATGTGTTACTGATTGTGTAGGGGACATGTGGTGCCATCAGGGGCTGGCCTCGTCACACCGTCAGCATCTGCCTTATTCCATCACAAAGACAATGGCGCCAGCTCTTCGGCATCTGCAACAGCTGCATCAATCATCCAACATCTCAAGGTACTAATGGATCTGGCACTAATGAGCGGGCGGGTGGGTTAGATGAATGGTCAAAGATGAGTGGGAGGATGGTTAGATTAGGTGGATGGTTGTTGACCTTAAACTACTTTTCAGACTGTAAGTGTCCCTGGTGCTACTTGAGCCTCATGAGGCTCATGAGCACATTGCCATTCACCTATCTTGGCGAGTGGATTTTGGCACTGCTTAATCTGTTCCCTCTCTGTGTGTGGGGCTGAAGTTCCATAGTCCTGAGGTTTTATTTACCATGTTCGATCCCACGCTAGCTGCATGATCACTGTGGTTCAGTTGCTTATTTAGGTAGAAAGATACTGGGCAGGTTGTTTGAAGATAGACATAGATTGATCAATATATATTGGATGTCAACTAACCGACTCACCTGTGTGTGTGTATATATATATATATATATATATATATATATATATATATATATGTTCATAGAATGTATGAATGAATGATTCAACGTATATATATATATATATAACGACCATATATATATATATATATATTAGGGTGGTTCAAAAAAATAAAATTAAAGCTAGATACCAAGACGACCTCTCAATTTGTTAGACCTGTCAATAGTATTATTGACACCAAATTTCAACTTCCTAGTCCAACTGGAAGGTGGTGCTCAACGACATAGAAATATTACCATATAGTTGTATTGGATAGAAATCTTGATTCATTGTAGCTTGATCAAAAACCTCAACCATTGTCGTGTAGATGACCTTGAAATAGTTTCTGGTGTGCTATTATACTTATTGCAGTCAAGACTAGACTGCTGTTTAGCCATCAATTGAGAAAATTAATGTACTTGATAGCAATGACATATTATACGCTGATCTGATCATGAAGCATTGAGATTGTTGGTGTCAATCACTGCGCAGCAGCGCTTGTGTGCGATCTTTTGTCCTGTCACTTTCACGGAATACCATTCACATGGAGTGCTTACGATGACCAGGATGGAGCATGCTGAAGCTGTAAGATCTGATTCTGTACCCACTTGCAGCACACTGGATATGTTGACTGCCTGTCAGTGCTAGTTTCAGGTGATGGTGTGGATAAACTCTTTATTGTGCCCAACTTTCCCTCTATGCAGGATATAATTTAAATCCAAGGTCTTTCATTTTCTTCTGAACTTAATATGAAGACTCACTGATAATGTCCAAGCCTTGGTCTTTGATACAACACATGTCAACACTGGGTGTTTTAGAGGAGTATACGTTTTTCAAGAAGACACAATAGGTAACAAGTTTCTGCGGCTGGCCTGCTGTCGTCATTGGGATGGAGTTGATTTTAGGAAAAATCTCCATTTTGTGTTGTGGTCCATCTAGTTCAAAATATAATCCAATATTTAATAGATTTAAGAATGTGTGGGATGGTGTGACACGTGACAACATCCGAGTTCTGTAAGTTGTATCCATTACAGAAGCCTCCCATGAGAGAGCATTCGGTTTTCTCAAGTAGTCTGCTGAAAATACAGTCAGTTTAAGAGATGACTACCAAGAAATCATTGAACTGTCAATGGTTGTCCTTGTAAGTCAGCCCTCAATAAGAAACTGGAGAGCCCAATTTACCATACACGTTGAATGGCCAGGTTACTGTATGCCATCAAAACATACCGATTTAGCAATCAACGTGACGTATTCAATCTAAGAAAGTAGGAAGAAACTCAGATTCATCCATTTGTGTGATTTGGTTCCCTTCTTCTCTCAAGGTATGGGCAAAACCTCCTCTTGCTGCTGAAACTCCAGGACACGATCTGTCAATTTTGATTCATCTAGGAAATATGATTCAGGCGACTACTATCTATAGGAGATCAGCGTTGAAGCCACGAATGTCCTAGAAAATCACTAGTACATTGTACCTTTCAGATGAGGCTTAAGGTCTGACACTGTTATGTTGCCAACTGCCTGCTACAGATAAGGTGAAGATATTTTACGGAATGACTGTAAATCCTGGGTGAAAGGATGTTGAGGAGTAGTGATGTGGAGCTGAAGGAGAGGGATAGCCTGAGCGACTTTGTAACCCGGGCCAGTGAACACTGACACTACTGCCACACCTGAAGTTTGGTGATTCTCTTTTTGCACTTACACCAGAGCAATAGATTGAGAATGAGGATTATCAGCAGGGCAGAGACTGAAGTCAGCAATTAACAGTGGTCAACAACACGGCTGAGAGAAGTGTGAAGTTGTTCGAGGAATTCAACTGACTCATCGCTGATGAAGAAAAAAGCAGTGTTTTCTCCGAGTGGTCAAGACAAATAGGAAAGTTGCCCTCACTCAATCAATCAAGAAATCTGCTGTTGACACCGTGCTTGCAAACTGCAAAGCCTTCTTGAGTATAAGACAGCATCAGGTGTTGGAGTCATAAAATGGAACAATTATAGACATTTGTGGATTTAATTATGTTTTTTGACATTTTTTGACAATTTCCATATTATTAAACCTACTGAAATTTTCGATTTCAAGCTGACCAACACTTTAAGTATCACACATATTGTCATGTTACAGTAATGTTTGATTTGTTTCGAAATAAGACTCAATTGTATGGGAATATATGCTCGACACATCTATTTCTGCATTAACGTCTATGCATTGGCCCATGCAAAGTAACACAGTCGTTGAGCACCGCCTTCCAGTTGGAATAGGAAGCTAAAATTTGGTCTCAATAATACTATTGATAGGTCTAACAAACGGGGAGGTTGTCTTGGTTTTTAGTTTGAACTTTATTTTTTACCATGTATCTGTGAACCACACTAATATATATATATATATATATATATATATATGCAGACAGATTAACTTATGGACTAATTGGACTTGCTGATTGCAGTTAAACGACGTGAAGACTGCCATGAATCAGTGGCCAGCGACTTCTGTAGCAAGTGCGAACAGGTGGGCTAATGAACCAGCAGGTGCCTGGACTGGCTCCAGTCTGCCTCCTTCAAAGTCGTCTCCTCTCAACTGGGAGACTGCTGCTGCTGTTTCATCTAATAATAAGAGCATCAATGCGTGAGCTTCATTCACCTATTACTTTTTTACTTGCAGTTGCAATCTTTGCTATTATTTCTCTGATAGATGCTCTGCATAATTTGACTAACGTTCGTATTAAACTGATGTGCGTTGTGTGTGCATTAGTTGTTGGGTCAGGTTTGAGGAGGGAAGTGGTTAGGGTGGACGACAGTGGAAGAAAAATGATCTGAAGTCGGGGTGAAGTTTGTCCTCGTTATTTTGAAAGACTGTTACACTGCACCATGTGCGCTTGCTCTTTGTAGACCGACATGCTTGTTAAAATCTACAGTTCAGTGCATTTTCCTGAGCATGTTACAGTTTTCTTGTATGCTGTAGTCTGCTTCAACTGGAATATTTATGCATCATCCCTTAGGGACATGTCAAAATTCTGATGGTTTTTGTTAATTTCTATGTTTGTCTTTGATTTTAGATCTGTGCCATTTGTGCCTGGTGGACTATCCCAGATGAAACCGGTTGGTAGCATTTGCTGTACACTTACGATTGAGAATAGAATGGATAAATGGGGTTGGGGTATTAATGATGATTTAATTAGCATATATGATTTCATTTGCTGCGATGTTGTATACAGTTGTCTGGAATGGGCTCCCACAGGAGCTACGTCTACTTCCTGGGGTTATTACTGAAACATTTATTATTAAACTCAAAACTGTCCTTTTCTGCCGTGTTGGAGTCGGGAGCGCTTCTGAGTAGTCCCCTTGAAGAAGCGCTATATAAATTCTTGAATGAATGAATAATATATATATATAATATATATATATGCAACATTGCAGCAAACATATATATTAAATATATATATATATATATATATATATATATGTGTTTGTGTGTTGTTATTGACAGGAGTATGCGCAGAAGGTGCACAAGTCGAAGGAGGAGTTGACTCAGTGGTGTGAGAATGTCCTTAAAAGCATGCTGACGTGCTCTTCGATGGACAGTAAGTCAGCTGACCAATCTGAATACTCTGCAGCTTCTTCATCTTATAACCAGAATTGATTTTCTCTGTAGTCTTATTGTTTTTAGCCCCTCCAGTTCAGAAAGATATTTGACATTTCTGTTCCGCATTCTTCATTTACCGACCAAAGTGTAGTAAATGGTATGGAATTCTATGCCTTTGGTCGTTAAGGGTTAAATGAGTGTGCTGACAGGTAAGCTCTCACAGCTGCCCCTTGGTGTTTATTGAAGGAACTGCACGTGAATCTTGATTGTATTAACATTGATTTCTGATAAATCTGCATCATAGTCCAAAGTTCTATGTGTGACAGTGTACACTTTTTTGTCATATCTCTGCTGTCCTTGTCATCAAAGGTCTATTGTTCATTGCGATTGAACTTCTGCTGATGTGAAACTCTGAATATCATTTTGTTTTATGATTTTTAACGTGGGTTTGGTAATTGTAATAGTCAACATTTCTTTACTTTTGTTGCAGTTCCAACTTTTATCTGTCATCTGATGGATTTGAGTTCAGCAGCTGAGGTGAGGAGAGCTGCCATTTTCAGATATCTGTTCGTTTAATTAATGTGCCAGCTGGTCAGTGAATACGTCATAAATTGTCTTCATTTGGGTTTGATTTTGCCAGTTAGAAAGCTCTGTTTCTTGTCAGAATATTTCTGGTTTCTTGTCATGAATCGCTTGAACTGTACTAGTAATGAATCTAGGTTATTGACTTAGTCTCCGTTTGTTGTCATAGTAACAGTGTCACGTGCAGCATGTTGGTATGGTAATGTTTTTAGGTGTTAATTGGGTGTCTATGTAGCCTATTTATTTTTATTAATGAAATTTATGAAGTTCCTCTCCAACTAATTGATCAGAGACCTTTGTTCAGTACAATAGCTTAAATGATCATATTAAATGTAACTAAGAACAAACATTCATCAATCAGCGCAGATATTGCCCCGATGACTAGAGGTCTCGTGTGTGACTAACTCATGCATATGCAGAGCCAACCAGGTACTCAAATTGAGTTGCCAGATGATGATCAGTTCTCATTCCTGAAACACATGGAGTCAATAATGAGGGAATGATGATGATGGGCGATGTGATGGAAGACTGGTTGGCACCTGGAACTCTCAAGAATTAGTCGGTGCCACTCCAAAGGCTGTCTTCACTCTTGCTCCGCTCCATGGGTCCATGGTCAGCCCATGTAGATCTGAGACTTGGTTGGCATTATAACCTGTCAAAAGATGACAGAGATGATTGTCAACAACCATCATATCATGTCTGCTGACTTGTGCAGTTGTTCCATGATGATGCTAAATTGTTAATTGATGTTTGTGGTGTCAAGGTTTGTGTTATGGGCGTTGCAGGTAAACCAGTTTGTGCAGGCCTACCTGGGAGATACAGACGATGCCAAGAAGTTTGTGAAGCAGTTTGTTGAGAAGCAAAACAGAATTCAACAGGAGGTAACTATCTGGATTTGATGTTTTTCTTTGCTTTTAATTAGTGAATTTCATATAAAGCTGAAGATTATAAACTTTGAAGATAATCATAGTTGATAATTATTATGGTCATTTTTGCAATAATTGGAATAATCTTTAGCTCTGATCTTCGAGTCAACTCTCATGTAAACGACGTAATTTTGTCCTGTGCTGGGTCCTTCATGCCCTGCGAATGTTATGAGCGCATGGAATATCGTCGAATGCTCTTCATATAGTCACCAGTGCAACTACTGTTTCCAGAATGATGTTTGCCGCCCTTTCCAGGTGGACTTTACTACCAAGCATGACCGGGCCAGAATTGAGCATCTCTTAGCAAGGGTTCGTCATTCCCGGGTACTTGCCTGATGACTCGCCTGCTGCAACTGAAATGGTAGATCTTGCTGATGCCTGTCATGTGGCTGCAGTTTCCACAAATGGCTTCCATGTACTTCATCCGCTTTTCCACCCATTGTTGATCATCTATACCAATTGACACCACACCCTCACACCTTTGTATTGCAAATCAAAGATGACAAGCATTATATCTCATGTGTTTTGCTTAGAAAGCCACCTATGTCCATTAATTATGATATAGTGAGTAGGGACCTAATCTCATCAACCCAGCATATAAACATAAAATTATTCTTTTTGCAAGTATTTATGTAATTTTCTATACTCATCGTAAGATAAATTCAATAGATTTGGACATAGACAATGTTAGGCGTATATTCCATTTGATTAACTGATTTTTTTACCTGATAGCGGTGTGTCTATCAGTTTTTTTTACCAATTAGGCGAATATAATATAATAATAGACAAAAACAGTATAAATTTAGTGATTTTAAGATATATTGAGTGGTGGTGTCTTTTTCTTGTTGTTTAGGCTCTTATAATGCAATACATGTCCAGTGCAGGAGGAAATCAGTGGTGACTTGACAAGCAAGTCAAGTATTAGCAGCTGCTGCTATCAAGTGAGTTGATTGATATATGTATATAATATATATATATATTCAAAAGCTTTCAGGCTGAACGTAGGCTTATATGAAAAGCTTGAAGCTGAAACTTTGCTGTATTCTGCTGCTATTTTGGGTCAGTTGACATGTCATCCAAATCATCAAGACTTTACTTCAGACATGTCTCTTGGAGTCTACAAAGACCATATTGCACACCTCCTCTTCGTTCTCTACACTCATGGGCGGAGACCTAGGGGGGGACGGTCCCCCCCAATGGAGGTGTTGGGGGGACAGCCCATGCGTTTGCCCCCCCCAATCGTTGAGCGTCAAGACTTAAAAAAAGGTCATCAACTTTTTTGGTGACCAATATAGAAATTTCTTTTCGAGATTTCGGGGCCATCTGCAATTTTTGCCTCTGTCCATCCCCCAAGTCTCCGCCCATGTCTACACTGGCTTAATGTCTATGAGTGTATCCACTTCTAACTGGCACTTCTCATGTGCAGAGCACAGGCAAAATCATCTGCCATTCTAATTGTCTTCCATGGTCACACTCTGTAAAAGGTTGCTGCTTTTTTCGATCAGCATCTGCTGAAAGGTGTATTGTTCATGGTGCAGGTCTTGTCTTTGGTAAGTGTTCATTTACAGTTGGTCGTCCCTCCATCTTGAACTGTCTATCTCCTATTATCAAATCTCTTAATAATAATAATAACGACAATTTATATGGTGCCGTAACAAAGCCATGCTGTTACAAGGGCGTCTTACAAAGCAGCTAAAATTGCGAAGATCCTGCAGAGCTAGGCAACATCCCGCGAGCAGCCACAAGCAGCACTCCTGTCTTTGTGAGATTGTCTTTGAATGTAAGCTGACAACTTCCTGACATCTGCTCTTAATGGTTGTATGGCTTCAGTTTGACCATTGTAGGGAAAGCATCCCCAAATTACAGTTGAATTGTATTGTTTAGCAATTGATGAGTAGTTTTGTTGTTTTTGCAGGTGAGCCTTGTCCGAAGGGGACTTGAGGAAGACGGTGTTTAGTGTGGACTGTAAACCGAAAGGACTTCGAGATCTGTGATAAGGAAACACTGGTCATAAGCTGTGTATGACCTTTGAACTGTGGGCTGGTGCCCTGGGGCTCGCTCAGCAGGGCGCCAGGCTAATTGGCTGTAATAAGCTTACACTGTATTAGTCTGATTACGTTAAGTTGTTTTGACGCATAATAGCACTTAGAAAATACGACGACATCTCGTTTGCATCCGCAGACTTTAAAAACTTATTAAAAAAAGAATGCTTGAAACGCTGTCGGACGTGACATGTACTTTTGTTCTGTGTTGAAAGATTCCTAATTAAGTCGCTTTCAATTTGTGTTTCTTTGCTAGTGTGGATTTTGTCCACAGTTGCATTTTCTGGGTGTCTGGCGAATTATGTCAAAGTTGGGGTAAAAGAAAAACAGTTCATGTTTGACCGTGTGTTTGTTTGTGGGTGTGTGCGTGTGTGAGAGATAATTTGGGTTAATGGTTTTCAATTTGCTGCCCGCAGTTGCAAGGGAAGTTGGCTATTTATAAAGAAGAAGTGGGATTGTCTCTGTTGGGACCAAGTTGGTTTGTCAAGTATGGATATCCTCGTATAGAGACACTGGTTAAAGTGGTTTGGGTGAACAGTGGGAATGCCGAGTATGTGAGTAGTGGGAACGCCAATGAAGAGTTTTATTAGAATGGAAACATGCAGGTGAGCAGTGGGAATGCAAGCAAAGAATTTCAAGAGCGGTGGCTACGCATTCCACCAATTTTAAACCCTGCTTAGACTGGAGGAAGGACTATGTGTGTAGGTAAACATCCTTTTGTTTAGTACTGTCCTGAGACATTCTCATGCTGGACAGTCGTCAAGCCCAACAATTCTAGGAGCCCAAATTAAAGAGAATAAAAGTCACCTTATGTATGGGCTCAGTACATTGCCTTAACCCTTTACCCGTTCATTTTTAAATTTTAAGCCCGTTTTCAGCGGATATACTCCCAACGGGGCAAACGCGTAAAGGATTAACAGCCTAACTGCTTTGGTTAATGCAAGACAAATTGCGAAATTTTAATTTGGTACTTCATTGGAATCAGGAAAAGTACAAGGCAACATGTCAATCTCAGTTGCTGTAAGCAGTATAATTGTTCAAAGAATGGCCAGATTTTCCTTAACCAATTGATGTTACAAAGGTGAGTTGTATGTATGAACGTTATTATAGCGCCCCTTCAAGATTCTACTCGGAAGCACTCCTGTGTACAGTGCTAACACAGAATCGAAGTTTCACGCCAAAGCACCTGAGCAATTGCGAGTGAAGGACTTGCTCAATGTCCCTACGCGGCGGCTTGAGGTGGATTGAAACCTGCAACCCTCCAGCTACAAGGCAATGAACAAACATACTCACTGCACTCATGACTTATTCATGGCATAGCGTCTAGGTGTCTGTTTCTGCATAAATCTAATTTAATCTAGTATGAACATTTGTAAAGTGCCTCTCGCAGCAAAGCTATTCAGAAGCGCTTCCAGCATGACAGCCCCATGAAGAGAGTAAGGTCTTCAAGCAGCGATATAGCCTTTGAATCTTCGACTCCCAAGATCTTTGCTGTTGGGTTGTGCTGTAAGATGTGCTTTTATTAATCTGTGAGTGGAATAGAAGTATAATAGTGCGAAGGTTCGATCTGGCATTGACTTGAGAAAGAGTATGGTAGTTTTTGGCTTTTGGTCTGAACATTTTGGCACGTTCTGTTTGTGGTGAGTCCACAAAATTTTATTAGAACGGTGGACATGTTCTGTTTGTGGTGAGTCCACAAAATTTTATTAGAACGGACACTTTCAAGAATGAAATCAATATATACAAAGTCAATGAAGTCATTGACTTTGTCTGTGTGCATACATACTCACTTTTAACAGGGATTTGCGTACAAAAATCTATTGTGGCATTATTGTTTATTTAAGAGTCAAATGCAATTAAAAGTAAACCTAATAAACAGAACATTAACCTATTACCACAGTATAAATATTATGCACGGGCATATAGAGGGAGAGAGAAGCAGAGGAAGACAACCAAAGACTTGGATGGACAACGTCAGAGAGGATCTGAGGAATATGGATATTGGGATGGCAGGAGCAAAGGATCTCATCAGAAATAGACAAGTCTGGCAAAGTCATGTGAGAGCCTCATCGTCGTCGCATGACTGACGGAAGAGAGCAAAGAAGAAGAAGAAGACAGTATAAATAAATGTTATTTATACCACAATATAAGTTGTTTATACTGTGCTATCAAAGATATTACTATTAGAGTCGCATAGTCCTAAACTCTCTATATATTTGGTACTAGGCTATTACCACAGTATAAATAATAAATTGATAAATAATAAAAAATAAATAATAATAAATAATTGATAAATAATCAATTGATTATTTATACTGTGCTATTACTCAAACTCACAGGTCAAATAAATATCATTCTGAGTTCGGAATAAAAAATTAACCTCTACGGGAAATGAATGAATGCAATTTCGAACTACACAAATAATGGATATGAGCCCAGGATGGAGACGGTTAATTATATGGTAACTTATGGAAGCAGCAGCCATTCTTCGGGCCTTTCTCACTCCGCAGATGCAGAAGGATTTTAAAAGAAATTACACTATAGAAACCGTATGGTGCGTCACCAGAGCTCGACGCTAGGATAAATCACTACTCTATGTTGTCAAGCGCAAAAAGTCAAGGAAGCGATACTTGCAGATTTAATTCAAACTATAAAATAATATAATATTGTAGAATCCCTGAGCTAAGTTTCAAAGGAATATTACTAACGATTGCTATTTTTATACATCGAAAAACTGACTGTATAATTGTTATTTAATTTTCATGGAGCTTACCGAGGCGCAAGCGGTAGTCTTGTAGCACATTGGCTACAATAATTATTATATCTATGCATAGTGTACCCTTATTCGGTTAAGATTGGATGAGATTATTTTCTTTGCCTCAATTCAATAAAATATTTCTCGAGGTTAAAAAGCATTTTAAGTTCAAATGGAATCAGAAGAGAACGAGGCATCTTCTGTGTCGAGTTGTGAAACAAGCTCAACGGAAAGCTATGATGCTAGACAGCGATCTGGGGAAAGCACAGCGGCGCCATCTGTAGATACCCAGCAAACCATAAGCCATCGGTCGAGGAGCAGTTTGGAAACGGACGCTCATAGCAGACGCACTAGTTTTCAGCTTCAGTCAGAAGCAGAGGATCGAGTGTACAGTCAGAGTCAAAAGTCTCCAATTTCGTCAGCCCTGAACTTTTCACGGCACTTCGCAAACCGAGGAACAGATGTTGTCGAAGACGACGATGTCTCTTACGATGACACATTTGATTCATTGGACTCACTTTCGGAAGGCGAGGATGCATCGGAAAAGACACCTAGGGGAAATCGATTTCATTCCGGTGATGCTCGATCCAATTCCAATGGCGGTGAATCCATTTCCAGTGACAGTCAATCTGACTTCAGTAGCAAACGATCCAGTAGCAGTCAGTTGCTGTCCAGTCGTAAGAGAAAAACCTCTGTTGATAACGGCAGTAAATTATCTTCCAGTGGAACTGAAGATACATTTTTCAGTGAGGGAGAAGATGCTGATAGACTGGAATCCATTTCAAGTCAAGAGGGTGGAATAAGGTCATTGTCACCAGCTGTGGTGGATGAGAATGACCTTCCCAGCTTGGGTCTTTCAGCCGATTCGTCTGTTTGGTCGCCTTCTGACCAAAATACCACAGACCATTCATTCGAAGATAAATTCACCAGGTACAACAATAGTTATTGTAGTGATATGCTAAATACAACTGAAAATACTATTGCATTGTATTGTATCTATGATTTATAAAGTTCCTCCCACAGTGCACACCAGTTAGAGGAACTCCCATTGCAACAGACTCTGAGAAAAAAAATAGATTTCAGACAGCGAAAAGATGTGCTTCAGGTACCAGTTGATAATGAAGAAAAAGTGAGGATGATATCGAGAATGACACCAAGTTCATGACACTGAAAAGGAAGGTGAAAGATGGGAGTCGCGGCAAAAAAGGAGGAAGTCAAGCTTGAGAAGCTTTTGGTGAGTGTAAAACCAGAGGAGCTGCCGTGTCTTGCCGGAATTCAGTATGAGACGTTTGAAATACATCCAGAGATGCAAGTCTCGAAAGAGTGCAGAAAGAGGAAGCTGAGCAGAAGGAAACCATGAACGAACACCTGCATGTCATCAACATAGAGGTGACCAGTTGACAAGTGTCTGGGGAATGTGGCTGGAATGTCAACCATATACAGGAGGTAGAGGAGACGGAGCCCTGTGTGCCAAAGCCAGAGAAGAGGAGAACCTTGGATGCCACAAGAGGTGTTGAGGTGTTGCAGTAAGATATCATGGTCAACCATGTCAAAGGTGGCAGAGACGTCAAAAGTGCCATGTGTTAAGTTCCGATCTGTCATTGGCAGAATAAATGTTGAAAACTAGGGCGAGCAGGACGGTTTCAGTGGAATCATGAGCCTCAAAGCCTATTGCTTTACAAAGGAAAGAGAGATTAGAGATAGGACGGTATAGTTTAGGCATAGGTTGTGATCCAAGTTGGGTTTTTTGAGGGCAGGAAAAACGGCAGCTCGTTTTTGGGAGGCAGGAACAGAGAGTGACCTGCTGAATAGATAAAGTAAAAATTGAAGAATGTCATCTAGATGTAGGGTCCAATTTGTAGTAGAGGTTCTTTGCAGGTTGAAAATGCCATTTATTAATGAAATATGACAATACTGCTTAAAAGTGTCAAATGTTTAAATGGTCAAAAGATGCTGTAGACTCATGAGTTTTTCTGCAATGCTTTTCCTTACAAGTGCTCACAGTTGTGCGTTGGACACGTTGGTTAGCCTATCATGAGGCACAATGCAGAATCAAACCAGTGTAACAGTTTGCCTAGTAATGTACACCAGATCCTCGCTTTAACCACTTCAATATAGTCTCTTTTGAGGAGATGCTATTCAGATAGTATGTGAATTTTTAAAATAATTTTTCGTGGACACTGGTTTTTTCAGGTGCACGTTCAACTGATGACATGATCAAAAAACTATTCACGTTTCTGTTTTCTCATGTACAGTGCAGATGGTGAAATAATCTACTACTCAGACTTCTCAATTGAGGCTCTTACAGCTCGTCAGTACACACAAAGGTCACAAAGGTCACAAAGATCAGACATCTTGGAGGTAAGATACATTTTCGAGAAAGGCTATTCATATGATTTTGTTCTCTAGCCATACTCCAGCCTGTTAGTATACACGAGACTGTTGCAGTAGACTACTTGCCTAAGTGTTCCATTTTTTGGTGATTGTCGTAAAATAATTATAAATAGTAACCTAAACAAGATTACACGAATCTCGTGATTAACTTTGAGAACAATTGGTGATGTGTGGGGTTCAGGTCAGCCCAGTCGAGCTCCATTCATGTGGTCTCTGTTTAGATGCAGATATGCTTTTTTCAGTGGTCACTGAATCTGAAGAATGCAAGCATCATCCCTGAGTCTGAAGAATTTGTCCAGAAGAAGATCCAGTTGCTGAAACGACGGCCATTGTCTGTTGAACGAGAGGCACCATCTTTGTCTTCAGTCAGGAGTCGAAGACCAGGTGGCAACAAGTCTTCTCTGTTGTTAATTAGTTTTTCTAGACACAAAACACTTTAATGGCGAGTGTGTAGTAAAATTGTCTGCGAAACTAATGCAGCTTATCGCTAAAGGCTTACTGCTTGCATTTAAGACCCTTGCATGAGTGCTAAAAATGTCAATTATATAGATAGAAAAGAAAAATATTGCTTGAGGTAGCTAGAAGTTTTCCTTTTAAGTACCAAGCATTTGTACCATTGGTTTAAAGGGATTCAAATGTGATGACGAATTTGATAGCAATGATTAAAGAGGGTTACGTGTGTGTGTATGTGTGTGTGTGTGTGTTTGACTAATTTTAAGATACATTTAAGGCACATTTTAGGAAGTGTGCTTGAGTGCTAAAAATGATCTCTTTAATGATGAGTCTGTACTAAAGCCAATACAGCTGAAATGCAGTTAAAGGGTTTAATATAAATTTGATTGCCTTGAGCAACAGTTTTTTAAGTTAACATTTGTTTTTACGATGTTAAATGTATGTTTGATCGTCCTGGGATAGCAGTGCCACATACTGAAACGAAATGAGTCTCGTTGGCAGAACAGAAAAGTTCACTTCATGCATTTCATTACTTCATGACATTTCTGTTCATTTATGGACACATGCATGCACACAGACAGATATATATATATATATATATATATATATATATATATATATATATATATATATATATATATATACCTTTGTGTCATTGTTGTCTGGTGATCAAAACTGCCCATTTCTTGAAACAGGTCATGTAACATACACGTGTTAATGGTTGCCTTCTATGATTTCCTTTTGTGTGTTCGGCTTAGAAGAACATGTGTCCAAGTGTTGCTAATGTGAGCAAAATTTATGATCTAACATTGTTTTCTTTTGCATCTGTCTTATCAAAGATCGTGAAAGAGTGGAGTCGGTAGATTTGAAGGACTTCTGCTCCAGGAAGCTTCATCATTTGAAGAACTATGGCGTAGATTCAGGTCAGGCAGTACTTTCCCCTTCTTTAGCACGTCTATGCATCATCATTGTCTTCATCATCGTCATCAGTTCTTGCAACATCATCATCATCATCATCATCGTCCCTCTACTCCTCTTTTGTTGTGATCCTGCTTCTTTCATCGGCAGTTAAAGAAACATCTTCATTATGTCTATTTCTTTGCTCTCTTTGCAGTTATTGTTAGATTCTGATGAACCACTTGTTCACTACTCTGTGATGAACAGGTTCAGCCAGCAAAAAAGCATCATCATCAGAAGCAACGAATTTCTACAGACGATTAAAAGATGATTCTGATGTTGTTATGCATGGAATTCCATTCGCCGTCGTTCAACGTCTTCGAATAGATATGAAGTCAAAAGTGAGTCATAACTAACGTTTTGCGTTTCATTTGTATTGGCTTTGTATGCATCCTGCATGAAATTACTTGTTCAAATCTATTGTCTCATGTGTAAAAGTGTTGTGTATTTATTATTACAGCCACCTTAAATATATTCTAGTAAGACAAATTAGCTTGAAGTTTTTGGATGTGTGTATCTTTTAGTAGCCTATTGAGTACCGGCGTTATCTCTTAAACTTAAGTGCTGTTACATAGTTCTATTATTGCTTTGGAGATCAAATAAATGGATTTATATGAAAATGTTATGCATCAACATTCTTATTTTGCTCTGTAAAAATCTCTGGTGTCCCGGTAGCAATGTTTTTCATTGATGAAAAATCCAGTTGCAAAAATATGATCATATTTTGCATCTGAATTTTTCATCTTTTATGGTTTTAAATTCTCTTCTCGTGTTCAGCCAGTCTACTTAAGTAGAACACATATGTGGTGTAGCTTCACCTTGGAACAACTAGAGAGCTGCTATGAACATCCAAGGCCACTGCCCCTCCATTCTACACAGAAGGGAGTGCTTCTGGTTCCATTCACACGGACTGCAACCATGCAGAATACTTACCTTTTTTACTGTGGGCCCATTTGTCTGAAATTATCTCCCACAGGAGCTACATCTGCTTCCTGGAGCTGTTACTGAAGCTTTTTTGATGAAACTGTGTTTTTTGCCATGCTAAAGCTGGGAGTGCTTCTGAATAGCCCTCTTGAAGAAGCACTATATAAATTCTGGATTGAATGAATGAATTTATGTAGCTGCATGATGAATATTCAGTCATGATTCTCTTATCTGTTGTCAGATTGACTTTCACGAACCATCCGCTTGTGACAGATGCAGGTCAGTGATCATAATTGTAATCTACAAACTTCTGAAGCACCACCTGAAAGCAAAGCACAGGGCACCAGTGTATTCACGAGCACTGCATCAATTCAAAAGAGTTGTCCAAATTCCAAAGTGGTCCAAGTCCAGTTTCCAGAGGTGTAGAATAGATGTTACGGTGGTTGTCGCTTCGGTTGAGAATTGGAAGTTGGTGGAGTTCTTAAAGAGATGTGACTTTAGTTCCGAGTGGAAAGCTTGATTGGTGATGTATAGAGATGCCTAAGGAAGGTGATGGTGGGTGATTGGAACTGATGGTGGAGAAACCGAAAACGCATGCGGAATTTAAGCGTATTGTTCCAGAGACGTGATAGAGCTACTGGGGTATGTGAACAATGAGTGAGTGAGAAGCAATGAATGGGAGTGAAAAATGGTGCTGCATAAACATAAGACTAACTCATGTAACGGGCATATTTGTGTCGCACTCTTTAGAGCTGTCTATAGTGACAAACTATTAAAGGAATTAATTTTCATTGTTAGTATTTGTTTAACTTCACCTGTTGCTTATTTTCATTTTTTTTTATTTAATTGCATTTTTTTTTAAAAGATGTTGACAATTCTCAGTAGAACTTGTGGAAGTTTTGAAGGGTCAGTGGTCACTTTATAAATTTTCATAATGAAAGAATTAGTTGTTGCCTGAATGCGATGCTCTATCTCTGCCTAATCTGAATTTTGACTCTTTGCACCTCTTACAGGCAGAAGTTGGGTCAGCTGGGTCTGTCTGAATTTCTCCAATCAAAGATGGGAATCGTTCGAGAGCAACTGACGAACCTGAAGTTGACCGATGCAAGAAATGCGTCAACGGTATGAAACCTTATGAAAGACCATTATTAGGAGTTGTCTGTTAATGATGACCATAAGGATGAAGAGGTTGAATCAAGGCCGTAGCTAGGGGTTGTTTTGGGTGTTTGAACACCCCCAAAATGTAAAAAGTGAAAAATAATGTAACGAATGTACAAGCACATGATGTAAAAAACCATGAAATAAAATCATGAAAGCATCCCCCCCCCGAAATATGCCGAATGACTTTAAAAAGGTCATCAGTTTTTTGGAGAAGGGAAATTGGTGAGTGAAACACCCCCCGAAATCAAATCCTGGCTACGGCCTTGGGTTGAATCATCTAAATGCAGACAAGGGGAAACGAGGGCTAATGCTCTGTGCAGACGGACTCTAGTGTGAGGCCTGCTGGAGTGTACTTGACAGAGACTGGTTTTCTTTCATCCTCAGTCATACAGAGACTTTACACCATTATATAATTATGATAATAAATAGAAAGATTCCCTTTGCTCATCATAGGGCAGCGGTTCCCAACCCGTGGCCCGCGGGCCAAAAGTGGCCCGCCAGGCCTCTGAAAATGGCCCGCCAGGTCTCAGAAAATGGCCCTCATCTCTCAAAGAATTATCAAAAATAAATGAAAAAATTAACAATTTGGACAGGATAGAATACATTATTATTTTCTATTACAAATTGTGTTAATTTATCGTCTAAAAATAACATCAAGCATTATATTTTGAATAAATTATAGCAATTTTATATGCCTTTAGTTAATACAATTTTAACCTTGTGGCTCCCCTAATGTCTTTCAACTAAGAAAAATGGCCCTTTGTGTCCTCCAACTTAGAAAAAGTGGCCCTCAAGTCAAAAAAGGTTGGGAACCACTGTCATAGGGTATCGATGCATCTGGGTAGCAAATGTTGTCGTGGAATGCAGACTTGCCCGAATGTGGATAGTGTAATGCCCAATGCAGACAAATGCAGCCAATTTGGAGGGATCAATTTGGGGTCTAAGGTAGGAAAGTGCAGACATATTTAGAAGACCCTTTAACTCCTTGGTGGGAAAAAAATCTCAACAGTGTCATGATTTCTTGTCAAAGACCTAGGAATTATGACCTTGGAATTAAGTGTATGAATTCAGAACGCTTAGAACTGTGGAGTTTCATTGCAACCGCTTATAAGCGGCTTATTTGCCATCTTTTTATGATGACAGGGTCTCAGCCTCTCAGGCAATGATGCTGAGCTTTTCGATGTATGACTTCTCCATGGTTCTTTTATGGCGGCTGGCATCGGTTATCGGTATGATCGGTATGCTGTTGAAATGAAGCACCAGCACTTTACCAATCTCTGCCGCTGTTGTACACATGGTTGCATTATTCCTAGATGTGTTTTTAATTTTGTTTAGTATGGAATGAAGATCTTTGGAGAAATTCTTGCGGAAGCATCATGTCTCAATTGCAACCCGGAACTAGTTATGCAACGTCTTTTGGCACCACTGGCTGTCCATGCATCTTCCATTGAGACTGTCACAGAACCTGCATAGGATGAAACTGAGTCGTTTGGTGTATGGATGCAGGAACAACAGTGCTATTCAAATGAATGACTGATGTGTCTAAAATCAAAGATACTTGCAACATTTAATAATGGAATGCTTGGAAATTATATTTTGCGTGTTTGCTTTTTAGAGGTTTTAATTATTTGTATTGTTCATAGCAACCATCTGTTTGATTTAATGCATTTTAATTCACGAGATAACCTGTAGCCGTATGTTGTCAGTTAGTATTGAGTTTTTTGTGCCCTGAGGTACTAACCACTCAAGGGTATTTAAAGAAGATGAAAATTTACCAGAACAGTTGTGCTGCCAAGAAAGTAGTCCAACATGTTATGTTTTATTCGGAAGCAATAATCCTTTCACTGTTTCAGTAGTATTATCTTATCTGACCATTTATAAAGAGCTTCTCGCAGCAAGACCCTTTCCGAAGCGCTCCCAGTGCATTCAACTCCGAGAAAAAAGGCAAGTTTTTAGACGAGAGAAAGACGAGGATACACTACCAGAGAGGATGGCAGAGCGAACTGATGGGGGGGAGCCCATTCCATAGGGAGGGTCCAATGCAGGCAAATGATCTGGATTGAGCCATGGTGGTCCTGACTCGGGGCTCAAAGAGGTCAAGCCGATCATAGGACTAAGAGGATGCAGTGAAGTGGCAGAAAGGGGCGAAGTATCTGGTCGCACAGATAGGTTACTTCGGAGCAAGACCCATTTGAGACTTAAGGACCAAAATCGGGACTTTAAATTGTATACGGTCCAAGAGTGGAAGCCAGTGAAGTTGTTGAGTCATGAATGTAGAAATGTGGGAATGATATGATAATTTAATATTTGAACTATAATAAACAAGCTGTTTGAGAATTGAGCATTCTGTTTCTTTCTGTTACTCTCCTGGTTAGAACCATGATAGCAAAATTACCGCTCTCCATCCATGAAGACCCAGAGAGATGGAGAGCAATAAAAATTACCACCCACTCTCCATGGAGAGCAATAACAATTACCGCTTGCTATCATATTTCTAACTGGGTGACTGTCAGAAATCTATCACTTCTTTCCAAAACCATGCATAGATTCATCATTCATTTGCAGATACCCTTCTCTACTCATGACTCTCCACGTTTCCCACCTTGCACTTTCAACCAATAATATTATGAGACTGAAGTATCCATGGGCGGAGTTTATCAGGGGCTGGGGGGCTAAGCCCCCCACCCATGAAGACCCAGAGTCATTTTTTGACTGTGTAAATGGTATATTTTCTCGGGCTTAGCCCCCCCATGAAGACCCAGAGTCATTTTTTGACTGTGTAAATGGTATCTTTTCTCGGGCTTAGCCCCCCCCCCCAAGAACGGAAACCGAACCACGCCCATGAAAGTATCATTGCACAATGTCATGTTTTACAGTATTTTCCAAACAAGCATTGTGAAATCTATCCTGCTGGCTGCACTTTACTGGAAGACTGCCAATATAGCCTACTCCAATCATTGCACAACCTTTCCTTATCCTTTCTTCCCTGCTCTTTGAACACTTTTGGCGAGTCCACTTCTCAAGAAAACGTCACTTGAAACAGTTGTCCTTTTTCAATAGAGTCATACTTCTAACTGAACGTTCTGCGAATTTGCGTAGAAACAATAACTAGGATTGCCAGACTTGCAACTCACTTCCTAACGAGTCTTTACAGATCCCACTCGAGTCATCGATTTTGCTTTTGCTCTCACGCCTTTGGCCTTTATATTAGTCGACGATAAAATCTTGAGCTTACGATTACGAAACCTGATCACGTAATCTTACCCATAAGTCTTTGCAGCGTTCGTCGCTTGCTGTCGTCGCTTTGCTATTGACAGGCGTATGGTTGTTACCCGTGGAAAGTGAACCATTTAACTCGTTTCCGATGTCCTCCGGCAGTTAACTGTCGGTTTTTTATATTTAAGTAGCTTTCTTTCTTGTATATCAGCTTACTAGTCGCTGCAACCTAAGGAGACTTACTGTGGCCGACGTTTTGCTGGTTCAATAAATTTGTTGCCTTCATTTGGCGCCCGCTACGTCCTCGTGTGTGGGTGTGTGTACATTGGTTTTTCCTTTCGCACATTTAAAAACATTAAAACAAGTTGGCATTGAATGCACAGAACTCACTCATTTCTTGTTTTTTATTTGGATAATGAGGACATCATTTGTTTTGTAGCGGTTAAGATGAAAATCTATTAAGCGATGAACTTTGCTGCTTAGATTTTCTTGCACACAAACTCGTCAGAAGCTGACTGCTTCATGTAATGAACAAGAGGCTATAGTACTGTAGGAGCTTGGACTAACCTGTTGTAACTATTATTAAATGACCAGAGCCTGATGACTGTGTGGTAAGGTGGAAAATTCTCATCCAATGTCTTCTGTAGCGAAATGGGGAATTTTGAATTGCTTCAATCAGAAGGTAAAGAAAATGGTTTGTGCTTGTCTTTGTGCAGCTGAAATCACTGTAGCCAGCGTTAGGAATGAGTTAGAAATTAACTTTCAACTAGAATGTAAAGATAATGTTTTGTGCTTGTATTTACTCAGCTGAAATCACTTGGAGCCAGCATCAAGAATGAGTCAGAAGCCAGCTTTGAAGCCGCCAACGAAGTTAACTCGGCCGTCTGGTCCTGCTCCAGCAAAGTCATCAACCAACATTACCCAAGTTGGCGCTAAACAGACAAGTAAACATTCATGTAGTTGCATTTCAGTTCTAGAAAAGATGAAAAATACTGATTGCTGTGTGTTGTAACGGAGAGTGTTGGGAAGGGATGTTGTGTTATGTCATGAATTTCTTGACTGTTTTATACTTTGTCAGGCCTTAACGTGTTATTTGGGGCATTCCACGTCAAATCAACACAGTCATTTGCATCACCATCTCCGATTTTGTTAAAATTTGGTAGGGTGATCAATCACTATGAAAAACGTTCAAACCCAAAATTTTAGATTTTTGGGTCAACCGGTGTCCAAGATATGGGTCAACGAAAATGACCAAAATGGGTCGATTTTCGCTGACCGGTCATTGTTCAAACTGCTATATCTCAGCTTCTACTACACCTAGAGATACAATAAAAACACCAAATTGAAGGTATTAAATAGCTCTATCTGGGCAAATAACTCAGAAATGCTGATATTCAGCACACACAAAATTATGAGCAATAGTAACATGGTGACACTGACCTTGGTCAGTTCGCCACTTCAGAATTTTCTCAAATTTTTCCCATGCAAATCCATCATTGTTCTTAACAATTGGTGAAAATTTCAACGTGGGCACTCTTATAGTTTTTTTACAGTGATTTTTAAAGGTGGTCATGATCGTGATTCACGGCAGTGAATATGCCATGAATATTGTAACTTAAATCACAGAGCTCTGTAAGCAACAATAATCTTGGTGTGATTGATGCTCTGACATGCTGAACATAATTTAGACTTACTTACCTGTCTACCTATATACTTGTTTATAAATAAAATCTAGTTTAAGTTTTTAATTTCAGTCTTCCCTGTTTTCTGCATGCTTCCATGACATAAATTACAATTTAATAGAATTTTTAAAATTTATTTTGTTTATCTATTTCCTGAACCAACAAAGTAATACAATATGGCAATGAGCAAAATCATCTGATCAAAACTAGAACTGTGAGAAACTACTTCAAATTGATGGCCCTCCTTTTAGAAAATTGTAAAGTAAGTTTGATAGTTCATCTAAAAACTAAATTCTCAAGCAGCAGGTTGAACAAATGTTAAGCTTACTTACATGATTATTTATTTATTATTAGATCTTGTTTTAGCTCCCATTTCAGTGTTTGCTGTTGTGGGAATGAACATTGGATTTATTACAGAGGCCATTATAATGACCAAATCATGACTCCACATCAATTTTTTAGCTTGGAACAGAGTGAGATCAAAGCAAGAATTTCACCATTCAACTACTGAGGATTTTGAACTGGGGGTGACACGAAACGGAGTATCCCCCCTGAAAGCTATCCGGGGGGATGAATTAATCTATCCCCCAGGATGGAATTAACCGGTCTATACTATCCGGAGGGATAAACCATTCTATCCCCTTTTTTTGAAAAATGCGCACAATAAAAAATGTATGCCGTAATCAAAATTTAAAGTGACTCTAATTGTTTTAAGTGTCCTAGGCAATGCTCAGATAAAGGCAACTCGAATTTATTTAGTGACGCTGAGTGTTTTTAAGTGTTTTAAATGTTTTAAGTGCTCTAAAAACAGGGCAAAACAAACTATTTAGTTGGAATAAACATACCTGTTAGTGTCATTGTTCAAAACAAAGCAGTTGAAAATCAATTTGCAAAACAAAACACACGCGGAAGCGGTTTCTTCGACTTTTTCTAATTTGGGGGGATACAATTAATATGGGGGATACTCTATTTCGTGACAGGGGCAACCCTATTCAAGAGCAGATTTGAATCTGCATGAACAATTGCAGTCACACAATAGCTTCACTGCATCCGTCCAGTATCAGGGGAGTCAGTTGAAGTTAAACGACTTCTCTAGCAGTCCAGATTCTCCAAGAACTGAACATGTCTTGCAGTGTTTAGAGATATACAACAAGACCATGATTAAACTTGCAGCTATTAAGGGTTACATTATTGCAAAGTATGATGGACATTGGTGGCTTGGCTGTGTCCTGCAAATGTTTCCAGACACAAATGAGGCGGAAATCGTTTTTTGCACCCATATGGATCAGCTCATTCATTTCGATATCCGCATACGGCAGATATCTTAGTTATGTCATGCCAGGACATATTAGCAACTGTTCAACCTACATTTCATTGGGAGAACATATTTGCTGACATGCAAAGAAACTTCTGCAGCAAGCCAGGCTCTCCAAAACAGTTCTAAAAAGATTTGGTCAATGGAAAATGTAGTTCTAACCTGGCCGGCGATATACGATAGTCGTAAATCGCGACCATGTCTGAGCCTTTAAAAAATCACTGTAAAAAAACTACAAGAGTGCCCATGCTGAAATTTTCACCAATTGTTAAGAACAATGATGGATTTGCATGGGAAAAATTGGAGAAAATTCCGAAGTGGCGAACTGACCAAGGTCAGTGTCACTATGTTACAATCGCTCATAATTTTGTGTGTGCTGAATATGAACATTTCTGAGTGATTTGCCCAGATAGAGCTATTTAATACCTTCAATTTGGTGTTTTTATTGTATCTCTAGGTCAGTGGTTCCCAACCTTTTTTGACTTGAGGGCCACTTTTTCTAAGTTGCAGGACACGATCGAGGGCCACCTTTTCTTAGTTGAAGGACATTAGGGGGCCACAAGGTTAAAATCGTATTAACTAAAAGCATATAAAATTGTTATAATTTATTCAAAATATAATGTTTGATGTTATTTATCGACATTTACATAAAATAATTTGTAATAGAAAATAATAATGTGTTCTATCATGTTCAAATTGTTAATTTTTTCATATATTTTTGATAATTCTTTGAGAGATGAGGGCCATTTCTGAGGCTGAGGGCCATTTTCTGAGGCCTGGCGGGCCACTTTTGGCCTGCGGGCCACGGGTTGGGAACCGCTGCTCTAGGTGTAGTAGAAGCTGAGATATAGTAATTTGAACAATGACCGGTCAGCGAAAATCGACCCATTTTGGTCAATTTTGTTGACCCATATCTCGGACATCGGTCAACCCAAAAATCTAAAATTTTGGTTTTGAACATTTTCCATGGTGATTTATCTTCATACCAAATTTTAAAAAAATTGGAGACGATGACGTCCATTTTTTTCCTAAAGTGTGTTGATTTGACATGGAATGCCCCATAATCTTCTTTGCCAATTCTGCATGATATTTTAGATATGAATTTGAAAATTACAGTAGGCGTTTTGTTTCTTTTTATATGGACTTTAGTTATAAAGTCAGGAAGTTATGTAGTTAAAAAAAACATCTATTTGTCATTTGTTTTTAATCACCTGTAACGTCTCCGTTTTTATGCTTATTTTAGCGGGTAATTGAAAATGTACTGCATTTAAATGATCTGTTCAAAAAGACACCAATTCTTTATAAATGTATGATATAATTGAAACTATTAAATACACAATACAATTACGCAATATTCCTATTTACTTATTTGGCGTATCACTAATTATAATTAACTAAATGCTTATCTGTACTCCACAGTTGAGATATATGACATGTCGTTTCTGTAGTGTAAAACGGCCTTGAAATAGTTCTGCAGATTCTCTGTTGATTCACTGAATGAAGATAAGCAACCCCGTGCTATATTTGAAGAATTAGTTCTGCTGATTCTCCGTAGATTCACTGAATGAAGATAAGCAACCTCGTGCTATATTTGAAGAAGGATAATGAGATACTGTCAAGCTGTGGAATCCAGATCGAATACCAGACAAGACAATATTCAATACTTCCGTAGCATCAAATTATCACACTCCAACCAATGAGAATTTCCTTCCCAATTGAAAATGACCTTGAAATGTCAACCAGAGACAACGAGCCCAAAATCGTTTCTCAACACACGAATATCGTCTCTCCAACCGTCACAATCACAATGTAGACTTCACGGACGTTAGAATTCGCAACTTCGAATTTCTAAATCGCCTCTACTCTCACACGAATGCCTCGTACTGTTTTACGACCAGATACGCGCATAATCCTCATCCTCACCATTGAATAAACTTCAAATGAATTGCCAGACACAACTGAGCAACCATCTTTCTCAATGTTCATGTAAGGAATCCCCGTTTTATGTTGAATTTCAATGACGTGGCTATTTCCATTCAATTCTGTCCGTTACGCTCATTTCGATGCTTTTTATTGGTTACGCGTCGATGCAAATGTTTTCGCTTACGTAAGCGTCCGTAGTAACCACTTGACGTCACCATGACTGCCTCACTCATGTACGCAAGATTCGTGGTCTCCTAGTTACTAATCCACTAGACGCCAAATTATTAATCTAGATACGCCGACTAAATTATCTAGCTTAACTCCTACTTAGAATTAACATATAATTTCAGACAAGTTAGTTTGATAGATAATAGCGATTTAATACGCTACAAATACCCCTCCTTCAAAAGTCTGTAATCAGGCTTTACAATCTCACCTAATTATCTATCAACTAAATTTCTATCAACTTCCTTATTCTATCTTACACAACAATACAACATTACTGAACTTCTTATCTACATTATTATAATACATTACTGATATATTTAAGTACTATGTAATTCCTCTACTTAAATAATCAGACATAACATTATTGCTTCCCTTGATATATCGTATCGTAAAGCAATAATTTTGAAGTGCTAGACTCCACCTCATGACTCTCGCATTTCTCATCCTTCCTTCCTTCATGTACTGTAGTCCGCAGTGGTCCGTCTCTATCACAAACTGCTTTCCACACAAGTACCTGTCAAACCGACTAATTCCCCACATTATCGCTAGACATTCTCTCTCCTCAACTGAATATCTCGTCTCTCTTTCCAATAATTTCCTACTCGCATATGCAATCGGGTGGTTTATCCCTTCATACTGCTGTATCAGGACGCAACCTATTCCTCTTCCTGATGCGTCTGTCTGAATCACGAACTCCTTTTCCAAGTTTGGTAACTTCAGTATCGGTGTTTTAGCCAGTGCTGCTTTCAGCTTACTAAAACTCTCATCTAATTCTTCGTTCCAATCAACATTATTAGCTGCTGACTTCTTTGTCAAATCACTTAATGGTGCCATCAGTTCAGCACAATGAGGAATAAATTTTCTGTAGTAATTTATCGCTCCCAAAAAGCTTCTTATTTGTTTCTTCGTTTTCGGTTGTGGCATCTCCACAATCTTATCTATCGATTCTCCTTTAAGACTAATGTCGTCGTTGTTTAACGTGTGACCCAAGAAATCTATGCGACCATAGCCTAATGAACATTTCTTTGGTTTCAAAGTCAGGTGAGCATCTCTCACTCTTTGAAAAAATTCTCGTAAAATCTTCATATGTTTAGTCCATCCTTCTGTATGAGCTAGTATGTCATCAACATAACTCTCCAGATTCTCGGTTCCATGCAAAATCTTTCTTATCAGTCTATTATAGCTTGAAGCACTATTTACCAATCCAAATGGTAGAACGTTGAATTTATACAACCCACTCGCACAAATGAAAGTCGTATAATCTTTTGATTCTTCGCTCATTGGAATTTGCCAATACCCTTTGCAAAAATCAAACTTGCTATATATTTTGCTGCCACTCAGTTTATTGAAGATATCCTCGTTTGACATCATCGGCTCTGGATCAAAAACTGTCACTTTGTTCAATTGCTTATAGTTGCAGCAAAGTCTATTGCTTCCATCAGCCTTCTTAACAACAACAAGCGGTGCTGCGTATGCTGCTTCTGATCTTTCTATTATCCCATTCTCTAACATTATCTCAATTTCCTTATCAATTTCAGACTGTAGATGATACGGTGTTGGATAAGCTTTCATCCTAACAGGTTCATCACTCGTAAGATGAATCTCGTGTTTCACCATGTCAGTTCTTCCTGGTTTATCTGTAAATATGTCTTGATATTCTCTCAGTAATTTCTCCAATTCACCTCTCTGTTCATCTTCTAATTGTGGATTAATATCAACATCCTTGTAAGTCTCAGTTTGCTTACTGACATACAGGTTTAATATCTCCTCCTCTTCGTCTTCACCTTCTCTACCATCATGTACAATAGCTGACACATATGCTATTGTCTCAGAACCTGACAATTCTTCTTCACTCCTCTCGTAATATCTCTTTAGTATGTTGATGTGGTATGTTTTCAGTTTTCCACCATCAACCTCAACTTTATAATCGTAATCGCCGATTTTCCCTCTGACTACAAATGGTCCTTGCCATTTAACAAGCATCTTATTATTACAACTCGGCAGTAACAATAGGACTTTATCACCTATCTCCAGTTTTCTATATCGTGCCTTTTTATCGTAGTACTTCTTGTTCTTCGCATTAGCTTTGTGAATTGCTTTCTGCGCCATGTTACACGTTTCCTCTATACGTTCTCGTAGATCCGTCATATATGTGTACACATCCTTCACCTCGTCTTCCACTTTTTCATTTGTCCACAGTTCCTTCAATATCTGTACCGGACCTCTACATGATCTTCCGAAGATTAATTCGAAAGGCGTGTATCCGTGGCTCTCGTGTACAGTATCTCGTAATGCGAAAAGTAGTGGTGCCAAGTACCTGTCCCACTCTTTTACTTGTTCACCTATCAGTTTTCTCAGTGTAGTCTTAATCGTTCCATTAAGACGTTCTACACAACCGTTTCCCATCGCGTGGTATGGACTTGTCATCGTGTGCTTGATCAACAACATTTTGTTTACTTCGGCCATTAGTTCTGACGTAAATTGGCTTCCTCTATCTGTATGAATTCTTTGTGGTACGCCCATCCGACAGTAAAAGTTAAACAAGGCTTCCGCCACTTCCTCGGTACTTATTCCTTTCAACGGTATCGCTTCAGGATACCTGGTGCTTAAGTCGATAATCGTTAATACATAACGATATCCTCTCATAGACATTGGCTCTATGGCTCCTATGATGTCCACACAGACATGCTTGAACGGCACATCCAGCACTGGAAGATGTCCCATCGGTGCCTTGTAATTCACTTTCTTATCTACTGCTTTCTGGCATACATCACAACTTAATATATATCGCCGAACTTCTTGATTTATCCCTGGCCAATAAAATTCATTCACAATTTTATCGTGAGTCTTCTTCATGCCTAGATGAGCTGACAGTAGCGAGTTATGTGCTACAGCTAGAACTTTGTTTCTCAACTGTTTCGGAACCATCAACTGCCACTTCGCTTCATCTTTCAATACTTCCTTCCATCTCCGGTACAACAATCCATCTTTCTTTACGTACAGCACTTTTTCTGTACTCTTCTCATCGCCATTCCACTCAGATGCTTTATCCCAGTAACTCTTCAATGTTTCATCTGTCTTCTGTAATTCCTTTATTTCTTTTGTGGTTATATTCAGGTCGGGCATTTCTGTGACCTTGAGTGGTTTATATTTCACCACTTTCTTCGACTCAGCTCTCGTTTCTATCGCTGCTGTCGTTTGATGTGCGTCACTGTTCATGACGTCATCACTTCTAACTTTCTCTATTACGTCATCATATTCCGTGCTCATTTCATCACTCTCAAATCTTACTGTTTTCTTGGCATCTTGCCAACGTGAATTAGCATTCACATTTCTCTTGAGTATTCCTTTATACTCAACTTTTTCTTGTTTCTCACTCATAATCGTCTCATTCACTTTCTCTCCTTTGTCACAATTAATTATATTTTCATCCGTGTTCTCATTCGTTACTGTATATTTTAACCCTCTCACGCGTCCAATAATTATCGGCTTTACTGGTTCATCCATAACCATTGCCTCAACTTCACCAGTAAAATACTCGCTCTCAATGTTTACATTGGCTGTAGGAAAACACCTTAAGCTCCCATCAACTAGGATGCAGTGCGTTTCCTTCCCAGTCAAATCACTATCCTTGATTAGCGATCTCCTCACGATACATGTACTCGCTCCAGAATCGTAAAGACAATTGGCGTCTACGCCATTGACCTTCGCTTGACATTCGTCTATACTTTCAATGTCAATGCAACCATCTTTCCGTTCCGTAACTACCGTACTTGCTGCCATATGTTTCGGTACTTCTTCTTTACCTTTCATATCCTGGCGTTCTACTGTTCTGTCAATTTCATTCGACTTCGTATTTTCATTTGCCTGTACAGCTCTGTACGCCCTATTCTCGTAAATCTGTACTGCTGCAGCTGTGTGTTTAACAAACCCTTTGGCTTTATGCACACAATCAAATGCTTTATGACCCACCTTACCGCATGCAAAACAAGTTATCTTGTGTTCCGCTGCCTGCTCTCTATCTCTGCTAAATCCTCTATTCACATTTCCACTGTGATTTGTCTCTTTGTTCTGTCGCGTTTCGACTCTTCCTCTGTTCATGTTTCCTTGGAATTTCTCTCTCGATTTCTCTTCAAATGACTTTCCATTACCTCGGTCATTATTGAATCTCCCTTGAGGTTTTACAGAATTCTCTGTATATCTGTACCCATGAGCTTCGATGTAAGATTCTGCACACGTCAATGTGTCTTTTAAGCTCATTTTTCCTTTCTCTTTAATAAACATCCTCAACTCATTACTACAAGTGAGGAAAAATTGATCCTTTAGCAGTAGGTCCTCGATTCCTTCGTAGGTCTGCTCAAATCCAGCTTGTAGCAACCATTGCTGCAAATATCGTTGCAATCTGTAAATGAAATTTGAAGGAGTTTCTCCTTGTTCCATCTTGCTAGTCTTAAACTTGTTACGATACCCTCCTTCTGTCAATTGGAATCTTTTCAAGAGATGCTTCTTTAAACAATCGTAGTCTTGTGTTTCTTCAGCCGACAAACGCTGGTACACTTCTAATGCCTTCGACTCTAAATGTCGCGCTAGCATCAGCGACCACACATCTCTCGGTATCTCATACGTCGTACACGTACGCTCAAATCTAAGAAGATACGCATCAAGACAGTCCTTTGCCTCGTTAAATATTGGGAATTTAATATTCTTCATTCCCTTATGACTTTGGTTTCCTTGGTGGTTGTCACCCATCGTCATATAAGAATCTCCATCATCTCTGTTTCGTCCATCTCTCAATTCTATTTCTCTCATTCTCGCTTGAATCTCTAGTCTCTTATGCTCTAAAGCTTCATTCGCTTCTCTTGCAAGCCTCGCCTCGTTCATCTCTGCTTCACGTATAAGCCTTGCCTCGGTTGCTTCTCTTTCAAGCCTAACGTCAGCCATCCTCGCCATTTCCATTTCGTTTTCTCTAACTGCTTTTGCTTCAGCAATTTTAGCCGCCTCTCGCGCTAGTTCCAACTCACTCTCTCTGGCTGCTTTGGCTTCTGCAGCTGCACGTAGCTCACTTTCCTTTTTCTCTTCTCGTTCATCCGCCCTCTGCTGTCTGAATTCGTTCTGTCTGTCTCTGACAAATGCCTTCAGCTCTTCACCATCCAATGAGAATGAACGTCCCATATCCAACCACTGTTGCCAGTCCGTGATCGACATTCTTACTTACTCACTTTTGTCAAGTAGTAATAAATTTAACGCTCTAATATGCGCTATACAACTTCACACTCGCTTATAATAATTATTAAAATTATTAAGCGTCACACTAGTGCGCCCTCTTAACGTAATACAATCTCTGGTGTATGTTACGCAATAAGGATTATCGCACCGACTCTAATGCTTAAATCTATACACGCGCTGCGCTGGCGTTGCGCTGTGCTTAACAATTTCCAAATAGATCGTCATTTTAATTAGCTTTGTCTCTTCAATATAAATGTCAGTAAAGTTCAATCTAATCAACAATAATATTGTCAATTTTATCCCGACGCGAGCATCCCATTTGTAACGTCTCCGTTTTTATGCTTATTTTAGCGGGTAATTGAAAATGTACTGCATTTAAATGATCTGTTCAAAAAGACACCAATTCTTTATAAATGTATGATATAATTGAAACTATTAAATACACAATACAATTACGCAATATTCCTATTTACTTATTTGGCGTATCACTAATTATAATTAACTAAATGCTTATCTGTACTCCACAGTTGAGATATATGACATGTCGTTTCTGTAGTGTAAAACGGCCTTGAAATAGTTCTGCAGATTCTCTGTTGATTCACTGAATGAAGATAAGCAACCCCGTGCTATATTTGAAGAATTAGTTCTGCTGATTCTCCGTAGATTCACTGAATGAAGATAAGCAACCTCGTGCTATATTTGAAGAAGGATAATGAGATACTGTCAAGCTGTGGAATCCAGATCGAATACCAGACAAGACAATATTCAATACTTCCGTAGCATCAAATTATCACACTCCAACCAATGAGAATTTCCTTCCCAATTGAAAATGACCTTGAAATGTCAACCAGAGACAACGAGCCCAAAATCGTTTCTCAACACACGAATATCGTCTCTCCAACCGTCACAATCACAATGTAGACTTCACGGACGTTAGAATTCGCAACTTCGAATTTCTAAATCGCCTCTACTCTCACACGAATGCCTCGTACTGTTTTACGACCAGATACGCGCATAATCCTCATCCTCACCATTGAATAAACTTCAAATGAATTGCCAGACACAACTGAGCAACCATCTTTCTCAATGTTCATGTAAGGAATCCCCGTTTTATGTTGAATTTCAATGACGTGGCTATTTCCATTCAATTCTGTCCGTTACGCTCATTTCGATGCTTTTTATTGGTTACGCGTCGATGCAAATGTTTTCGCTTACGTAAGCGTCCGTAGTAACCACTTGACGTCACCATGACTGCCTCACTCATGTACGCAAGATTCGTGGTCTCCTAGTTACTAATCCACTAGACGCCAAATTATTAATCTAGATACGCCGACTAAATTATCTAGCTTAACTCCTACTTAGAATTAACATATAATTTCAGACAAGTTAGTTTGATAGATAATAGCGATTTAATACGCTACACACCAGTCCAGTCTAGTTTTGTTTTCATTAACAAAAATGATAATTTATAAATTGAACGTTTTTGTTAAGAAAAACTAAGACTAAAATACACAGACAATGGAACGAAGATTGATCAAACGAAACTAAAACGATGTTTAGCCATGGCAAAATAATTTGCTGTTTATTTGTACTTACTTGTTATGGTGATCTACCATTTGTATCTTGCTGCCTTGTGCATAACATGCACTTGGTATGCCATAACCTGCCTCTATCAGTGTTGCCAAGTCTTTGTGAAAACGCGAATTTGGGATACTTTCCAGTATGCTCGCAACTGAAAATTTCGTCCTCGCAGCCTCGCTATATTTGACCTACTTTTTATTTGCTGCAGTTGCTATATCGTATCTTAGGGAATTCTATAAATCGACAGCATTAGGTTACTACTTTATTGTTAAATAAGTACATTCTCTACCTAGTATACGGACATGTTTTGCCTGCAATCATCCTTGACTTTGAACTCTCACTGGAACATACAAAACAGAACACTGAATCATGATGTGGTGCCGCTCTCACAGATGGTAGTAACTCGACAATTTTGCAACTTCCATGATCCAATATCTCCTAACTCTGAAGTGTCAATGATTTATTATTTTTCCCGAATTGAGAAGTGCTAAAATTAAAACTGTTATTGACTTACTAAGACTAACGGTAAAACTAGCCTACTAAAATTAAAATTTGATCCTTGATAGCTGAAGCAAAAACTGTCACTAATATTGATGAACGATAAAAATTAAAAGTTTAGAGTAACAATTATAGCCAAGACGAATATTTATACATTATTAGAACAGCAGTATTTTTTAGTCCTGTGGTTTATAGGTCTTTGTGTGTGAATCTTGAAGGTGCACCAGATACAAAGCCAGTGAGTGGCTCCAAGGGAAGTGGCCTTGCAGTTGGCGTTGCCGAACAGTATGCCAGCGACCTTCTGCGCAAGACATCATCATCATCTTCAGCTCAAACATCGGCCGGTATGTGTCCTCTGGTTTAGCTGAATGCGAGAGACTACTCGAGATTGATAGGAGAATAGGAGATGGTATCTTCCAAAGATAGTAGAGCATGTTTTGGTTGTGTGACAGGTGATGCATTAGTTCTCAGGATGTGTTTCTTAGCATTTTACAGTGTGAATGGAATTGCTCTTTTTTTGAGCTGTGCAGAAACAATTATATTTTAAAAATCTGCACAGTATGATTAAAATAAAATTGCTATATAAAGGTGCTATATCAATTTTTTTTATTGGATTATGTTGTGTGTTTATTTGCAGATGCAGGAGCAGGTGATGTCTTCAGGATTGGCGATCGTGTGTGGGTCGGTGGGACAAAACCAGGGGTCATTGCTTTCATGGGAGAGACGAAGTTTGCGGCTGGTGAGTGGGTTGGAGTCATCTTGGATGGTTTCCATGGGAAGAATGATGGAAGCGTAGCTGGAGTTCGCTATTTCACCTGTGAACCTCTCAAGGGCGTCTTTGCTAAGTCTGCCAAACTGACAAGGCATCCAGTTGGTGAGGACACTGGCGCTTCTGTCTCCAGTGGGGCTTCTGCATCTGTGGCGGGTGGAGATGCCGAGAAGAGGCCGGTAAATGAGGATGCGCTGGTAAAGACATCCGATGTGGAAGAAACGCGTGAGACGGAAAGTAAATCTCCGGATGTTGTTGATTCGGTGCCTACGTCTGAGTTGAGTTCGCCTGTGAGTCCGGAATCATCAGAGGGCAACGAGACACTGAGAACAGAAGATGGCAGCACTCCCACTCGTGCCACTCCTGATGGAATTGGAGGAGGAGGCTTTGTACCTCCTACTCACAAGGTAAGACTTTTGTCATCTACAGGACATTGGGTTGATATTGAAACTGCCAATGCTTTGTTTGTGTCAATGATTATAATGGTTCTGTCCATGAAGTAGATTAAATTAGAGCATTAACCAACACGCAACAAAAAACTGTGATGATCATAAGTACAGACACTGATTCATATTCATTGCTGATTCATATTCATACACTGATTCATATTCATACACTGATTCATATTCATTGCTGATTCAATCATCGTATTCATTGATGATCATTGGCATTGTAATTCTCACCCAAGTCATGATCATTACGAGTGAGATGTTTAAATTGAAACTCTGAAGGTGTCTTGTGTCTATGTCGTTATATCCAATCAAAATAAGACGTTTGGTTTTGGTCTAGGTGACAAAGTCAGTGGCACAGTCAAAACCTGTTTCTCGTCTTCCAAAGTCAAATATGGGTTCGACAACCAGTTTGAACCAGTTCTCACTGGCAGGATCCAACCTGAACGTATCACAGGTGGATGTGGGTGAGAAGCACAACCTCAAGGTAGGGGACAGGGTCATCGTCAGCGGCAACAAGAAGGGAACGCTGAGATACATCGGCACAACTCAATTTGCGGATGGCGAGTGGGCCGGTGTCGAGCTGGATGATGCGCTTGGCAAGAACGATGGGTCGGTCAGTGGAAAAAGGTGGCAATGCTCGATTACGATACATTTTTTAGATTATGTTGAGGAATTCTTTGTCAAATACAGATTAAAGTCTGCATGGGACAGTTTATAGTTTATAGTTTTTAACTATCCGTGCCTCAGATTCACACTTTGGTGTGACCTTGCGCGTGTAATAAATTTATGTAATAATAATAATAATAGTCTTCTTTAAATTTCTGATTAACCTTTTACCCTTGGGTGTAACAAAGACTGCTTCTGAATTGACTGAAAGAATTTAATGTCGTGCCGTACTAGATACCACATTGGTCGTCGTTAAATACGGTATGAAATAAACAACCTTTGAACTTTACTTTTGTGCTGTGTGTTTTTCATTGAGTGAAAGTAATTTTTGTTCAGATTCTATCGTACATATCATACCAGGCAGCAGAAATAAGTTTCAGGATATCGAAGAATTTGCGATGAATGATATTGGAATATATCTTCCAGCTGTTCGCCTGTCAAGTAAATAACTGCACCGTGATTCACATATCTATGCTACTTTGTGTGCATTAAGCATGTTTGTAATTCTGCTGCTAATAATAATAATTATAATAATAATAATATTAGTTAGTTGCCGTTACAGAGTTATATCAGTTATATCTTCGGATATTGTTTGGAACGCAAAATAATTTAATTTAGTAATAAGTTGGTAATAGAAGTGTATTAGTTAAGAGTGACTTATTTGATTTTCAATGTGATGTGTTTTAGTTGGTATTAATTTTTGGTTCTTCTTTTTTTTTGCCTTAGATATTTTAAGTGTGTTCCAATGTTTGGACTTTTTGCGCCTGTTGCCAAAGTCACTCGACTTCAGACGACGACAACGACTTCAAGTCCACGACGCTTGTCGACATCAACATCGACGAGCAGTCGTGTTCCCGTGAGCACACTGACTGCGTCGCGTGAGCGTAGCGGGAGCCAGGAGTCCATCAGCTCACTGAGCTCGGTTACGTCAAGCGCTTCCCGCACGCGGGTAAGGTTGGGCGTAACGTCACTGGCTAACCAGGTACATGCAGCATTCATGTCATCTCTCTAATACTTCTAAGTCTAGGTCAATTCAATTTTTGAGAACCAATTCACAGTTCCCTGCACCGGCCCGTAGTTCATTTTAAATTGAACGAGAAATTTTATTGAATTCTCAATTCATTGGCTTCAAAGGTTTATTTGATTCGTTTATTTTAAATGGTGTGTTTTACATTTGGGGAATGCATTAGTAGGCTAGAAATCGTGATGAAATCTTATTTTGATTTGATGCAAAATTTCACCTGCAGAAATGCATCTCAACTGTATCCCAACCAAGTGAAATGCTTATGCAAATGAGAGCAACAGATTTTCTATTTATTTTGGTGCTTGGCTGCTTGTAGATTTTTGCTGTTCCTACGAAAATTATTTCCTCAGCAATAATGCATGAAGAAAGTATTTTGAGATATATTCTAAGGATCTCTTTTCTTCATAAATATGTCATTTTGGTTGACAACATACCAATGTGTTTACAATATCTAAAGTCTGCCTTGTCATGACCATAACCATCTGACCTTTTGTGTTATGACCTAAGGGTCACAATTTTAACAGTGGTCTCACTGGTCTGTCTGTAAGTCCATCTTCTAGTGGGAAATGGATACAGATATTTGTTGTTTAATATTCCCAGCTAACGTGGCTCAATTCTGTATAGTTGCTGCTTAGAAGTTTTCTAATTTATGGTGCTATGTAAATGGTCTGTTTGACTGTAGCAGTGGCATGATTATATATCGGTTCCCCGAAATTCAGAGCCGGACAATTTGGAGCAGACAATTGAAGCAAGAAATATTTGCATCAATCCTACTTCTGTCGAGCAACAATTGCTTTCATAGATCCAGCTTCCATTTAACCAACTTCTATTTAAGCAACGATATTTTCATCAATCCAAGTTTTATATTAGCAAGAATTATTTTCATCGATTCAACTTGTATTACTGCAGGCATCATTTCCATCAATCCAACTTCTACCTTAGCAACAACTATTTCATCAATTCAATTTTTATCTGACTACTATTTGAACAAAAATATTTTTATCAATTCAACTTGAAGTTTGTTGGTCCACTCTGAATTTTCCGCTCTGAATTGTCCTGCACCAATATGTCTGGTCACCCATATATCTGCTGTCTTTGATTTATTTTCATTTTTCAGCTTTTTTCTGCCTGCTTGCTTATTTTATGTAGCTACGTAGTTCTTCGTTTGAATGTGCATCCACACATTTACCACAATTAAATCAGATTGTGGTTCCGTGAATCAGTTCTGAATAATTAATACCTGCAAAGAAGTGAGCAGTGCACCAATTCAAAACAGCTACTCACGTATTTCCTCCTAAATTTTGCCCTAAAAGGCTCAGTTCAGTGTTTTGAGAGAATGAGGAGTTGATCCAGGAAGCATCAGTTTTCAGCAAGGTGACTATCAACTACTGACCCAGTGTACTCAAGCATGTGTCAGATCTGTACTGTAATTCATAAAGTTTGCTTGTTTGTTTGTCTAATGGCTTATGAATGCATCAAGCTAGCAATCTGAAAACTTCACAGATCATTCTCGTGCGAATTTCTGGGTCAACTCAACTATTTTTCAGCTCAAAATTTTGTTGCGATTGTGAGGTTGTGGACATTTTAAATTTTGATTATGGTGGCTGCTGTTGCAGAATTACACAGTTATTTCTGATTTCACATGATGTCATATGAAGGCCGGGTAAATGTGCATGTCAAAATCTGGACATGGGGTGAAGAAATTCTGGGTTTTTTATGGGTTAATGTGTTCATTATGATCGAGTATTTAATGTTGATGATAACTCTTTTGGGCTATGATACTTCGATCAACTTAGATTCTCTTTAGGAATAATTCTAGAATGTCAGTAATATTTAATGCTTGTCTTTAGTTGTCTTTAGTTGCGCTTTGTGCCAATGCTTTGCTCATCAGCTTGCTCAGAATTTGCATGGACAACTTGGATCTCGTTTATCAGTCAAATTGGGTCATTTGAACGATCCAGTTTCATTGGCTGGCTAAATTGGTTCACTTGCATAAATTAAATCCCTAAAAATTGAATGCTGCATTTGCCTGTGTTCTAAGAATCAAATGCTGCATTTGCCTGTGTTCTAAGAATCAAATGCTGCATTTGCCTGTGTTCTAAGAATCAAATGCTGCATTTGCCTGTGTTCTAAGAATCAAATGCTGCATTTGCCTGTGTTCTAAGAATCAAATGCTGCATTTGCCTGTGTTCTAAGAATCGAATGCTGCATTTGCCTGTGTTATGCTTAACTACGATACGGCTGTTAGAATGTTCTGTCGGCATTTTGTTTTTGTAAGCATACATTCGAGGCCTGTTCTTCATTTGTCTTTGTCTTCTTTCAAAATCATTTGCAGGAATTGCAGAGGTTAGTCATTAGTTGCAAAAAAGCTCACATGTGGTCATCATGTCATCTTCAGTTTTGCCATCGTTTATATGTGTATGTAGTCAACCTTAGAAGCAGATTGTCTGTTAAATGTGTGTGTGTGTGTGTGTGTGTTCGCACATACGTACTATGTATGTATATATGTGTGTATGCATATATGTATTTATGTATGTATGTGTATGTATATAATATGCATATATTATGCGCATTATATATGGTTTGCTTGTTTAATGTGTGAGGTCATCTCAGCTCTTCTTCTGTGGCTAATGCTACCAGAATACAGTGATTAACTCGCAAGCATCATGTCATCTGATTTGCTTTGACTAACGACGTTTGTCTAATAATTAGAGATTTATCTGGTATTATGTAGCTCAAATATCTGCCTAATATATTTTTACAGAAAGGATTTGCGAAATCATGAAGGGTTTTTTGTGGTGTGCACTTCCTGTCTGGCCTAGTTAACTTTATGAGGATTCTTGTTTATGCTTTTTGTGTTTCATTTTGATCAGGTCAGCGATTCTAGTGTTTTATTGTTTTCGGTTACCTTTCCAAGACCTGCTTGGCTTTAGTTATGCAATTTGATTAAGTAACTACTGCAAGTGTTTTGGCTGGAAGTGTGACTAATTTGTTTAGTGTTTGCTTTACAATTTATCTTGAATGAGTTCTTGCAGGGGAGGCATTTCTTCCAACCTGCTACTGTTGTTGCTTACCTTGTTTCAACTGCGGCTGCTGCAACTGAGATGCCTAGATCTGATCTGGTTTTGGTTGGGATAAAGTATGTCAGTTAATGATCTAAGAACCTTTTTATACGACCTGACCTGACCAAGAATCTGGTCAATTCTTGATGTCACCTTTTTTCTAACTAAACTGGTCACAGAGTTTTGTGAATTCTGTTGTAAAGTGATGTAATGAATTTCTCGGTGTGAGTATTTTTTTAATTTGACTTTGCATTGCTGAAAGGATTTTGAGTTTATAAGAAATGTATTGTTGAGAAATTAATGGAAGAGGAGATTAGAGTGCAGAAGGTTAATAACGAGTATTAAGTAGTTCCGGTTTACAGTGCACGAGGCAGCCAATTGACGTAATGTGCATCAATTGATCAATAAAGAAGTAGAAGAAAGGAGAGGAATTCTATAAATTCAGTATGACAGATCAGTACCTTACTAAGTACCTTACAGAACTTTGTTAACTTGACTCGTGTTTAACTTGTTAGCATGTGTTCCTACTATATGATCATGTAATCATCAGTAAGATCAAATAAATGAATATTATTATAGCAGAAAGCCAGAGATACCAGTGCACATTATGTGTGAGGTGGTTTAGTAATTTCTGTCACAAAGTAGAAATTGAGGGAAGTTCCACATAAATCAGAGTAAATGATCAATTAATTAATTATTGATTGTATTGTAGCCAACCAATAATATTTGAAGCAACATGTTATGTGAACATAATTGCTGTGGTTACAAAAGGAAAGACCCTGAAGGGATTGAAAATCCCGCTAATTAGGAACCCCATACTACCAAATCGAAGTGCACATTATGTGTGGCAGCCCATGCAAAATGCCTTGATCTTTCTTCTTCTTTTCCGTGCTCTGCCATTAGGCAGGTTCGAATGTTTGACGTCTCCATTCATCTCTGACAGACGACGAAGAGGGTGATACAAGTCGCCTAAATGACAGGTGAAAATAAAATGGCAACAATGATGGATTATTTCTACATATTTATTGTGTTCTGATTGTGCATTGCGTTAGAGGTGTTTTGGGATTTTCTGTTGGTCTCCAGGCATCTAAACTGAGGTCGACCGGTACAACTCCGGTGTCAGAGTCGCCACTACAGGTAAAACGTCTTTTTTTCTTCTTGTTTTTTTTACTCAAGTTTAAGAAAATTTTCATTTCCTGAGGTTAGTTAGTCTGTAAAATAAAGATCTGACAGCAAACTGAGTTGTCTGGACGAATTGAAAACTTAGAGAGAGAGAGAGAGAGAGAGAGAGAGAGAGAGAGAGAGAGAGAGAGAGAGAGAGAGAGAGAGAGAGAGAGAGGGGGGGGGGAGGAAGGGAGGGAGGGAGGGAGAGAAGGAGAGAGAGAGAGAGAGAGCAGGCTCAAGAGACAAGCAACTGGCAAGTGATTGGAAGGTTGATGTTTGAGCGCCTCTGATTAGGTACCTTGAAGGGGCGCTATATAAATTACAATTGATTGATGTTTGTCATCAGGTGGGAATTAAACCATTCCGTTTGTTGATTCATTTTCTTTAGAAAGCACTGAAAGAGAAGGAGGAACATGTTGATCAGCTGCTGATGGAGCGCGACCTTGAGAGGTCAGAGGTTGCACGGACAGCCGCTCATGCTGAAGAGGTATGTGGATTAAAGATACTTCTAATCAATTTGCTGTGGCCTGATGGTAATTCTAATTCTGATTGTTATGCAAATTTTTAGATAATTATCTTCGTGGAACAATTAACTGTTCAGTTTTATCAACTTTCCTCCTCTAGATGCTTCACACAATTCGTTACTATGCAGGAGACTAGTGATAAATATATACTGAATTTCTTTAACATTTTGACCGCCAAGTACGAGTTAACTCGTACTTCAGCCAGTCATTTAACATGGCGTGTAGGCGATCAATGTGTTAAGCATTCTTTAATAATACTGAGACAAAAGTGGAGTCAGAAGGATGTCTAAAAGGTGCTGTAAAATTATCAATGCTAATTGCTTGTGCATCATTAAACTTTATGAGACATGTTGAGATGAAGTTGAAGGCGACAAATATTATGGCACTTCAGCTGATTCTACTTTTGCTAAATTGATTTGCTCATGCTAATTCTAGATCCGATGAATTAGCTGCTAGATCCTGCTAATTCTAATAGTAATCGATTGCCATAATTATGTCAGTGGCTAATTTTAAATCTGATTGATTAGCAAGTTAACTAGTCATGCCATTGTGTGGTGGAGTTACTCCTTTTATTGACCAGGGCTGTTTGCAATTGATTTAGGTAATGACATTTTAATTTGTGTAGCAGCAGAGTTGTAGGACTGCAGTGTCTCTTAGTTGATTTACTTGTACTGATGTGGAATGTCATTGTGTCTGGGACAGGTCGAGAGCCAGATGGCTGCATTGTCTGTTCAATACGAGCGGCTGTTGGCGGAGAGTGAAGAAGGAACAAAGAAACTTCTCGTCACTCTCGAACTCCTCGAAAAGGAAAAGGCAGAGTTGGGCATACAGCTGGAAGATGAAAAGAGGTAACTCATCCGGATCTTAAGATGACTATTTGCACTTTGATGGGCATTTTATTAAAGACTTTATTAGCACTTTACCGACCAAATTCTAGTAGATGGTATGGGCAAAGGGTTTTCAAACAACTGAACTTTACGAATAGTGATCATCCGTTTGTTTGTCTCAATTGGCTTGAATTATGTTGAGACTTTGTTTGTTTTATAAGAAACTGGTGTGTTATTTTCTTGAAGGAAGGTGGAAGATCTTCAGTTTACGATCGAGGAAGCGTCGATTGATAAAGGAGATTTGGAGGTAAGTGGATGAGGGTGAATGAATCAGCTTAAAGAGGTTTATCGGAGAATCATATCATGTTGAATAATGAATTGGGTGAATCGTTTATAATGTGAAAATCGTTTATGTGAAAATTGTTTATGTGAAAATCGTTTATGTGAAAATCGTTTATGTGTCTTAATAAAGGATAAAGAAAGGGAGTTGGAGCACCAACAGGAGGGACTGGATAATTGGATAAGGTCAAGTCAGAATTAAGGCAGGTTAAGGCTGAATTAGAAAGAGTTAAAGCTGATCATTTAAAAGAAGACAAGAGGGTTGAAGATACAGTGAAGATGTGCACAATACAATGGAAGTGGTGCAGTTAAGGGTAGGTGATGTGTCTTGCGTGATGACGTACAGGACCTGATTTGTATCTAGGCCTCTTACTCTGAAATGACCAGTGAATTTTGGAATACAGATCTTCAGATTAGATTCTGTTCATGATTCAGATTGATGGTCATGTAAATGGAATCTCTCTGTTTAGACTATGACTGTTTAGTCCGCTTGTGGGGCGCGGTGGTGTAGTGGTGAGTTCAATGCCTTAGAGCTGGAGGGTTCCAGGTTCAAATCCACCTTAAGCCACCATGTAGGGACCTTGAGGAAGTCCTTCACTCGTATTGCTCATGCGCTTCAGCGTGAAACTTTGATGCAGTGTTTGCACTGCAGTCGGGAGCGCCTCTGAGTAGCAAGCTTGAAGGGGCGCTATAGCAAGTGCGAGAAATAAATAAATAAATGATGCCGGTGAATCATTTACTTGGTAATCGTGTTCCATTAATTAATGGTTGAACTGAATTCAACTGTCGTCTGTCTAATTGCTTGTAACTGTTTGTTGGCCATTTTTTTTCTAGACGCAGACGGAGAGTGACGCTCGTAAACTACGTGAGATGACTGTTCAGCTGGAGAAGCAGACGCAGAGAGCGAACAGACTCTTCGACGAACTGTCTGCGCTCAAGGTGAAAGCGGAAACACTTCTGCGATCCACCAATACTCTCGTCTAATCGCTTCAGTCTCTTTCATTCATTCGTTTCATTCATTCATTTCATGAATTTATATAGCGCCTCTTCCAGAAGCTACTCAGAGGCGCTCCCAACCCAGCCACAGCTAAAAAAATAGGATTTTAGATACTTAAAAAATGCAGTGGAAATTAGCCTAGGCATAAGTTGCAAGGTTAGTGGGAGGTCATTCATCATGGATCTGTCTGTTTTTAATTGAATTTGCGCCTATCTTCCTGGCCATGACACTTGCATAGTTATCAAATCCCACTTATGCGTTCTTGGTAATAGAAACTATTACTGTGCATGTATACTCCTGTGTTGGAAGAAGTGTCTTGATGAAGTACTGTTATAGCGTTTGGTTGAAGTGCAGTGTTAGCCTGAGTCGTAATAGTCTGTTGAAATGTTTGGCTCAGGAGATGCCAGAAATAGCATCCAAAACGGAATCATTGGGAAGCGCAAATCCTCCCTCGTCCACAGATGGCGAGTTGAAAGCATCTGCTGACGATCGAGTAAAAGAATTTGTGGAACAAGTGAGGGTGCTTAACGAGAAACTCAGGGAAAAGGAAGACAAGGAGAGAGAACTGGAAGCGGAAAAGACTCGGCTTGTGGAAGAGGTAAAGATCTGATCTTCAATCACATTCGCATGCAGATAGATTTGTTGGTTAGTTTGAGGTGTTCTCGTCCGTCTACCTTGTACGTTATGATAGACCATGTTAGATGTTTCACTACAAGAGAACCATTTATGCTTCTTACCTAACATAATTAATTCATTTGCATGCCTTGATACGCAGAATGCTGTATTTTTTAGTATTGTTACAATATTTAAAGAAGTATTTATTGATACTCAAATGCATTAATTTTAACATATAATTTACAACTCTGAATAAAGAAGTTTATGTCTTTCAGATTTATGTTTATTTTACTTGCTGTGTTTTAGGCAGTGAAGCTAAACTCTGCAGTGACATCTAAAGGTCAGAGGGTTGTTGACCTAGAAGTTGCATTGTCTGAGGAAAAGAGAAACCTGGTGGAAATGAAATCTCAACTGGAACACCAGGTGGCTATTGTTTGCTTTTTATACTTTGTGCTACAAATGTAAGATTGCAATAATGCTTTACGTTTCATCCATGCCGGACAGAATTGTGACATTATAGTTGCATTTACCTTACTAAAGTAGTTTGCATTACAATGCTTCAAATGCTTGCATTGCCCAGATGTAATCAAAGCTCACTATTTCTCCTTGGCTTTCAAGCACGTAGATCTCTGACTGCATCTTCCTCTGGCGGCTGACTATCCGCGCCTCAGATTCACATTTCGGTGTGACCTTGCGTGCGTTGCAAATTTATTTAATAATAATAATAATGATAATAGTAATTCTACCTTATATTATGCTCCAAGGAATGGTAAAAATGTCTCTATGATGGTTACTGGTTGGGGTGACTAACTTTGCATGTAGTTAGATAGACTATGCATGATGATATTATATGGTTCTGTTATTTCTTTATGTAATCACGAAGATACAAGATTTGTCTTCATCAGAGGCCGTGCAAAAGAAACACGAACAAAACATTGATGGTATATCGTTGTAATTTTGTTCCTTCGTACACTATTCATCATCTTCATTATCATCTTCATCATCATCATCATCATCATGGTGTTTGGTGTCATAATCATTTTTGCAATTGTCGTTGGCATCAAATTATCATTTTTGTCGTGGACATTTATTTTTTGCACTTACAATTTAATCAGATAGTTGTTTAGCATCATAAACTTTCAGATTTAATTTGTTTGTTTTAATTTGCTGTTGGTTAAACATTGAATTTATTTTCTATTGATAATTGAATTTGTGTTAAAAACTTTGTTGATAGAGCTGATGTCAAAGTTGGTTTCAAGTGAGACGACCGCAAATTCTCTCTACAGTGACATCACGAAACTTAATGCTCAAGTGACAGGTTCAATTCTTTCGTTGTCTTGTTTCAGCTAGAAGTCATTTGTTCGCCCATCTTGTACATTTGGCAACATGGACTTGTTGATCTGTTTTATCTTGGACCAAATGCTGTCATCAGATATCATTCATTCATTAAGAAAATTTATATATTGCACTCTTCAGGCTGATACTCAATCCCAGCGTGGCTGAAAAGGATTGTTTTGCGACAGAAATTGAAAGAGTCGGTGGACCATGGGGAGCAAGTGCCCAGAGCGATTAGAGTCATGATACTGCTTAATAGCTGTGCTGGCAAAAGGGATGAGCACACCCCATGCAGTGGAGTGGAGAAAGCAACGACCTGGACCACTTGAGGTTGGAGAGCAAAGGTTGTCAAGATTGGCCAGAGTGAAGCCCAGCATGGACCGGCGGACCAAAGCAATGTTCCGGTATGAGGTCCACTGCTGGAGGCAGAAACAGTGGAACGCATTGCTTTGCCAATGGCAACTAATTGGCTAATTTGATTTTTTGCATTTGCAGTGTTGATCTTTTGGACAAAAAACCACAGATAAAATAGATTGAAAGGTTGATTTGAGGATTTGTTGTCTTCAGATCTCGAGCTTCAGCTGCAGCAGAATGGTGAAAAGTATCATCATCTGGAGAAAGATAAAAATGCACTGGTAACTTGTGATTTATGAGCAAAAATCCTATTAATTTATGATCATATCTGTAATCATCATTCTTTTTAGCCCTAGCATCAATTGATGTGTCAGAGGCGTTGATTTTGTCATGACTTAGCAACAGAAACCAGGTCAAAGAGAGCAGACTTAGTTATTGCTTATCAAATGTTGAAACCTTGATGATGATGATGATGTCATCCAATCGCCTCAGGTTAAATCCTGGTAAAACACAATTTATTTGGGTTGGAAGTCGTGTGCAAGTTTCTAAAATTGATATGCAAAATCTGCAACATTGCTTTCCTGGCATGACTTTTTCTACCACTGTGCGTGATTTGGGTGTGACCTTGGACCAAGAATTGACCCTTTCTGATCACGTGAGGAATGTTTGTCGCACTTGCTTCTACCATCTTCGTCAAATTCGCTCGGTACGTCGCTCACTTACAACCAAAGCTGCCACTACTCTGATGCATGCATTTATATGCACGAGAGTTGACTATGGTAGTGCCATCTATGCGGGCTTAACACTTTCACGCATTAATAAGTTGCAATCTGTCCTTAATGCTGCGGCCCGCCTGATTGGCGGCATACCAAAGTTTGGGCATATATCAAGTTTTATACGGGAAGAACTGCACTGGTTGCCAATGCAAAAACGTATTGAGTTTAAGATTTTAATGTTCATGCGCAATTGCCTAGCAGGCCAAGCTCCGATCTATCTTATGGAACTCTGTGTACCTGTGCTGTCCATCCCAGGCCGTAGATTCCTTCGCTCTGCTACGCATGGTGACCTGGTTGTCCCTAGGGCTCGATCTTCCACAGTGCTACATAGAAGCTTTGCTATGGTTGGTCCGTCTTTCTGGAATAAGTTACCTATTAGTCTTCGCAATGAACTTCTTTGTATTTCTTTGCCCCTTTTCCGCAAGCGTTTGAAAACCATTCTCTTTGATTGTGGTTAGGTGTCAGGTCGGGAGCGCCTCTGAGAAGTTCTCTTGAAGTGGCGCTATATAAATGTACGATTACAATTACAATTACAAAAAAAATTACAATGATGATGATGATGATGATGATGATGATGATGATGATGATGATGATGATGATGATGATGATGATGATGATGATGATGATGATGATGATGATGATGATGATGATGATGATGATGATGTTGGTGGTGATGGTGATGGTGATGATGTTGGTGATGATGTTGATGACTTAGTTATTGCTTATCAGATGTTGAAACCTTGATGATGATGATGATGATGATGATGTTGGTGATGATGTTGATGACTTAGTTATTGCTTATCAGATGTTGAAACCTTGATGATGATGATGATGATGATGTTGGTGATGATGTTGATGACTTAGTTATTGCTTATCAGATGTTGAAACCAGGTGTTTAGTTGCACCATAATTTTTTATAGTTAGTACTGAAAATTGTGTCGGCTATACTTGGTGCTCAGATGTGCCTCTAAGTTTCATAGAATCTGTCACTCATCGAATCATTGGACCGATTGAAGTCATCAGCATGTCTTGTCATCATTATGCAAAAGTTACATCATTTGCTGGTGGCTGTAAGAATGCAGTTCATAGCAGTATGCTTTGATTTAATGTGAAGTGACTGAGAACTTAGCAGATGGTGGCGATGATAATGATGATGAGAAGGATGATGATGATGATGATGTTGGTGATGGTGTTTGTGGCTTAGGAACAAAGGATGTCGGAACTGGTGAACAGCTCCGGCGATTCCTCTGAGCAGCTGAGGATCGTGACCGATCAACTGCAGCAGAAAGACAAGTAACGCAATTTCTGTTTAAATTTAAAACGCAGTTTTTAAAAGTTTATTTTGATCTGTGCCTGAAATTTTTCTTCGTACTAAGCGGAGTAAATTTTTTTTAACGTAAATTTTTTTAAATGTGATACTGTTGTCTTAAGACAACAATATCACATTACAAAAAATTTACGTTTAATCCAGTAATGCAGCTAGATGCTAACGATGAATGATGAATGAAAAAGGCAGTGGATAGTTCTCTACAACTGAGAAATTGAAAATCAGCGTGTCGATCAGCAATGGCTGATTGATTGGCATGTCATCTCTTTATATTAAACGTGTGTGCGATTGTGCATGTAGTAAATGTTTAGAATGGGTGACCTGAGGCGTTGTTCTGTCTTAATTTGTGCTACATGGATTCATTATGTAGCAAGAGTTCAGTGTATGTGTGTTTTTATGTGAAGTTAGATTTGTTTCCTGTGTTTTATTCTCGAGGGTTTGATGAATCGTGATGATTTATTTTAGAAAAACATCTGAACTTGAATCTGAACTTTCAACGTCACTACAAAAAGTGCTTCAACTGAACGAAAAAATATCCACGCAGCTGAAAGAAATGGAAATAATGAAGATGGAGATTTCAGAGAACAAAGAACAAGTGGGAAAGCTGGAAGACATGTTGAAAGGAAAAGAGTCGCAGGAAGTGGAGAACGTAAAACTTTTAGCAGAATTAAAGCAGCAAGGGGAAAAGGAAAAGAATGTCTTGATGGAGGATAAGGAAAAGGAGTTGGAACATCAGCGGGAAGAACTGGATAAGGTCAAGTCGGAATTGGGACAGGTTAAGGCTGAACTAGAAAGAGAAAAGGCTGATCATGTAAAAGAAAGCGAGAAGGCTGATGATGCAGTGAAGAAGTTTACAATGGAAGTGGAGCAGTTAAGGGTAGGTGGTTTATTTTTGCGTACTGACGTATAGGATCTGATTTGTAACTATGCCTAATTGCCTATCGCTCTGAAGATCTGATTTGTAACTATGCCTATGGTAATTGCCTATCACTCTGAAGTGCAGGTCTTCAGAGTAGATCATATACAACTCTCTTTATGATTCATGGTCTTTGTGTGCTATTGTTTTTCAACTGTCAACTCACCACGCTTGACTTTCCTATTTAGCATTAATTCATGTAAATGTAAATATATACTTTAGTGTGGAACTTAGTGGTTTTTTGTTGAGGTTGGTTGTGTGGTATTGTGTTATATAATTGCAAGGTTATCCAGTTGATTTAAATAATGGTGTAAAACTGATTTTCTAGGCAGCTGGAGAGGAGTCGAAAAACACATTCTCTTCATTGGAACTGGAGAAGGTAAGGCTCAACGAGGATCTTGCAAAGGCATTGACGGATGTGGAGCAACTGACTGCAACTGGGCATGACCTCGAAAGTGTCAAGGTGACACTGGAATCCAGTGTCAAGGAAATGCAGGATAGAATTTCCAGTTTGGAGAAAGAAAAGAATGAACTGCAGGCTGCGTCGGAAAATAAAGAGAAGGATTTGTTGGAGAGCATTTCAAAGCTGGAGAAGGCAACGATTGAAGTCCAGGGTACACTGTCGTCTAAAACAGAAGACTTGCAGGGGAGGATTTTACTGTTGGAGAAAGAAAAAAGTCAGTTGCAGGAGATTATGGAAAATCAAGAAAAAGATCTTAAGGTAGCTATTTCAAAATTGGAGGCAGAGAAGAAGGAAGCCCTGGCAAAGATGGAGTCTAAGGAAAAGGACATGAACGAGACTTTTTCTCAGCTGGAACTGGAGAAGAAACAGTTGAAGGAATCTGTGGACAAGCATGTTGGTGAACAAAAGGAAACTCTTCTGAAGCTGGAAAAGGTTGTCCACGAGAGTGAGGTTGGTGCAGTGGCCCAAAAGGAAGCGGACAAGAAAATCGCTCATCTTTCTCAACAGGTATGGAATCAAATGCTCTACTCTAATTATACATCTCAACTGGAAACAGAAATTAGTTATTCTCAGATGTTCGCTTGAAGTGACAATCTCCTCCTTATCCATATATGGCTGAGTTGGTGGCACCCCTCAGTAGCTATACAGATTAGGTAGATAGCTAAGAAGATAGGAAGGTAGGTGGGTAGGTAGATTGTTTATTTATTTATTTATTTTTCCTGAACCAAAACAACAAACAAACATGATACAATTATGGCATTGAACAATACTTTAACATAATTTGTTTAAGTAGGGGAGACCCAGAAGGGATGGACAATCCCGCTAATAGGGCCACCCATTATTGATGTAAAATATATAAAAACATGACAGCACATTCAATTGTAGGAATTGATTGATTGATTGATTGATTGATGGGTGGGTCTGGGTGGATGGATGGATGAATGGATGGATACTTTGGCATGTGCTAACATGATGACTATTAGTATGTGCCTCATCACGGCTTGCGAGCCTTGTGAGTTACTATGGGGCACTATGCAAATGTTCTGATGTATAACATTACATGCAATTGCACTTGTCATAGGTGGTGCTTGAGTTCTCTGGACGTCACAGTCATAATCTTTTAAAGTTTTTGGTGATCTGAATGATTGGTCAGTACCATGAAAGCTCTTGGTAATTAATAATAATGATGTGGTGATATTGATAACATTGGTCTTTGTGATTAGAGAATGATTATTAATTTTGTCTGTTCTCTGGATCCAGGTTGACGCGTTGACAAAAGATCTCGCCATAAACAAAGGAGAAGTGAAAGAGATCGAAGAGGTCAGGAAGATGCTGGAGGAAGAGAAGGAAAAGGAGATTGCACAAAGACAGAAGGAAATGGATCAGGTCATATCCGATCTGAAGAAGGTCGAAGGTGATTTGGAGTCGACTAGAAATGGACGTCGGAAGGAGGCTGAGACAGCGGAAGAGAACCTGAAGAAGTTGACGACTGAACTGGAACAGCTGAAGGCAAGTCAAGTGACATTATTGAGGCAGTATTCATTCATTTATTCATTTGTTCATATCAGACATTTGTGTTGGGCCTCTTCAAGAAAACTACTGACAGATGCACCCAACTCCACCACAGCTAAAAGAACAGTCAGGAAAGAACATAAGAGAATGTAGTGAAGCTCCTGGGGTTGCCATTTCAAGTTGAGCGACCCCTAGAGTGCATGACAATGCCAAGTGGAGGTACGGGCAAAAGAGACAATGACCAGACCCTGTTCAGATGAGCTGAGGGATTGAAAGTTCGTGGCGTTGCGGACAGCGCAACAGAACTAGTCAGGAGAGAGTGCAATAAACTGCGGGTATCCTATACGCAGTCTGCTGCTCAGAAGAGAACCGGTGAATGATGTCACGCATGTTTAATTAATCTTCTACAAAATAAATTGCCATGCTTCTACTCCGTATTTTGCTACTTTGTCGTTTTTCAGCATTTTCATTTTTATGTAGCGTCAACCATTTCACTACTTCTTGTTTGCATTCGTTTTTCTTGTGACTGTTTTACTGAACGCCTTTACTTTTCTCACTTCGTTTGAGTATTCTCTTGCCACTGTTTCGCCTAGGTGGACTTGGCATGTCAGGTGACTAGGTGACATTTTCAAAGCTGCAATTGAAGTGGGATTTCTTTTCTTTATTTTACAGACGATTGAAAAGGAGTTGAAGAATGCAGTCTCTTTGTTGGAAGTGGAGAAGGTGAAGCTGAGCGAGGATCTCACAACAGCGTCGGATGATGTGAAGCGATTAACTGCAGCTGAGCATGATCTGGAAAGTGGAAAGGTTATGCTGGAATCCAAGATGAAAGACCTGCAAGATAGCATTTCCAGTTTAGGGAAGGAAAAGGAAGACCTTCAGGTGGCATTGAAAAATTACACAGAGACACAGGAGAGCCTTCTTAAGCTGGAGAAGGAAAAGATTACCGTTGAAGCATCCTTCGAGTCCAAAGTCAAGGAATTGGAAGGAAGCTTTTCCAGCTTGGAAAAGGAAAGGAATGATTTACTGGTGACGTTGGAAAATAGGGAGGAGAAGATGTTAGAAAACATATCGAAGTTGGAAAAGGAAAAGAGTGAATTGCAGCTGGCACTGGAAAATAAAGAAACATTGGTGGTAGAAAGCGTTGCTCAGTTGAAAAAACAAAGGAGTGAGTTGCAGGAGACACTAGAAAATAAAGAGAAGGAGTTGGTAGAAAGCATTTCAAAGTTTGAGAAGGAAGCTAGTGACCATCAAATGAGTTTTGAAAATAAAGAAAAGGAAATGCTGGAAAGCAATTCCAATTTGGTAAAGCTAAGAGAGGAGTTACAGGTGACATTGAAAAGTAAAGAGGTTGAGTTGATAGAAACTGTTGCGAGGTTGGAGAAGGAAAAAAATGCAGTTCAAGAATCATTGGAATCTAAAGTCAAGGAGTTTGAGGAGAAGATTTTGGGGCTGGAGAAGGAAAAGAATGAAGTTGAAGTGAGTCTGGAAAAGAGTTCAGCTGACAAAGATGCAGCTATTGCCAACATTGGAACAGTTGCAGAGCAAAAGGATGTCGCTGTCAATTCTTTGAAAGAAGCCAACACTAAAATTGTAAACCTTTCACAGCAGGTTTGTGCCAGTTAACCATTTCGTGAAATAGACAATTTCAATTTATATCATCACATTGGTCTGTGCTATGAATTTCTTCCTTTTGTTCTCTCTGTCTTTCTGCCTGTCTCTGTCTATCTACCTTTCTCTGTATGTCTCTCTCTCTCTGCTTTATGTGTTTTGTTAGTGTTATCATAAAAGGGCTCCGTTATTGAATGCACAAAGTAATTAAATGCAGTTTGGGAGCAAATTAGAAAACAGGAGGAGGCAGGGAAGTATGAGCTAAAGATGCAGAATGGAATAGAGAGAGAAGGGAGAAGTGTGTAAGGAGGACGATATAGGAGAAATGTAGGGAAGGATAGTTTGGAAAGAGTGGGGTAAAGGAGGAGAGAAGGTTGAGTGGTGATGGAGAAATCTATCAAATATGAAGCCATGAAAGATTTTGTCTGGAATGAACATTTTGCTGAACTAGGTGAATAGGTGTTCTGCACAGGAAATGAGAATAGTTACACTTTGTTACGCTATGATTGTTATTTTTATCATCAATTTTGTAAATCTAGGTGGATGCTATGACAAAAGATCTCGCCATAAACAAAGGAGAAGTGAAAGAGATCGAAGAGGTTAGGAAGATGCTGGAGGAAGAGAAGGAAAAGGTGATTGCACAGAAAGAAGAAGAACTGAAGCAGGTCAAGTCAGAAATGGGCCAGGTCAAAGATGAGTTGCTAAGGGTCATCGCAGAACTGGACACTGCAAAGGCCGATAGTGTCAAGGCATTTGAGAATCAAGAAAAGAATGCGAAGAAGCTGACAGCAGAACTCGACCAACTGAGGGTTTGTCTATCTTTCTGTTCTATAGATCATATTTTCATTCACTCATTCATTTCTAGAATTTCTATAGCACCCTTCAACAAACCCACTTGGAGGCACTCCCAGTCCAACCACGGTGATACAAATGGGTGTTAAGGAGCACATAAAGTGCTGATGAGTCAACTCTATTTTGGCTTTGTACTTGTTGCAACAGAGCATATCTATTGTTGACTTTAAAATAATTCATGCCTTGACAGCATTTGAGCCTCTATGTGGATGATGGACAATAGGAGAATAACAAGTCTGTTCCAGGTTGTTGTATATTGTGATTAAAATTGCTAGAAACTTCTTGAAGTTTTAACTTGTTAAGAAATCCTCTTCTGTTCAACTGTCACATGTGTCATAATTGTTTTGGCCGTAATTCAAAAGTTCATCTGTGCTGTGATTACCTCGTTTGCGTTAGTTGTTGGTTTTATTCTTCTTTGTTGTTTTCTTATACCTTATTCTGTTTCCTCTGTCAGTTTCAAGACAGTTTTTCTTTATCACACTTCTGATTATCTTGCTTGGAAATGTTTCTGTGTTATATACAGGAAATTCTGCATAATTTTGATAAAAAATTATGTGCAGTAGTTTTGATGAGTCTGAACATTTGCTTCTAGGCAACCGGAGAAGAGTCAAAAACTGTAATCGCTTCATTGGAATTGGAGAAAGTGAAGCTGAACGAGGATCTCGCAAAGGCATTGGGAGACGTGGAGCGACTGTCTGCTTCTGAGCGTGACCTGGAAAGCTCAAAGGTCACGCTGGAAACCAAGTTCAGGGAAATGCAGGATAGCATTTCCAGTTTTGAGAAGGAAAGGAACGAACTAGAGGTGAAAGCGGAAATTAAGAAGAAGGATTTGCTGGAAAGCATTTCAAAGTTGGAGCAGGAAAAGAACGAAACGCAGGTGATGCTGGAGTCTAAAGTGAAGGATATGGAGATTATCATTAGAAACCTGCAATTGCAGAAGAGCGAGGTCCAGCTGTCGTCAGATTCCGGGTCAAAGGCTTTGCAGGAAGACATGTCCAAACTGGAAGAGGAGAAGTCCCAGCTGCAGCTGACGCTGGACAGAATTACTGTTGAGAAACAGGACGCTCTTACGGCACTTGAAAAACTTGGTCATGAAAAGGAAAGTGCCTTAGATGCTGTAAAGGAAGCTAACGAAAAAATCGCCAGCCTCTCTCAACAGGTTGGTTCCAGTTTACTAGTACAGTCTTATTCTATGTAGGTAAAAACGGGGAAGCTGAAATAAGGTGATGCCTGCTCCTCATGATTTTACGTGGATGCTACATTAATACTAAATATCTCTATCATGTTATACATGAACCTCTCTCTCTCTCATCAGCCTCTACTCATCCCTTGCACTCTACTGACCGTTTCAATCTCCTTGTGTTCCTCATGTTAGGTCTGCCTTTTCTCATTGCCCGGCATTTGCTTTGATGAGTCCCTCCACTTGGAATGGCATCCCTCCTCTTCTATGGGCTTAACTCATGGCCAGTGTCCACCCCACATCTCTCTCTCTCTCTCTCTCTCTCTCTCTCTCTCTCTCTCTCTCTCTCTCTCTCTCTCTCTCTCTCTCTCTCTCTCTCTCTCTCTCAAGGTGTTTCTTGTCTTTGGTGCTGAATAGTCTATACTATGAGAGGTGCTTTATAAACATTTAGACATGATACAATACATAGTTACATACAGTGCACTAGCTTTCAGTGAAGATGATGATAGTGGTTGATTGTTTGACGCCATTGAAAGTAACTGCAGTCTTATTTGTTAATATGTGTATCTGTGTTTGGACATTTATATAACATCTTGCAAAAACCGCTCAAGGATGTTGTTTGCTCGTAAAATTCCAGATTGATGGGATGACGGGTGAACTTGCGACCAACAAAGCAACAATTGATCAACTCAAAACCAAATTAGAAACTGTTAAAACGCAATCAACAGAGGACTCTGCAGAAACGTAAGGCATTCCTGTCATCTTTTGCAGAATTCTTTAGTGTTGTGCAAACCTAATGAATCTGTATTTCAACTGAAAAAGTCTCTAATGTGTTGAATTCTGTTTAACAACTCTTCTGAATTTATCTCTTTATGTGCAGGATGCTATATAAAATAAACGATGACGATGATTATGACAGCAAGTTTCTCCAGCTGCCAGTAGTTTTCTGTCTGTCTCTCTTTGACTGTCTGTTTCTGTTTGCTTTTAACTCCGTGTTTTGTTAATTTTTTGTATTGCAGTGAATCTTTTAGAAAGACAATCGCAGAGCTGGAGAAAACGTGCGAAACTCTGATGTTGGAGAAGAAGTCTTTCAGTCTCAAAGTGGAAAAACTGTCGACTGTTGAAGCAGAGAAAGAACGGGTCAGTGATCGGGAAATTGTCTGCTCCGCAAGTTTTCTAGAATTAAGCCATGGAAATGATCCATGAACTTGATGTGACATTCCATTCACATAGACCTAAATTACATTACAGAAATGTTTTACTTTGTTTATAGGTTTGCTGTAGAAACATTGCATGTAGGGCATTTTCCAAAACTGAAACCTCTTTCAAGTTTTAGATTTTGGTTTCTTTTACTTGCAGCTCTCAAAAGAAGTAACGCTGCTTGACAGACAAATTGGTGAAATATCTCAGAGGTAGGCATTCATGTTGTCACGTTATCTCAGAGGTAGGCAACTAGACATTTATGTTGTCTCTTGTTATTATCTGCATTCCCATTCATTCTCCTTTTCACCAAGTTCAAGTTCTAAGATTCTTCAATAAAAACCGGAATCTCAGTAAAAGTCTGCACATGTAACTGTTCATTATTTAGTCTCATTGTATAGCTACTGTAGCATCTTCTAAGCATGTCACAATCTGTCCCAATCTGTATGATGTTACAAATAATTAAGAAGACAGATGTCAAAGTAATCAGAACTTTGCACAGAAGATTAGAAGAGACTGGTCAATGATGTGTCAATAACACATGTTGCCAAACTAGCAGATTCCCATCCGTAGTTGACGGATTTTCTCTGTATTGACAATGTGGAGTAAAGATGGGTGAGGGCATATACCGCAAATATTGCACTTCCATTCAGCAGTTCATCACTGGTACAAACGTGGCTATCCCTGGAAGCGTCTTATATCAATCAGTCAGTCAGTCGTAATTTATATAGCGCCCCTTCAAGGTACTTACTCAGAGGCGCTCCCGGCCTAGATCAAGCGAAAAACAGTCTTCAACAGTTTGTGAAATGAGAACAGCTTGGGAGGTGTCGCATAGTCAAGGGAAGTCCATTCCAGGTTGTTGGACCAACCACAGAGAAAGAACGCCTCTGCATTGTTATACATAGAGCAGGCATTTGTTGCTGGCCAGTTGTTTGATTGAAAGACCAGCAACGACCGATGGCCTCTGTCATACCTCTGCTGAAACAAATCTAGAACCAGCTGTAGGTAGTGCACACGGTGATACGATCCAAGACTCGATCTGAGTGAACCCATCCTTTTTCTTGCAGTCACTTAAGCCAGGGTTACATATAAAGAAAATCAAACAGAAAAATGTATGGAGCAATAAATAAAGAAGAATAAGCAATTAAGCATGGCATTCAAACTCAACGGCAGTGGCCTGTTACATATCCGATATTGCTGAACAAATTCTACTAATTTTCAACAAAATGATCCGTGAAAGTGGCATGGATGTTGACCAACAGACATGGTCACTGGGATGTATATCTGTCGTATCTGCTATGGCTTTTGTTCCATGGTGATGATGCAGCAAGTTTGGTAAAGGTATATCTGTTATGACGATGATGATGATGATTATGATGATGATGATATGTGCTTTTGTGTTGTTGTTGGATTGATAGCAATCAGAAGAAGTTGAATGACGTGGAAATAGAAAAGGATTTACTGCGAGACAAGATGGAAGGTTACAACGTTGAGAATAACCAGAAGACTTCATTAATAGAACGACTTTATAAAGAGGTAATGAATTACCTGCCTTCAACTGCATGATCACCTAGCTCTCTCATTTTGTTGCTATATTTCATCTCTTGCATACAGTATTTTATGGGTAGGCAGCTGTAGCAACCAACAGTGAGGGGTTCTTGACTTTTGACAAACATCTCAATTATTTGCATATCTGTCAGGGTGCTCAATGTAGTTCCCTTAACCTTTTAATGCAGAGATGGTAGTAAATGGTATGGAAATCCTATACCCTCCGGCATTAAAGGGTTAAAGTAGCCATCTACCTATCTTACTGAACAAATGCATATGAAGATAATGGTGAAAGTGCATGCGAAACAAAGTCCAATCACATGATTGCAGCAGTTGGAGCATGACTCCAATGGAACAGTTTGACAATTGAGAAATCGTGATGAGCTAAAGTTAAAATCTAAAGCCATTTCTTGGTACTATGGAGTCGTTACGTGTATAGGAGCTATATATTGATTTCTGGTGTATCTTTGTAAATACAAACTGCTGTGTATTTTGTCGTATTATATAACAATTGCTGCTTTCGTCTCGTTCCATCAACAGGTGGCGCAACTCACTGCTGACAAGAATTCTAACCATGACAACATTCAGAGACTGGAGTCTGAAGTGTCTTCGCTGCAGAAGAAAATCTCGCAGCGGGAATCAGCTGAAGTTGAGCGAAACGCCAAAAGACTCGCGCCAGTAAGCGCCGTCTCTTCGTCGGACTCAAACACATCGCAGCTGCAAGAAGACGTCGAAAGTTATCGGGCGCAGATCGATTTCTTGAATTCAGTCATCGTTGACATCCAGCAGAAAAACGTTGCGCTCCAAGCGAAGCTCGACGCAGTCATGGCCAACGGATTTGTTGAAAACGAATTGGACGTCGACATCAGGTGAGAGGCATTGCAACATCTAGATTTTGAGGTGTGGTGGTGTAGTGGAGGCGTCGTTGCCTTGAAGCTGGAAGGTTCAAGGTTCGAATCCACCTTGCCGCGTAGGGACCTTGGGCAAGTCCTTCACTCGCAATTACTCAGCGCTTCGGCGTGAAACTCCGATGCAGTGTCCGCTCTGCATTCGGGAGCGCCTCTGAGTAGAGAGAGCTTGAAGGGGCGCTATAACAAGTGCACATACAAACAAATCTATATCAATAGGTCAATCAGTTGATAGGTCAATCAGCGGATAGGTCAATCAGTTGATAGGTCAATCAGTTGATAGAACAATCAGTTGAAAGGTCAATAGGTCAATCGGTCGATAGGTTGCTTAGTTTATAGATCAATCAGTCAACAGCACAATCGATTGATGAGGCAGCTGTTAGGTCAGTAAATAGATCAAATATCAAGTTAGGTGGAGCAAAAATATGCAAGACGTGGGTGTTAACTATTTCGCGGCGAATGCGGTCGAATGTGACTGCATAACAAAAACGCACCCGTTTGTCATATAATGTTGTCATATATTTAGAGTTCTATTTATATATTTTGCTAGGGAACGTGTTGGAGATGTGTGCATCGTATGTCTTCTTCCATTGCAGTGCTTCTTCTATCTCGACGCTGAATTCAAAAGTGCCGCCTCGACTCTTCTGCGACATCTGTGACGAGTTTGACCTTCACGACACCGACGACTGTCCGAAGCAGGCGATGTCATCACCCGACAGTCCGCCGCCATCGATGCACCATGGCAACCGCAATGAAGAAAGACCCTACTGTGATATTTGTGAAGGTCAGCTGACTTGTCTGTTTTCATCTTTTGCAGCTTGACTTAACTTCACATCTGTCCTTAAACATTCTCGTTATAACCATAGTGTAACCATTTGCTTAACCGTAACTGATTTGATGGATTTCATTTCATGTGCTGGAAAAGGTGTACAGTGAACAGGAACAGATTTGATTACATGTATGGGCACTTGCAAGATTCCTACTTGGAGGCGCTCCCGACTACAGCGAGGACTTTGAAAATTGTTGAGTTTCACGCCGAAGCGCGTGAGCAATTCCAAGTGAAGGACTTGGTCAGCAGGGTCCCTATGCAGCGGCAACCTTTCCACTCTAAGGCCATGAGCTTACACCTACACCCCATGCCCCACTTTTTTTATATAGCCACAGAAATTCTTGTAAGATGAAGAAAAGTGGCAATGGACAGATGAGCAGAAAAACGACAAAGGTCAGTTAAGAAAGTGAATTTGGTTGGTTGGCAGCGTTTCTTTTGAGGAATTTTTAGAACTGCGCAATAATTCTTTTCCTTCCAATTCTCCATGATAAATTATTTCCAATCGGATGACATTGACTTTTTGCTATTTTTTAATGCGCAGAAGTGCTTCTACAACTGCACAAATCCATTTAGAACTGCACAGTTTGTGTACAACTGCACGTTAAAAAATGCTTTGTTTGCTGGTAGTATAAGTCTGGTCGCCAATGCAGTGGAATTCTGAAAGGTTGTATTGATTGATCAAGGTCCAACTGGTCCATGTTGCAGAAACCCTTTTTAACTGCTCCGACACTGACCTCTTGCCCTGTTCGATCACATCGAAATATGAATCTGAGATGCGGATATAGTCAGCCACCTGGAGAAGATAACCATAACTACACGTTTTACTGCAGATATTATTAGATATCCAAGTACTTAAAAGCCAAGGAGAAATAGAGAGTTTTGAGGTGCTTTTTGAAGGAAGTTGGTGATCTCTGTAAAGAAAATATATACTGTGGATAAGATTGTGTATTAAATTGAAGTGTTGTGGTTTTAGCGTTTGGACATTCAACAGAAAAGTGTGACGATGAACAGACTTACTGAGATACGACGTCGTCGGTTGACTAATCTGCCTTTCTTGTGATGGCAAACTTGGATTGCAATTATCGGCGCCTCGTTGAACTGCTGCTGCTGCATCTCGAGCTTCGTCTTCAGCAGAGCAGCAGATGGTGATGGACAATGCTTGGTTGGGCTACATCTTTCAAGACTCCCTGCATTTCTATATAAGACTTACAGATATCAACTTACGGTGGTTCTTTTATGAGTTTTGCTGCATTGTGGGTAAAGAGGGGCGATTGTTTGGCATAACTGGTACATGTGAAATCCTTTTTCAAATCGAATTATGTAGTCTTGGCATGACTTACCTTTCCATTGATGTGACAGGAGAGGAGGTTAGAGAAGCAGAGACAATGAGAGATATGTAAATAGTTACCGGTATATAAGAGGTGAAAATCCTTGAGGACATGGCATAAGCCTGGAAATATTTTGTCTATTTGATCAATCCTCAACTCAGTCTTAGACTTTTGATGTCTTTCTGTTGCGAGAATGCCCTAATCTAAGTTTTAAGGCTGCCATATATAAAGGGTGAGCAGAATGACATTTGAAGTTATTATTTTTGATCTTCAAGATACAGTGCAGGCAACCAGTCATGTCTGAGCAACAGCTCTTGCTGACTGAACAATGTATTATTATTATTATGTTCGTCTATGTAAGTAAAAGAATTCAAAGTAACTTTAGATGTATAAAAGCGGCTGATTTGGAAGATCTTCAAATTAGTATTGGCCTATGATTGTATTGTTTTGATGATTTCATTTGGCTTTAGAGGTTGACTATTGTGCAGAGTGTGTCTGAACTTGTTGATATTCTTTTTTCATGTTTAAGTGATTAGTTGACTGATGAGTAACGATGTAAATTTACTTTATTCTCCATCTGCAGTTTACTTGCATGTATATGCTGCCGAATTGTTTTTCTTATTATTGCTGTTAGTAATAATCACTTTATTAAGTAATGAATTTTCTGGTGTGTACAGTTTTTGTACAGTGGAGAACCTTTTTAGTATGTGCTGTGTTGTAGCCTGAATTCTGATATAATGCAATCCAGCAGTCCCTATTTCTATGATTCTTTGAACCTGTCTGCATTATAACACTGTGGTACTTGAAATGGTTTGTCTGCATTCTAAGAAGTTTCCAACATCTGACTGCTTTTCTCTTTGTTGGGTTATTTCTACTTTGGGTTATTTGCTCTCTTTCCCCCTAGTTTCGCAATTTCTTCTCTTCCGCATTGGGTCATTGGTTGAGTTATACTTTTTGTCTCTTCGTTCAGTTATTTCTTCTTTTCCCCATGGATTGTTTAGTCTTTTTCTTTTCTGTCTATCTGTTTTATCTTTTCCACTCCCCTCTCCTCTCATTCTCTTTGTTTCTTCTGATTGTGTGATATCGTTTGATCTGAGACGTGTTGCTGTGATTTTGGCGTGCGATGTTTTGCACAGCGTTTTTGCTCATCTACTTACGACGGTCAATAGTTACTTTGAATTGCATGTCTTGCCACACGATTCACTTGATCCACTTTATTGCGGCAGTCATGGCAATCAGTTGTGGTAACTAACCATTATGGGTGCTTTTTACCTCTATGTATATGTTGCTGATTTTTAATTGTTGATAGACTTGTTGTACATAAGTGCAGTGCAATATCTGTGTATGGATAGGGAGACTTTCTCTGTTCTGCTGCTGCTGCTGGGTTTCTATGGATACTACATTGAGGTATCAGCGCTATAAAAGCTGTTGGCTTAGCTTTATTTCATCATTGTTACTCATCTGTGATGCCATCATTCTGTCTATGGACTGTGGACAATGGACATGGTTCAGTTAATGCTTTGGCGAAGAATCAATGTTTTGATTGCATATATAAAATTGATACCTGCCACTGGTGGTTTGTATAGTACTGTGAGCATTTTGTGCTCGAGTTCTTTGTCTTCCTACTGAAGTTTAGCGTAGTGCAGAGCACCTCGGATTAGCTTATCTTGAAGAAGTGGTGCTATACAAATTTCTTATTAAGAATACCATTCACTTGTACATCTGTTGAAACTCTTCTTCCATTGTTCTTGTCAGTGAGTTATATTGAGTAGAGACAGAGAGCATGTGGTCTGTAGAGTTGCGATCTGAATAGCCGATGATGCAATCATTTGGCAATTCTTTGTACAGTATTAGATGTGTGTCAATTTAAAAGAAATAAGCTGTTGTTCAGTTCTGAGTATTAATTCCTTGAATATTCTAAATTGTTTTGGCGTGCTGTGTCAGTGATTAATTTATAGAAACTGGTGGCATTTTTCATCAAACGGAGTTAACTCTACTTTGTTACGAAGTTTCCTGTGCAGGTTGTGAGGTGTAAGAAGCGCATCATCTACATATAATTAACTTCTTCATTCGGTGTTGACTTGTGGTGCTAATTTCTAAACTTGCAATTCTAAACATTTACAAAATGAAAGATTTGTTTTTGATGGTTTGGTTTTATTATTTCCCAGACTTATGGTTTGTGTCTTTATAGAATTATCTATTCATGTTCGTGCTATTTATGCATTGTAAACTGTGTAAGTGCTGGCTGTGAACTTCAAATGCCAACATGGATCTTTGGCAAATCGTTCCTGTAAATGAATTTTTTGACCCATTCCTCCTTCCTCTGCAGGCAACTTGAAGCTATGAACCCATGGAAGCCTTGGGGACTTGGATGTCGTCCAATCAACTACGCCTCAACTCTTTAAAAACTCAATTCATTTGACTTGGCACCCGCCAGCAGCTGGCAAAGCTAGATATGACAACCATTGCTGATGCCTTTCCTGATTCTGTCTTCTCAACCAGAGTCCGTGACCTTGGTGTTACTCTGGATCAAGAGCTCACTTTTGCTCCACACATTCACTCACTCAGCCGTGCCTGTTATTATCAACTGCATCAACTACGCACTGTTGCTCGCTCACTTACTCGTACTGCTGCTGCAACCCTTGTCCATTCTTTTGTTACCACCAGACTTGACTACTGCTGCTCTCTCTATGCTGGCCTACCAATTGCTCTGAGTTGTCCTGATCGCGTTCTGTGCTCTGCAGCCTGCCTTATTGGCCGCATACCAAAATTCAGCCACATCTCCAGCTATATGCGTGACGTTCTCCACTGGCTCCCACTCAAGCAGCAAATTGAGTGTAGGATATCTACTCTAGTCTGGCGCTGCATGCTAGGCCTTGCTTCTGCCTACCTTTGTGAGCTCTGTATCCCTACTCTTAGTTCTCGCCATTTCTGCTCCCTTCGTCCGACTGAAAAAAGTCTGCTCTCAGTCCCTTTTGCTCGTACTTCCACTATGCAGAACCGTGCTTTCTCGGTGGTAGGACCCTCAACCTGGAATGGTCTTCTTCTGACCCTCCGCTCTATTTGTAAAAATCCTTCTCAGTCTTACCTCTCTCATCTTAAGACAGTTTTATTTGGTCGCGCTGAGGTTGGGAGCGCCTCTGAATAGCCCCCCCCCCCCTTGAAGAGGCGCTATATAAATGCATATAATGAATGAATGTAGTTTAATGCTGGTCAGCCATGGCAGTAGTGCATCATATAGTGCCAGCCTCGGGATGGCAGCTGTTGTAAGTGAGGCAGAGACACAATTGGCTCACCATGCAATCCCGTTCTTGAGTTTCAAGACCGTTTCTAAACAGAATGTGTAACTGTTTATGTCTGAAGTCACTTCTTCAAAAATCATATCGTGATTGCTTGTATCCACCCTATCCATTTACATTGTCGTCAATTCCAAGTACCATATGGCATATACCAAAACAATCTGCCTGTCTCATAGATCAAAAACATTCCAGAGCAAGTAAGACTGTTCATTGCCTTGCAGCAGGAGGGTTGCGGGTTCGAATCAAGCCGCCTCGTAGGGACCTTGGGCAAGTCCTTCACTCGCAATTGCTCATGCGCTATGGCGTGTAACTCCGATTCAGTGTCCCCGGGAGCACTTCTGAGTAGAATCTTGAAGGGGCACTATAACAAATACACATACAGGCATACCAGCAAACATACATAGCTTACAGAGGAAGTAAATAAAACAAACAATTCTGCAAAATTGTTAGAACATTCTCATAACAACATTCTCATAACAAAATTTTAGCTGGCAAAGAAATCAACTCTGTGTAGATATCATGACCTGGCTAGGCTGGCTTGCATATTGTAAGGAGTGACCTTACAGTTAGGAACGCGGTCATGAAGGATGTTACAAGGGCCCGAGAAGATTGTACTGAGAAGAGCAATTAGCTGCGGAGTAGCTATAATCACAGAAGTAGGTAAGTAGACAAGTATAGCCTTTATTACTCCACTTGCGAACGCATAATTGGACCTGGGACTAATATCGAATACGATATTAGTCCCAGATTGGACCATTATGCAATACCAATATAACACAATAGAAGTAATAGCAGAGTATAGTAGCCTAATATACACGAAATGCAAAGGAAAACAAATACTATAGAAAACTAATAGTAAAGTGTGGTTATGTCGTATTGTTTTTAAGTTTAATAATGTTATTGATAAAGACCTTACAAGCATAGAAGTTTGAATGATTTAAAAGGATTGTACATTTAAATGTCGATTGGTCGACTTTCAACCAATCAGGATTTAGAAAACAACGTAGCTTATTAAAATTATTTAAAGTAATTAGAGCAGTTCACAATGAAGTTTACAAGAGTCGAGTTTCTGAACAGATGAACATCTTTGCACAGTAAACATTTATTGTGACGGTTTTAATTATTTAAGTTATCGTACAACGAATATTATGCGTTGAATCGGAGTTACGAAGAGATATTGGCAAGGACTATATTCTTGCGCACGGGCACGGTCAGCGCGCTGCGTATTTGTAGATTTAGGCAAATGCATCTGGTCAGATACGCTTTTAAGCAAATATGTATGTATGTATGTATGTATGCGCACTTGTTATAGCGCCCCTTCAAGCTTTCTACTCAGAGGCGCTCCCGACTACAGTGCGGACACCGCATCGGAGTTTCACGCCGAAGCGCTGAGCAATTGCGAGTGAAGGACTTGCCCAAGGTCCCTACGCGGCGACGTGTGGTGGATTCGAACCTCGAACCTTCCGGCTTCAAGGCAGCGACGCCACCACTACACCACCGCGCCCCACAAAATAGGAATATGGGTCTTCTTCTTTCCCTTCAGGCTAGGATTATTCCCTCTGGCGAGGGGTCAGCCACTCGGATCCTTCTCCTCCACTTGTCTCTGCTTCCGGTGTCTTCTTTCTTCAATTTGAGCAGCTTCAGGTCTTGTTGTATCACGTCCTCCCATCTTTTCTTCTGTCGCCCCCGACTGCGTCGACCATATACCTCCGCCTGCATGATTCTTTTGACGCAGCTACCCTCCTCTTTTCTCATTACGTGTCCATACCATCGCAGCCTGGTCTCCCGTGCTTTGTCAGTGATGCATGCCACACCGAACGTCTTCCTGATGAAATAACACTGCTGATGGCCCTCTGTCTAGGTAGAAAGTCTCAGATCATTAGTTGCGTCTTACTGGAAATTTTTTCTCCTTCGTTTCATGTCTTTCAGTGATATTCCAAGCATCCATCGCAGCATTCTCATCTCTGTTCTTTCCAGCAAACTCTCGTCCCTTTTCGTTAATGCCCAGGCCTCTGCTCCATATAGCATTACTGGCCTTATCATCGTTTTGTAGATTTTTCCCTTCAGGGGAGTCGGCATTTTAAAGTCGCACGTGCAACACTCCAGATAGTTCTCTCCACTTCATATAGGAATATGGGTCATTATCCATTAATTTTGAACTGTCTTATTGTTGATAATAACTTTTTCTTTGTTGAAACAATTCGGTTGACAGACCGCAACCGGTTACAGTGTACATTTATGCAATTTCAACAATTTACAAGAACGTAAATCACACAAGACATAAATCTTAGCTAATAACAGAATTAACAGGCAGCCTGCAATGCACGGCGCTATTAGCAGCCTACAAAGCACTCCGCACTGCGGGGCGCGATCTCGAAACCTCTCTATATTATCCGAATGCGCTACCAGCCCAGCCCTTCCCCCATTAGCCTATGGAGATTAAAATCCTGTGTATTTTGGTATAATGCATTTGCTAAGTAACTTGGCAGTCTAATTTGCATGGGTGGCTTGCAGTTGTCAAGAGATGTATACCAAAGATCTTTGTGTAAACTCAGAGGCATAAATTTAGAAATTTCTAAATATACAACTCTGTGTAAACTAAGAGCTTTCACTGTAGAGTAGGCCTACACTTTAAAAACGTCAGTTACTAAATATGAAACCTGAAATATAGAGGTTTTGTTTATTGCGCCTCTTAAGGAAACATTTTCAAAGGTATACCTACCTGACCAAATTACACAAGTAATAATAAGTCCTAGATTAAATTTGACGCCAGTTTGCATAGTTATAAAACAAATAAAGCCAGATGCATTTGCCTAAATCTACAAATACGCAGCGCGCTGACCGTGCCCGGTAGAGTACGTAATGGTTAACACGCTGGCCAAGAGTGCGAGAGGTAGCAGGTTCGAGCCCCCGTTGGGCGGATATGCTTTGTAGGCTGCTATTAGCGCCGTTGTAATTGCAAAGCTGTCTGTTCAGTTAGTAGTTAAGTTTAATTAAGATTGCTGCATAACTTGTAAATGTAAAGCGCAGTGCGTCTTGCAGGCGCTCAATTAAAGAAAAGATTATTATTATTATTATTATTATTATAGGGCATCGGGGCATATTTAGCCTAAATTTGTGCTATATAAACCAGATATTCTTACCTAATCACGTGCGATTTCATTTGTTCAATACACAGTTCCTCTGGTCAACATGGCGGCCATCAGGGAAAACAATGTCGATCTTTGGAGTTCTTTGGTGTCGACATTTCCAAATATTTAGTTATGTCGCCTTTGACTCTGCTCCGATCGGCAGATTCGATCTGTTACTAGGACGTGCAGATCCAGTGTTTGCTCCGCTATGCAACGACGTGGTAGAAGTTCAGGGGCTCCAAAGTCGTCGTCGGTTGGGTCCTCCATGGCTGCCGGTCCATCAAGCGACGAGTCGTCCGGAGTTGAGACGGACTCGAGTGCCCGATCGCCGAGTAACGAGAGGGTCAGAATGAAAGTCCCACGAAACCACCGACGGCAGAAACGAAAGCGTCCTTCAAGGCGGGCAGTCGAAAATATTATTGATGGATTTGCGATTTGCAGCTTTGAAACAATACAGGACTTGACGGTGGGCGAACTTTAAAAGTCGATCGAGCTTTATTTGTTTTATAACTTTTTGTAATTTGACTTTTTAGCATTTAAGAACTCTGAGGCACTTAAAACTAAGTCCACAGGTTTGCCAGCCTTTATAGAATGCCGCACAGGATGCATGTTAAAGTTTGAGAGCCAGTCGTATCTAACGAAGCTTGCACAGTGGAAAGTGTGAGCCTCTTGATATTGACTTGACATAGCAGCGATTTGAACTTAGGTTGAATGATAAATCTTAGTTTGTTGGCAATCAAGTTTCTGTAGCCCATTGTTTCACACAATGTTAGGGAAATACAATTGTCCGTTACAGATTTAGTCAGAAGTTGAATCTGTGATGAGTGACATTCGAAACTGAATCTTGAGTTGATCTATCAGTTCAATCTATGGTATAAATGTACATTATTCTTTTAAATTAATACTTGTATAAATTGGTTTGCAGTTCTTTCTTGAGAAAAAGACTTTGATTGAGCCGTGCTCCGAATCGTCTTCCTCAGAATCGGACTATGAACCAGCACGACCTTCATCTGCCAAAAGCAGCGACACTGTTTCCCTGTCATCCTCTCCGAAGCATGACTGGAAACATCGGCAGACATCGAAGTTTGTCTCGTCTCGGACGGAGTTTGACGAATCGACCGATCGATCGTTGTCTCCCGAGCCGTTCGGTTTGCAAAAAAAGGCGACAAAACTGACAAAATTGAGACGAGACAATCTGCGGTCGGACAATCAGTCAACAGCTTCCGGAGTCTCACTGTCTTCTTCTCTTTCCGCAAAAAACCGACGGCCGACCGGCGGAGAGGAGTCCGACGAAAAGGATTCGCTGAACAGTGCGCCGTTTGCGTTTGTTTCGAATTCCAGTCTTCCGAAGGAAGAAAGTCAATGCAATAGTTCTGCAATGGGTGACACCAACAACATCTTGCTGTTTGATGGATTATGTAACGCTGCGTCGAAGCACGACGGGCGTCTGTCCATGACGGACGGGGAGAGCGAATCGTCGGTGATTCTCGTGAAGGAGGAGCTGAAGGAACCGCGATGGACGACAACGCTGTCTTCCGATTGGACGAAGAACTATCGTCTGGTTGACGGGAAGAGGGAGTCTGATGCAGCGCAGAAGCAAGATTGCGAGACATCTGAGGCCAAGAAAGGCATGGACAGCATCCAGGTAGGGTTTATCTGTCTTAAAAATCTTTCTGTGAATTCAGTTGTTGCGCCTGTGTTGCAGCACTTGGAATTAGGGTGATACAATTGGCTGCGGCGCAGAGCAGAGTGGAAAGCCAGCAGACAGATAGAATTATGGTCAGCTTCACACCTCTTGATCTGCTTGCTCCAACTGACTGCTTACTCAGATTCAAACTCGGTATTGATACTGCATTTGAACCAGAATGACCTTTTGTTAGAACTCGGGAAATTCTGTACAAAAGCACAAGCACGCTGTCTCCCTGAGTTTCTCTTATGTGTTATTTCCGACATAAAAGCGATTTTGGTGTGGACCGTCACAGATAGGGATATGAGATTACTGTTGAAACTGATAAACAATGTGTAACAATGAAATGAGATGACAATTGATTCATTATGAACAGCAACCAAATACTGGTGTGAATTGTTTGACTGTCATCCTCATCCTCCTGCATCGCCACTTCCTCTTTCCCCATTCATTTATTTCTTCCTGTTCCCGTTTCAGCTGTTGCTATTCTTTTGCTTTCATTGGCCAATGGTTTCATGATGATAGAAATGGAAACCTGTGACATTGCTTAGAAGAGAGGCTCTGTTACAAATATTTCTGTTCTTTGGGTTTTGCTTGTTCTGAGAATCTCTCAGTTGCTTGAGATCACACGGAGCGGTGTGAATTGGAGACACTTTTGCCCAGGGTCATTTATTGGTATCTGTTTAACATGTTTCAGTCTTCAGTAATTAGATGAAAACTTTGTGAAAATCCTTGGATTTAGATGTTGTCGGCTGTTCTAGAAGTCCTCATGCGATTTTCATTTCCTATGGCGGTGCCAGCTATGGACAAGTTCAGTAGGTCGTGGCAGGGTCATGGGAGTTATTCAACAGGTCAAAGAAACTAAATGTATGGAAGATAATAAAAATCCAATGAATTTGTGGCAGGTTATAAGGCAGGTCATGAGCAAATTAGGCAGGTCATATATGACTTGCCATGATCTATGGTGGCACGAACACTGTCCATTTCTCTGGCTGTTTTGACAGATCAGCTTACCTACTATAGTTCGAGATGTCCAGAGGTACTTTAGCAGCAACGACTGTCAATGGATTTCTCGAGTTGCATAAGTTGCTTTCTGTTAAATCAAGTACCACTTCTTTTGCACTTGACTTCCTCATTCATTGTCTTGACTTTTCTGAACACAGTCTGAAATGTTTGCTGACACAAGTAGGACCATTGTCGGGAAGGTAGACACTAGACAGAAACAAACTCAACGTCATGTCAAACAAGCTGAAGTCTTATTACTTGATTGCGATTATATAGGGAGCCATTTGCAGCAATTCTTCAACTGGTCATTCAGTTTTTTATTAGCAAAAAGACGTGAATTTCAATAATAATGCCAATGTTACTAGTGAACATGGTTGTCAAAATGTTGTTAGCATGTGGTCCTGCCCGGTCTATTCTAACTTCCTGCCAGCATATTTCAGTCTGCATTAATGATATAAAAAAAATCTGAAAACCCTTTGGATTGAGATGTTGGCAGCTGTTCTAGATATCCTGAATGCAACTTCCATTTCTCTGGCTGTTTGGCCAAATCAGCTTACCTATATACTAATGAACATCGTGCAATAGTTGCATGCTATTATGCGTTGCTTGTTCTATTGTTTACCAGTCTGGTTTAAATGTAGTGCCTTGTCTTATTGTTCACAGAGCTTTAAATCGTCCAAGTTATCTCTGCTCCCTGTTCGCCACTTACACAGCAAATGTTGCGTATCTATCAATGGATGCTTTGGCTTTTGCTGTTCCTTGCACCAGAACTCTTGTGTCGCTCCCAGGCATATTCGATAACCGGTCCAAAGCTTTGGAATTCGTGACCCCACTTTGTGCATTCTGTTGGTTCTTTGTTGTTTTGCTCATCTAAACTTGAGTCTGCATGCTTTCAATTCACCCACTGTAACCTGATTCTCTAGTTTTTGTGACCAGTTTTATTTCGACAATGCTTATCCAACAGATTATAATTCTCAATGATGAACCAACCATCAATATGCCATCTGTGTTATGGTAACAGCACAATAGAAAATTATATTGACTCATCTCTGACTAACTATTATTAACCGTTATGATTCACTGGATGACATGTATGCAACTGGTAGATTAGTTATAACTTACGCATCTTTTTTGAAGTTTAAGATATTGTTACCTGAACCGGTGACATTAAACAGTGAAATGCAGAAACTTACAACATAATCCGCTACACTTTAGTTGCCAACTAGTTCTCATTTAAAATCTTGAAAGATGAAAGTCAGTGAGTTTGTTGTTTAGAGGAGAAAATTAAGCATTCATAGAGATGACTGCTAATGATTTATTATATGCACACAGACCTAATTCAACATTGGTCATCTGACTTATCACTGTCATTAATGGGTTGTGGGTCAGTCACTTGTGTCTGGCCAGAAGAAAGAAAACATATTTTTGTTGATGAATATTAATATATTTGCATTGATGAAGAAGTTTAGCATATTTGTGTTGAGTATACGGTCCGCATAATTATTTGCAGTGACGAGTGCATGTGATGCATATAATTTGTTGATTCTCTGTTGAGCATGCATTCTTTTATGTTACTGATGTGGCAGATATATATATATATATATATATATGCACAGATATTTTCTATATACCAGTTGTAGAGCTGTAGCTTTGCAAACCATTTGCTGTTTAACACTCCATTTATGCATGACATTGCTTACCACCCAATGGGTTTTGACTGAACAGAGACAATATTAGACAAAGTTTTGCTCATTGTATAAATATTAGCAGAGCAGAGTTTAAATAACTGACTGCGACAGAGCATATCCGCAATTTTCGGGGCAATTTTCGGGCGAAGGTGAAAGAGAAAGAATGTCATTTGGTTGCCACCAGAAACATTTGTCATCTGCGGATTATTACTCATATCATTATTCTGCTGCTGGGCTCGTGAGAACATCCTGCTTGATGAGAGTGTTAGTGTTGGACATAAAACAAAGCATGCATGTATGACACATATTTGGTACAACCCGAGTCTCTTTATTATTCTGTTTTATTATTATTATTATTGGTATTGATTAATTAATTAAATTTGTAAAGCGTGCATGGTTGCACTCATATGTGAATCTGAGGCGTAGATAGCCGACCACTGGTAGAAAATGGAGTTAGATATCCAGGTATACTTGAAAGTCAAGGTGAAAACATACTTCTAACAGAGCTATATCAATTTGATAGCCGGCCACCAATAGAAAATGGAGTTAGATATCCAGGTATACTTGAAAGCCAAGGTGAAAACTTATAACAGAGCTATTTTGGCACAGCTATAAGTTGCATAAAACAGTAGGCCAATAATCCCACAGATCAACCATATAACCATCTAGTACTTGGGGTAACCTTGGACAGTAAGCTCACATTCCGATCACACATAGCAAATATTTGTAAATCATTTGTTTCTGCCACATCAGGACAATACGTCACGACAGGTCGGCTCTGACTAAGACTGTCATAAACAATTGCCTGTTCTCTTGTCTCCTCTCAACATAATTAAATGCCAACTCAGCTTTTATGGGTCTCTTAGACCACCAACTGATTCATAGGCTGCAGCACATCAAAAATTCCTTAGCTAGCATGATGCTAGAGCTACATGTACCTAGATTAAGGAGTCCACACTCCATCAGCCGCATTGATTTCCTGTTGAAATCAAGATAAAACAGGTTTGACTTAGGAAGCCATCAGCTCCAGCATACCTTCTGCCACCAATCACAAATACATCCCTGCTGGTTGCTCTTAAAGGAATGCAGATTTGTCTGAATGCTGAACAGGTTAAATCTCTCAATGGCCAGAAATACTTTGTCACCTCACCATATCCTTCGAAAATGACCTGCTGCACTGCATTCCATGAGAAAGCCTATTAGTAGAATGAGGAGGAGGGAGAAGGTATTAACAGATGTTGTAATGCTCAGACAAAGCTTCTCTGGCACAATCACTTGTAGGTGGCTTATTCTGTTGGTCCATTTTCACCTGTGGCCGTCTGTCCAGGTAGGTGTCAATCAAATTGGATTGGTGCAGTTCCTACAAAGGTGGTCTGTGTGTATTGGGGTCATCTGCCTGCTCTGTGAAGTATCTTAAACGGCAACGTGATTGGCAGTGAATTTGTGATTGACAGGTGCTGAGTACGTCCCCCTTTCACTGTCATCGGTCACATAAAGGGTGCACTACGAGTGCCATTGAGGTTCACCTGTTAGTTGTGGTGTCTGGAGGCAGTTTTGCTTTTGGCCACGGCCAATCAATGCCCGTCTTCTTAAGACAGCAGCTGAACCTGTTTGAGTGCCCAGACGTTTGGTTGGTGGTGGGGGAGGAGGAGGAGGAGGAGGAGGGGAGATTGCATTCCGAGAAATTCATCATCAGTCTGAAAAGCCAAGGACTGATTGCCGCCAATTCGCTGAAGCAAGAGCTAATTGCTATGCAAGTAGCTCAGTTGGCTGCTTCAGGCATTATCTATGAGCTGAGCAGTCCACTGAATGGCCAATCAAAGCCTGTGAAAGTACTTAGCTTTTGGCTGAGATTGATTAATACTATTATCCTCTGTTTAATAATCAGCTCAGTCTGAGCTACAAGTGCTTCCTAGTTTCAGCTGAGTTTCACATATAACCACAAAGTTGCATCTGATTGTTGTGACGACAGAGATTAACAAATATGTCAGAGCACAGTTCAAAATGTGTACACTGATCAGATCAAATCATAGTTGTAAAAAACGTTTTTTTCGTTTTTTATTCTCTCGCCCAAAAAACGTCGTCCAAAAAACGTCGTTTTTTTCGTTTTTTATTTTTCCCATCGTTTTTATCGGTTTTTTTTCGATTTTTATGTAACTTTATTTAATTATATTATTTACTGTCTAATATTATTTTCCTTAATTTAATTTTTGTCTGATATTTCATACGTTTTCACCGTACTCTCAAGGATGCAGCTAACTATAGGGTCTTTATGTAATTGTTTAAGTCATAATTTTGAGAAATACATGTAGTAGATCCCTACAAGAAATGAAATTTATAAAATTCTTGGGCATAACTATTAATATTTATAAGTAGCAATTTTAAGCACAAAATAATGTACAATATATAATTTAGTAAACATATGTGGTTTTTGCTTCTGGTTAGATTTTAATTGTGTTATGCCGATCAGCATAAACTTACAATGTGGACTTATGTTTAGGTCCTACAATTTAAATTTGAAAAGATTTCAATAACTTTAATTTGTCCGAATTTCTTATTTTAACGCAAGTTATAAGAAAAAATAACTGAGGTAGATTAATGCTACTTATTTACCAATTACTTTGGCCTAATAATAAAGTTGTGTTATTTGCAGTTTCTGAATAAAATTGCATAAGCAATTAAGGTTTGTAAGCTGAAAATGAAATTTCAGATGTAACAAAGGCAAATTATTTTCCGTTTCCGTTTTTTGTCGTTTTTTTGTCGTTTTTTATTATTTCGAAAAAAACGACGTTTTTTACCGTTTTTTATTTTCTTTTCATCGTTTTTTACATTTATGGATCAAATCATAAATTTAAACTTCCTTTCTATTTGCTCAACGCATTGAAGTCCCTAGTGCTTGTGATTGGGTAATATTTGGGCATGCATGTCTAGAACTGTGATGGAGCATGCTGTGGGCTCTGGTCCCTCCAAAAGCTGCTGTGCTTGGCCCCATAGCATACTTGGCTGGTTCAAAAATTAACCTGGATTGTGATGATTGAACAAGCAACAGTCCAATAGGCACCTGCAATTTTACATCCAGGTATTCTTGACCTTGCCCATGCAGCAGCTGAACTCCTGGGTCAAATTACCATAAACCTCGGTGGTGCAACAGGGTGGGGTGGGGAGATGCAGCTATGGTAATTTATTTTGACCATACTACTGAACTAGGTTTGGTTCCTTTATAATGTCTAGACCTATAGGAGAAACTTTCTCTAGCTTTCAGCTAGAGAAAGTTTAAGACACCTGCTGTAGCAAATGAACTATACCACACAGAAAAGTGTCTACAAATAATAAAGGTGACTGTGCTATGTTTTAACAAGTACATTTGTTAATGCCCTTTCCCCCCACCCAATATGCATGTTCGAGGTGTGATGTTGAAGTATTAATTTTGTTCAGTGATGGTGTGTGTGGTGAGTACACGCAGATAACAGATCAAAATGAATGAAAAGCAGGTCCTCGTTTCACAAAAATTTTGACACCTCTACTAGAGGGAATAGCGACCAGCTGACTACAGTAGAATAGGTGCATTCTTAGGATGCAATAGCTTCACAGTTTACAGTATTTAGCCCATGGTGGATAATTTTATAGTCAGAAACCCAATCAGAATGCCTCAGGAATCCAGACTGTATTTGCTAATGTTTTTGGCATTGCCAATTTTTTTACATTTGTGACACAGGGGCTCATAACCCGTCACCTGTCGGTTTCTCACCTTTTTTATTCAGTTATATGCTTCAATGACTCTGCTTTAAAATACATTTTGCTGAATGAAAATTTCTTTTTTAGCTCTAGAGTTATACTTGTTCGATACTTTCATTAGTTTAGTGTGATAAAACTGAATAAAAAGTGTTAGACTATTCGTGTCACCAATGTCCTCAGAAACCACTAAATGGTTATTCTGCAATTTTGCTGGGCATTAAAGAGACATATTCTGTGTCAAATAGAGCAAACGCCATAAAATCAGTTTACTAAGTACTTTGCAACTTATGGTGAAAATCCATTTGCTGCATTAAATAATATTCTACATTCTTGACCCTCTTGCCTATTTTGGCTTCTAGCACAGTATCTAGGAAGCGACAAGCAACAGGTTTGAGCCCTGGCATCACATTTGGCACTTCTGTATTTATTATTTTAAGACTTATAATTTTTAAACGTTTGTTGCTTAACAGACGTCACTGGTGCCACCTGGTGATCTCAATGCTAAATGGACGGTCATTAAAGGTGAGTTTCTGTTGAATTCATGCGTCTTCTTTAAATTGACTTCTCACTTCGGCAGGGAATCTTTGCACACATTCAGCTTCTAAAGCAGAGATTCTAAAAATGACTGTTAACTCAGATTGAAAATCTTTAACATGAAAGACAACCAACAGTTTCTCTGCTCTATATATATAATCGTGTATCTGGTTTTTTTCTGTGGATGTTGAGAATATCAGGGTTTGATAGGATTATGATTTTGGAAATTAGCAAACAACCTTCAAAGATCTAAATGTTATGATTGCAGATGATGATGATGGTGATGGCAGTGATGATGATGATGATGACGATGACGACGATGATGTTGCTTTCTAGTAAAGGAAATTGTAATAAGAAATGGATGTGTAATAAACATGACATTGAATTTAACAGACTCGTTTTAAAGTGCGTTATTCCTGGATAGAGGTTTTGTCTGCTGTGTTGAAGTTTTGAGCCTTTTATAATCGCATTGGTTGACTTAAATTATTGTTATTCTTAGAAACACAGAACTTACTGAAGTTGGAGAATACTTCACCGACATTCAGCCACCATGCAAACCAAAGACATCCTTTGTCTCCACTTCCCTGCTCCGAATCTCATTCTTCTTCGTTTGATAAGCTTAGAACAATTCAGAACAAAGACGTCAGGCAAGACGTCGACCACATTGGCCTCTCATCTAAGACAAAACTCAGCGTTGATTCGCTGTCAAATTCAAAATCTAGCTTTTCACGCAAGATGTTGGATTCAGACAATTCCACGTCAAATCCTCGAAATACAAATGCTTCAAATGAGTCGAGGTCAAGTTCAGCTAAAGCAAGGTCACGGGATGGATCATCCGGAGCATCGAAGGGGTCATCAGGCGCTGTGTCGATGACCTTGGCCACAGGTGAAATCAAGCATGAATGCGCAAGTCCAGGTTCCGTTCGAATCTCCAGTCGCCAAAGGTGGGATGGGTTTTTGGGTGTTTTTGTAAACTGCATAATTTTTTTAAATTTAAATGATTCTATGAAACTAGCCTCGGGATGTCATTTGGGTCTTTGCTGAACTGTGTTGTCCTTTAAATCTCTCTAGTGCTGCAGGAGGCCAAGGGAATGAGCTCTGCATGAAGCCCTCCCGACCAACTTAGCAAGCAGAGCAGATGATGTACTATTCACAGGGCTGCATTAAAGCTATTAAGTGGGCCCAAGTACTGTGATTATCCTCCTATGGCCCCACTCTGACAACCAACTAGTCCACGACATATATTTCTAACAGTAGACCTTCAAAACTGCTGGCCCAGGATGCTGCAGCACACTTAGCCTCAAATCAGGGGTGACTATTCAATGCAATAATTGGATACATGCATCATGTCCTACAGTGGCTGTGACTAATCATTCGAGACAAATTATTGGAGATAGATATATATTATATATATATATATATATATATATATGTAACATTTTCTGTAGCCTTCACCTTGTAACTTGTAATGTTTTGTCGGCTGCACAAGAGGTAGTAAAAAAGCATAAAAGTTATCATAAATTACCCACATAGTCCGACGGGTGTATGTTGTGAAAATTCGTGACACGCCAATTCCTCGCAACACGCCAACGACACGCCATTATTATGCGACACACCGCCAGTCTATTGGCGACACACTGGTTGAGAACCTCTGTTCTAGAATGTATACTACCAAAGAAGACTAATGTTTTTAAATCGATATCTTTTTAAGTTAAAGGCTAATGGTTGCAGCAAATTCAGTTGCCTGAACATAACAGAGAATGGGGAGTGGTGAATTGCGGGAAACAGTCCCAAATTAGTGAAACATATAGACGAACAATTGTTTCTTTAGTCTCCATGTGTTAATGGATAAACTTAGCTGTGTCTTCTGAATGCATTTGAGAGCTGTTTGACATCATTGCTTCATGGGTAGGATGCCTGCATGGCTACAAGTAACCCTAAGCGACATTGGTGCATGTAATGACTGATGTGGGCTGTCATGTGATGGCATTGGTAGTCGAGTATCCACTGAGAGTGACTTTGAGAACACAAACCACATTAAAATAAGTTTCAACATCTCTCTATTGATGTCTGCATAGTTTTTCGAAGACTTGTTATTTTCTGTGTGATTTTCAGTTCCTCCAGAAGTTCAGCGAGCAACCGGAAGTCGTTGCATCATCATCAACAACATCAACATCATCATCCGCATCAGTCGTTAGGAAATGGTGATTTCTCGTCGGTTCACATGGGAGGGGGAGGCGAGAGAGGCCTTCGATCGCCATATGCTGCCCATCATGCCCATCTGAATGGGCCGCCCATTCAGCCGGCCGCCTTCAGCCTTGGCAGCCTTTCAATTCCTCCGGGACTCTTTCCATCCTCCCTTCCGCACTTGCCTGTGCCTGGATTGCACCCTTCGAGCAGCTTCCTAGGATCGTCTGCCATGGGACTGCACCCGTCACTCCTCGCCTCGGCTCCACTTATGCCGAATCCAGTCGCAACAAGTAAGGATGGTAGACTTCACGTGTTTCTACTATTTCGTGTAATCATGCCGCAGTTCGTCAGTTTCAATCGAATAAACGAGTATCACTACGGCTGTTGACTGATTGATTGTCATAGTAACGGATTGAATGAGCGATTTACAATTGATTGCCATTTCAATAAAAGACGAGACAGACACTATTGAAAGGTCAGTGTGGAGTCATTGGTCAAGACCCATGACACTACTCTGACCTAAAGTTGTGCATGGCTATGTCCTGGTTGTCAGTGATCATTCATCCATGTGTTGGATGCACATGTACTGATGTATGTACATCATGAGTACTTTGAATTATAATGATTGAATATATATATATATACAAGGTGGGCCAAAAAAGTTATCTGCTACGTTTTTTTGCAAATATCTTAGCTAAAAATAAGAATCCTGTAGTTGTTATTTTATTGGTTTCTTGATCGATTTGTGAATTAGTTGATTTCAAGATTGACTTCCAGTGGTGAGCCATCAAGTGATTGGTTCCTGTGGGATAGACTGATAAGAGAGAACTGCTTGTCAATTGTTGCTATTGTCTTTGGGATTAGATCCCGATCTGTTCCAGGTACAGCAGGAGCTGAACGCACGCTTTCTTCAGGACCATCGCCTTCTTCCACTCACTCTGCCACACGTTCCACTGACACTGCGGACGGAGATGCACCAGCACCAACACCTTCATCATCATCAACATGTTATGCCGGCACCTTATCTTCCATCCCTTCCAGGCACCTTTTCCATGGCCTCCCATCCGTTATCTATGCTCCAGGTAACATGCTTTTTTATCACCTGCATTTGTCTGGCACTGTTCTGTTAACCAGAGCTTACAGTCAATGACTGGAAGGATAACCATTAACCACTGTTAGTCAAGGTCCAGAAACAACCAGAGATGGAGATGGTGGAACTGACCAGCTAATTTCTACGGTTTTTATTTGACTGCGTTAAAATTTAATAGTGAATGTATTTCTTTGCACAATTTTTAGTCCTTCCTTATTCCCTTCCTTATTCCCCAGGTTAAATAATTTTCAATTACCCGTAGGTCAACTGATTCTTTTTTTAAATTTGAACTTTTTTGAAACCTTGAACTGTTCTTGGTTAACTGTCACTTCTCTTGCTGGACCTATATGTGGAATTCTCTTCCTATGTCTCTTTATTCTGCTTGATGCCTTACGTCATTTGGTCTCACTGTAAGACTTGCCTCTTCTGGCTTTCTTTTCCATCATTGAGTGTCTGTCTCACAGTGGAGTCCTAACAAAATTCTGGTATTGACCTGACCTGGTGACTATGGGTTGTGCCTTGTGCATTAGGCACAGTCATTTTATATAGAATTTGATAATTAATCTTTTGTTATGAATACTGGAACTGTTGTGTTTTGTTGTTTTCCTGCAGACAATGGGTCCCAGTGGACTCGATCTCATTAATCGTTCGCAGACGCTGTCAGATTTTGCAGAACGAGAACGAATATCGAAGGTAAGGAGATTTCTTTATATCTCCGTTAACTCCTTTTAAATTGTTCTATTCTATTCTATTCTATTTTGGGATTTATAAAGCGCCTCTCACAGTACAACCTAATCAGAGGCACTCCCAGTGCGAAGAACTCCTGGAAAAAGAAAAGTCTTAAGACAACGGGCAGAAAAAGTAAAGCCTCCAGATAAAATCTGAGAACGAATAATAGGAGGAACACCATTCCACAGTAAAGGGCAGACAGAGGCAAAGGCGCGATGTTGGGCTGTGGCAGTCCGAGATCGTGGTACAAGAAGATCGTGACGGTCTAAAGAGCGGAGAGGACGTCCAACGGTAGCAGAGAAAGGCTTCCTAATAAGATCACAAAGGTAGCGAGGCGCTTGACCCAAAAACATCTTATAGGTAAGAAAAAGAATTTTATATTGAATCCGGGCAGTCAAAGGAAGCCAGTGAAGGTGCTCAGTCATGAAAGTCGAAATGTGAGAGAAACGAGGAAGGCGGGCAATCAAACGTGCAGATGCATTAAGTACCGATTGAAGAGGAGCCAGGCGGAGTTTAGGTAGGCCAATGAGTAACGAGTTACAATAGTCAATGCGGGAACAGATGAAGGCATGGACCATAGAAGAAAAAATCGATGAAGAGACAGATCGCCTAATGGCACGTAAACGTCGCAGATGATAGAAACTGGACCGAGAAATATTAGAAATATGTGTAGAGAAGGAAAGAGTATTGTCAATATAGTAACACCCAGGTCACGGACATTTGTCACAAAAGTAAATTGAGGAAAATGCTTGGCAAGTAAAACGTAATCAAGCTTGTTAAGCTGTTGACGGATGCCCAACCAGATCAACTGAGTCTTGGAAGAGTTGAGCGAAAGACGATTTGAGGACATCCAACAATTGAGATCAGCAGAAAGAGATTCAATAGACTGACAGAGAGCAAGTTGTTGGGAAGAGGAGCCATGAACAAAAGTTTGGACATCATCAGCATAAAGGTGACCAGAAGCTGAGTGTTTAGCAAAGAGAAGAGGGATATCAGCTGTAAACAAGATATAAAGAAGTGGACCTAGTACAGATCCTTGAGGAACTCCAAATTTAACAGGAACCCATGAGGTGCGAGAATCATCTAGTATAACCATTTGGGTACGGTCAGTAAGATATGAACGAAACCAAAGAAGAGGAAGACCACTAAGACCAAAAGAAGTTTCAAGACGATGTAGTAGAATATCATGGTCTACCATATCAAATGCTGAAGATGGATCAAAGAGAGCCAGAAGAGTAACCTGTGATTTATCTATAGCAGAATAGATGTCAGAAAGAAGAGAAAGAAGAGCAGTTTCAGTCGAGTGGTGAGCTCTAAAGCCAGATTGTCTGGGAGGTAGAAGGCCCGATTGCTCAAGATAAGGGAGAAGTTGCAAAGAAACAAGTCGCTCTAAAGTCTTAGAGAGAAAGGAAAGATTTGCAATAGGGCGATAATTTTGGCACAAGCTAGGATCCAGGTTGGGCTTCTTGAGAGAGGGAAATACAAGAGCACGTTTCTCAGATGCTGGGAGGTGACCTTCTGAAAGAGACCTATTAAATAAGTACAACAGGAAGGGTACAATGTCATCTAGTATATCTACAATAACAATGTTCTGACATTACTTCTGGTAAAGAACAGTGCATTTCTTCACTATGTAGTCATCATTCTTGATTTGCCAACAGTTGTCCATTTACTCATTTTTTGCTTCAATCATCATCGTTAGTTCTTGTATCATTGAGCACTAGACAAACAAATGTAGGAACTTATAGTCAGATAATGATCTAGAGATACCACGCTGTGATTCGTTGATTGGATACTTACAATGGATAGGGATTTATCACCTGTATAGAGGACTTGTTTGACGCTAATATTTTGGTAGTTTTATTCAACTTGTGATTTAATTTGTGCGTTTTATAACTGGACTCCGGAGGGGAGACGCAGGAAAAACTGTCCAGAAATCATTAGGGAAGACTTGAAATGCATGGACATGACATGGGACCAGGCGATACAACTGGCGGTGGACAGGGAGAAATGGAGGAGCTACATTGCCCGATGTACAGAATTACACGAAAAGGACTGATGATGACGATGTTTTATTACCATTTATTACTTTGATGTTTTGTAATGATGTCCTATGTCCCATTGTATGTTTGCAAGTGGAGTACTAAGGAAAATACTTGGTTACCGTACTTTTGAACAAAAAGACGGGGACTGCACGTGTCTGCAGAAAGACAGACTGACTGATTGTTGGTGAGTAAGGTGATGAAGAGAGAGCATTTGTAGAAGTTGTTTTGTTGATGTTGCAGATGAGAGCGTCGCTGAATCTGTCCGATGGTTTTCTTCCACCGTCGTATGCTTCCTTGATTCCCGGAGTTCTTCCAAACGGATTGTCGTCGTCCAACATGCACGGAGCCTTTACGATCAACGTAAGCTTCGATCAACACAGATCTTTGTTGGCTTCTGATGTGTTGACGTTATCATTTAAAGTTGGCAAGAATTGCTAGGTCGTTTCTAAGCAGTATTTTCTCTCTGTTACAGTTGTTTGCTGAAGATTCAGGTGTTGGCGGCATCTTTTTATAGTCTTCTTACCCCTGAAGTTTCTGAGTGCATAGGTTTAGGTGCTGGTTCTAATCATTTTCCTGAATAGATCCTAATATATTCATGAATAGATCCTAATATTCATGAATAGATCCTAATATTCATGAATAGATCCTAATATTCATGAATGGATCCTAATATTCATGAATGGATCCTAATATTCGTGAATAGATCCGATCATTCATGAATAGATCCTAATATTTATGAATAGATGTGATGTGGGTTAGGGGTGCGAATGCTCACCTTGTAAAACAGTGTGGTGGTAATAGATGCTTAATGAATGAACTGGATACTGCAGCTTTTCTATGAGAGTATTTTAGTGTTAGATGAAGTCTGATTAAGTTTGCAAGTTGAATGCGGGGGGCCCGGTAGTGCAATGGATAACACGCTGGCATAGAGTGTGAGAGGTAGCAGGTTCGAGCCCCCGTTGGGCGGACATGCTTTGTAGGCTGCTATTAGCGCCGTGTAATTGCAAAGCTGTCTGTTCTGTTAGTAGTTAAGATTAATTAAGATTACTGCATAACTTGTAAATGTAAAATGCAGTGCGTTTGCAGGCGTTGAATTAAAGAAAAAATATTATTATTTTTTTATGTTAAGTTACTCGTTACGTTCCTTTAGTTTTGAATGGCGGCCCCTCACCTTGGTTCGTCCCGATCTGCTTGCGACGTGTGTTCTTCTTGTTTTCGCTGTTGACAGGAATCGAAACTGACTTCGATGTCGGCATCGCATCTGCTGCGGTCATTGCGAAATGACCAACAGGTGGCACCACCACCACCGTCCATTCCTTCAGCGCCAACTGCCAAGGTCTCTTCTCCTCTCCAGTTGTTGTTGTTGTTGTTCTGCTATCGTTGTCATTGTTGTCTGGTCGTCTTTGTTCAAGCTGTTGTTTGGCATTATCAGTGTGTGTTTGTTTTTGGAAGTCAGGTTCATCAGCGTTTTAGTCTGTCTCCAGATTCCTGTTTGTCTCTTTGTACGTGAAGAAAACAAATGATCGAGTACTCGAAACATTTTACGTAGAAAGGAACCTTCTCAAGTCGATTAAAGAGAGGAAGATGACATACTATGCGCCATACGGGCATATCATGAGAAAAAGAGCAAATTGCTGTGAAATGGATGTAACAAAAGACGCTTAAGCTAGAGGACGACCAAGAACGGACTGGATGAACAACATCAGATCATGGACTGAAAGAATTGAAGGTAGTGGAGAATAGAGAACAATGGAGGAGGATTGTACATGACGCGGCCGACCCTTGCATCGGGGATGGCTGAGAACAGAACGGATGAACTTTCCAAGCCACATTTTGTCTAGCATCCCCTGCACCAACTCGAGCAGCATTTTATCTGAACCGAGGGTTCTGTGTTTCATCTCTGTTTGTGTCTTCTTGCAAATCTTTTCAGTTTTCTTCTTTCTAGCCGAACACATCCAATGTTTCACAGCAGATGTATGAGCTACAAGCACATCACTTGTTTATGGGTTGCACTGGTGTGCGAGTATGCTTTCGTAGATTTTTCAGCTGAACTTAGATGAACCTGTTTAGGTCAATCAGACAACTTCATGTTGTAGCTGTGAAGAGGCACAGTGTGGTGTGTAGAGGTGTGGTGTGTAGAGGTGTGGTGTGTAGATGTTCAGTGTGTCAGCGCATGTGTTGGTGCTAGTGACTGATGTATTGTGATGATGATGATGATGACTTACTGATGATGATGATGTGCTTTTTTCCAGAAGCGGGGTCGTTGGTGTGCTGCGCATGTAGAGATTGCCTTCAGGATTTGCTATCATAAACAGCAACAACAGCAGCAGCAGCGGCAGATGCATCTGGATGCGGGTGCAGCACAGCGCCATCATGTTGCCCCTAGCAACATCCATCATTTTCCACGGGTGATGGGAAACGATGTGCCACCCATCAGCCTTCATCAACCACCGCTTCATTTTGGTAATGACTTTCTCCATTCATTGAAATGATCGCTTCAGTTTTTTTGTATTTATAGGAGACTATCTGACATACCCGGCGTTGCCCGGGATATTTCCCCGCCATGCCTGATCCCGCTCCCACTCCATCCATCTCACCCACCCTCTTTCATCGCGGCCCCACCCCACTTCTGTACCCGCACGCCACCCCACACAGCCCCAACACGGCCCACCACACCTTCGACCCCACCCCACTGCCCCATACTTTTCTTCTTTATATATATAAATGGGTTTTTTAAAGCAGTTTCTCTAAGCAGTAGGCCTTTATCTAGCCATTTCTGGTCTTAATTTGTTAATTAACAAGCACATCTCTCTTGGTTATTTGGTTTTGATTGAATAAAGCCTAGATTGTTCTGGATGATCAGCTGATGAAACTGAAGATGTGATGTTGATGTTGTAGGGGTCAGTTCATTCCTGCGACCCACTCCACAGTCGATGCCTCCGATTGATGCTAGCAGCTTCTTGTCATCGTCATCATCGATGTCACTGTTGCCGTCGACGACCTTCATATCGCGACCAAGACTAATGCATGGTCAGCCAGGTTGGTCAGAGAGAGAAAGCTATCTCCTTCATAGAATGCAGATTGGGATTTTAAAGCGAAACTCTTGTTGCTTGCTGCACTACAGATACTTAGAAAGTTTTTGGAAGTAGCTTAACATGAAGTGGTGTCGTGTGTCCCAAAGTTATTGACACAATGGACGGACGATTGGATGGCCCTTGTAGCGGTATGGCCGTGTTACGGCGCTATATAAATGTCATTATTATTATACTTACAGACGGATGGACATTTATGCATTTGTCCAGTTTGCACTGTATCTATGTCTGGCCATCCTACGACTTTGTGCCAACAGGTCTACACTGTACTTGAAAGGCACTGTGGATATTAATGCACAAGGCTATGGGGTGTAGTGGTGCGGTTCGGTGCCTTGGAGTCACAGGGTTCCAGGTTCGAATCCACCTCAAGCCGTCGAGTAGGGACCTTGAGCAAGTCCTTCACAAACAATTGCTCATGCGCTTTGGCGTGAAACTCCGGTGCAGTGTCCGCACTGTATTCGGGAGTGCCTCTGAGTAGTGTGCTTGAAGGGGGCGCTATGGCAGAATGCAAGAAATAAATAAATACATAGGTACATTGATGCTGGTTTTTATGTTTTCAGTCAGATGTTCATCTACTGATATGTTGGTTAAAAAAAATTAATTTGTTTGTTGGATGGTCCATTATCGCAGGTGGTATGATGTCGTTGAAGTCGGAAGAGAATTCTTCGCTGGAGCTGAGGCGAGGAGGAGGAGGAGGTGGAGGAGGAGTCTCTTTGTCCTCTTCTGCTTCTTCTTCTTCTTCTGCCCTCCATCGTTCGGGAGTTGATAGCATTTCGCTTCACTTCGCTGAACAAGATCGCAAGCGACGGCTGCACGAGAGAGAGCGAGAAAACGAGGAGCAGAAAGATAAGAAGATGCGCATGGAAGCCAGTGCAGCTAGTGAACTTCGACTGCGATCAGCCAAGAGGTTGTTGTTGTTGTTGTTTTACTTGTGTATTGCCTTATCCAAAATCTGCCATTGTTGTCAGTAGTAGTTGTGAATAGAACTCAATTACTCTCTTAAAGCAACTATGTATTGTGCCTTGAGCATTGTAAAAAGCTGTTGGGGTGAGATTAAATGTATGTGTGTGTGTGAATTAGACTGTGACTTTGCTGTTGGAGGAAACCAGCAGTTTATCTAAGGATGATAATGAGGCTTTTGTGAGCAGATTGAGTTATGCTCAGACAGGTCTAAATTGGAAGCACGTTGTTGTCAAGATGTTTTATTTAGACAACAGTGGATCTAATGACATTTTATACAACATTTTACACAACATTTTATGTTTAAAGCTGTTTGTTTCAAATAGAATAATTTTAATAGGATTAGAGCATGAACCTGATATATAAATAGGACCAATGTATGGATTGCATTAAGATCTTAATAGGATTAAGATATGAATTGGATTAGGTAAACAGTAGAATTTAGAATTCTTATTGTTGTCTCATGTTGCAAAGTCTGTTGTTGGATGTTGTTTGTCTTTGACAGTGAACGCAATTCTTCGCCACTCGTTCCTTTCAACAACGACAGCAAGAACATCGGTCTCGTCCATCGCAACGGACCAGCGGCTTCGGACATGATCGCCCGAATTCATCATCCGCCAGAATCACGATCTTCGCCATATCATCTGTCATCCGACGACCGATCATCTCGATCATCCATCGACAATTCCAAGAAGCGTGGTCATCTTGCGATGCCCCTTTCAATTGATACTCACGTCGTTGATTACCCGTCACGCACAACTCCCGGGGGGCAGGTCCTTAACCATGCTCCACCTCCCAACAGAGACGCAAGACACCACCGCCAAGACACTACCACCAGCCTAGTCTCTAGTGGTCCCATCCCATCAGACCGTGACCGGATGAGTCTGGCCGAGCATGACCAGATGCAGAGACATCGACTGGCGCAGTCCTACTACGCTCAGTCTGCACTCATCCATCATGATGCTGAGCGCTTTCGAGGTCTTCTTCCGCCGTCACCACACTCTGGCCTCGGCCTGTCCTTCAATGGCCTTAGCAAACTTGATCACGACAGTTTCAAACCATATGCGAACTTAAACTCATCGTCGTCGCGATTGGACGCTGCCAAGTCTGATGTCTTCAAATCTCCCGACGTCATGTACAAGCCGAATCCCGACGGACTGTTGATTGTAACGTCAAATACCGGGGGTCCTAGATCGTCCTATCCTGTGGGCAGCAGTGGGTGCTCCTCCATTGCTGGCCTGCCCCCTCCTCCTCTGGTTCGATTGGACCATGGTCTTTTGTCCTTCAAACGACCCGCACCGTATGGGTCTCTTACCGACTTCTCATCAAACCTGTGTGGCCTTCCAGGAGGGGTGGTTGACACCAGCGGATTGGGCTTGCCCTTCCGATGACAGGGCGCGATATCTTGTGATTCCAGGCAGATATGAAAAAAGCGTTTGGTTTTATCATTCCACTTTAGGAAGCTCGGAATGGAAAACTCTGATTGCGAAGTTGTTCGATTTTTATAGGTTTTATTGAGCGACGCTATTGGATGGCACCTCGTTATCTCACCTTGCCAGTCCTGAGCGCACCTGTACGATATTAGACGTCGTCGTCACTGCCAGTAGATGAGTATTAAGTGAGCCGTGTAAGGATTGTGAATTGCAGTCAATTACTGGAGGTATTGAACAGATGTCGTCTGATCTCAGTCACTACGTTTTATGTATTTATACGATCATCGATCGAAGCTCTGTGATTCTCAGAGTGGACAACTCCGTTCAGGTTTTATGCGCAATGATAGGAGGGGGATCTGTCCCTGTAGGACAGTGGTTCCCAGCCCACAAGCCAAAAGTCGCCATCCAGGCCTAAAAATGGCCGCCCTCATCCCTCAAAGAATTTTTTAAAATATATTAAAAAATTGACAATTTGGACAGGATAAAACACAATAATTTTCTATTACAAATTATTTTATTTTGATGTCTATAAATAACATCAAACATTCTATTTTTATTCAACTATAAAAATTTCAGATGCATTTAGATTAAATTATTAGCCTTGTGGCCCCCTAATGTTCTTCAACTAAGAAAAAGTGGCCCTCATTTCCTCCAACTCAAACAAAGTGGCCCTAAAGTGAAAAAAGGTTGGGAACCACTGAGCACTGTAGGATATGGTGGCATGTATGTCTCTGGTGTCCCATTGTAACATGGAGACTGCACTTACAGAAGTCGTTGATAAGGAAACGATTGTTGATTATTAGGAAGCTGTTTACTGTTGATTAGAATGCAGTTGATTATTTGGTGGTTTACTGATTAGGAGCAGTTGGATTTTGTGCCAGAATATGTCTCTGTCCAAAGTCGGTTAACTGTCTGTTAGAGCAGAAGTTCTCAGCCGGTGTGTCGCGTAAAAATGGTGTGTTGTTGGTGTGTCACGTAAATCCAGGAGCAAAAAATCTCATTAATTGATAGGCCAAACAATTAACGTAGAGTCATAAAACGATGCGGAATCATAGATTAAGATTGGTGAAATTTATAATTTTAGATTCACTAGAAACTAAAAGCATTCAGTGTCAACATTATCATTCGTGATATATTTTATAATTTTAAAATAACTTTAACGTAGGGCTATTATAATTTTTAAAGATATTGACATGATGACGATTGCATGGTGTGTCACCAAATTTGGTTGCGAGTTTGCGTGTGTCGCGGGCGGAAAAAGGTTGAGAACCTCTAACACTGATCGATTTAGGTTCATTATTGGACAGCGGCATGTACAGCCGCAGAGAGACAGACAAAGACGGAGAGAGAGAGAGAGAGTAATTGCTGTAAATAAGTTTTGTTTTATAGGCTGTTTTAATCAGTGTTGAAAGCAAATCTCTGGAAAAGCACTTTGTCTGGAAATGTTTTTTGGGTATATTTAAATCACGGATTGAGAGGGTTTGATAATAACCTGGTTGTTAGCATGCTGGATGGTCTGTTGAGAGGTTAGTGATTCTAATCCATGTAATGGGGAAAGACTTGAAAATGTGCGGGAGCAGTGCAAGTGCGGATGTCCCTGTCAATGGTTCCTTTATGAAAGAAGACCAATGGAGAATGGAGTGATGTGGGGTGGGGATACTCCTTTGCAAGGACAATGGAACCCAGTAGGACTGTCTGATTCTTCCCTTGTTTACGAACAAACAATCATCATCATCAGTTCAGTTGTTTGTCATCCAGCAATATTAAATGGCAATTTCTGTTGATCTGTGCTTTCAATTGGGATTTGTTTTCTGTGTCTGATTCAGTTCATCTATGCTGTAAGTAGTTGTAGGTCGTCGTGTCTCGTTTGTTGGCTTTAGGGAATAATGGCTTTCTCTCACGGATTGTCAACTCTGCTGCCTCTCTCTAGTTGACAAATACTCTAGGCATCTGATTTCAGCTCTCAGCTGTGTTGCAAACTACAATTATTATATGCTCTAATCACTTTGTGTGGTGTGGTTGCTTGCATCTGTGCAGTGGCGTAGGCAGGAATTTTTGATGGGGGGGGTTTATGGCCGAAAACCCTGTTTTTTTGCTATTTTTTCTTACTTAAATGGAAAAAAAAACCTTTAAAAAACCTTTTTTCGGAGCCAATGTTTTAACCCCCGAAATCCCCCCATTGGCTCTGAAAAAAGGTTTTTTTAAGGTTATTTTTCCATTTAAGTAAGAAAAAATAGCAACAAACAGGGTTTTCGGCCATAAAACCCCCCCATCAAAAATTCCTGGCTACGCCACTGCATCTGTGTGTTCGGAATGGTTGTGCTGTCATAATTGGCCGTGCCTGGAGAGGGACATGTTGACGCTGAACAAACTACGACATGAACTTGACAAGCGGTCGTCTCAAGTGAGCCGTGACGAACCCTGATACAAGAACACTTGTCACTTGTCTTAAGGCTAAAACTGAAGTGGAACAAAAAGATGAAGTGAGGCAGATTAAGATCTAGAGAAAATAAGCCACTGGCAACCACAGTTTAATTACTTCTTCAAGTGACAGAATCAAAACGAATTAAAAACGGCATCTTTAAATAAGACAAACACACTTCAAATAAGGCACTGCAGACTATCACTTGAATTTACAAATGCAAACACACACGCACACAGCACTTCTCACATGCTCCAACTTGGATTTTAAGAGATCCATAAATATTCATAAGCACTAACTAGATTCATGAAGAAACTCATGAGGAATGGAGGTACCCTCATTCAACATGAATACGTCAGTGCAAAACCAAGCTTGTTCTTGACTGTTATTTAATGCAAAATTCGCAGATTTTAGCTTCTGATTGAAAATTTGTGAAAATCGAAAAATTACAATCTTTGGCATTAAATTTCATGATAGTAAATTGTCAATATTTCACATTGCACCGGTATTTTGAAGCCACAACAGATGACTAGTACCACAGTAGTGAATCCTATTCACTTTTTGAAACATTGTTTTGTGTAAAAGTTACACTTCATACGATATACGCGAAAAAGGTCAAAGCTGACTCGTACACAATGAATCTTTTGATGAAGACTTGTGGTGGAAACCCAAAGCTAACAATCCACTTAATCGTTTATGGTTTTTGGAGTGGGAGTGGAAGTACCCAGTATTAAATGTTTAATACAAATTTAACTTTGAAAAAAGAAAACATAGCAGACATTGTCAAAAGACTGTTTAAAATCGCCGAATCTTTCGTAAAACAAAGGAAACGGCAGGCATTTGTAAACATAGGCGTATGGGACATTTCGGCAGTGGGGGGCAAAAAAAATTTTTTGCCCGAAAAATCTGACGACCTTTTTTTTATAGTCATCCGCCCAAAATTGTTAAGATTTTCCCGTCCGAAAAATCTCACGACCTTTTTTTTTTTAGTCATTCGCCCAAAATTCTAAAATCTTTCGACCTTTTTTACTCCTGCGTGCCCGAAAAATCCGTCCCGTACCTGTTTTGGCCGAAAAAAATCTCCGAATTTTTTTTGCCCGTCCAAGCCTCTTTTGCCCGAAAAACATATTTGCCCGAAATTTGGGGGGGCACTTGCCCCCTCTGGACCCCCGCCTCGTACGCCTATGTTTGTAAACATGCAAAATTACATCAAAATCTGAAATTCTGTGTGGGGCTACAGAGATCCATAGCATCCTGAGCTGCTGACGAGATTCGAAGCATGAAATCGGAGGAAGTGAAGTTAAAGGAACGGACAATCCAATCCTCACCTGCTCAACTGAGACTCAAACTGGTCATTTTTAAATAAGTGGAACAATGAACACAAGAGGAAAACCAGTCGTTGCATCTAAGTGGCACATCAGTCTCTGTCTCACAAAATTCCTTTGAAGCCATAAAGAGCCATCTGAAGAGCCAGTCAGTGTCCGACCTTGCCATTGCCCCCCTCACCTGAACTATAGACAAAGTAATAGTAGCAGGGACTCTGTATCTTCTTGTAAAACAGCCCACCCACTTGGCTCCCCTTTTCTTCTCACCCCTTGGCCCAGAGTGCTCTTTAGTTTCAGCCCATGGGTTGAAAGCACACTGAGACGGATGCAACTGGCCACACCCAAATCCCAACTTTTCAACGGGTAGCAAACAAGTCTGGGACTTTACAACTCTTCTTACTATATAGCGAATCAACAACTGGTAAAATAAAGCAAACGTAAAGAGCAATTGAGCATTTGCATGATGATGATGATCTGACCTACTTTCACCCTGAACCGATCTACTTTTGTAAGCTACAGAAATATGTCGGGGCAACGTGACCAGTCTTGCCGCTCTTTGCACGGCCAATATTCGCCAGCGTAGATATGAACGAGGTTTCCAGTCTGCGCGTCTTTCTCCTGGCGAAACCATTTCGGCTGATAGCGGGGGCAGTCCTCACCTGGTCAAACACACATCACGTGATGTTAGCTAAGAATTAAATTAGGTGAACCATACATTCAAAACATTTTCTCATTTGTCATGGATGCTATGAATTTTTTACATTTCAAAATGGTTTACAGGGCCTTCAAAGAACAATAAAGCTCGTAATCTGTAAGCGATAAAATTTAAAAAGTGGCTGAGATTTTGAAAACCATTAGAAATAATAATTTTAAGCCAATAGAAAAGAAATTTCAATAATTATCGACAATGAAGAACTTCACTTAATCAGTAATAAATTCAATTTTAATAATGAATAATAATAAAATGATACGCGTGAGTACCGGTCTGTGCAGCTTCCTCAAGTAGACTGTCCCTGCGCTTGCGAGCCACCCTCTGCTTCTCCTCCAGTTGCATTTTGACTGTGTTGGCCGCATCCCACTTCCCTTCCTCCATCAGGCGCTGGTCCGGCCGATGGCGACTATCCGTCGGTGCGACTCTGTCCTCTGGTTCATTCAACTCCACAGCCAACTGCGTGAAATTATGGCACCTCACCAGCTCAGCTCTACCAGAAGAAGCATCAACAAGCATCACATTAGAACACTCTGCTATTTATTGTTCATTCATACATTCATCCTGGGACCTATATATAATGCCTATTCAAGAATCCTACCCAGTAGTGCTAACAGCCCAACCAATACGTGAACTACACGATTTTATTTACGTTTCACACATTATGTTCAATATTCACAATACACGTATTAGGATGTTCAATTCATGTACAATTGTACATAATCAATCATTAACATTTGGGTCATCATTCAATAGCAGGTATTGCACATGGGTGTGAATGAGCTGCAGCTAGTACATACTACAGACTCCTTGGTACCAGAGTACAAAATGCTACACAGATAAACAGACAATAAGATCTCATAATGAACTAGAGGTTCACAGTACTAAGTAGGATTCATGGTGAAGGACTGACTGACGACACCTTTCACAAACTTTGCTTTGGTAATTCTCACTTGCATAACTCATATAACAGTTAAAAATTTCATTCATCATGAAAATCTGATAAATTACTTTGCTCCTCTTGTCTACATAGTTTCTTTTGAACTAGGCTGAATGTGTAACTGAATCAGAACCTCAAGGTGCTATATTATAAATTCATGCACAACAGATGAGCTGAGGCGTAGAAGACATAATTACGGAGGTTGCTTGCGTTGCCAGATTCTTTTCGGCGGTGCAGTCTTGAAGTGACCTTTCCCTCCCGCTCTTCTTCCAGCAGAGGAAGCGGAATCACCTGGAACGATCTCACAAATGCTCATCTCTGAATCCCAGCATCCAGTTACAACCAACTTCTCCACCCCACGTCCATCACTAATGACACCAGTCACCTAGAAACAATGACACCAATCACCTAGAAACAATGACATCAGTCACCTAGAAACAATGACACCAGTCACCTAGAAACAATGACACTCGTCACCTAGAAACAATGACACCTAGAAACAATGACACCAGTCACCTAGAAACAATGGCACCAATCACCTAGAAACAATGACACCAGTCATCGTTAATGGTCATTGTCTTCTCCATTCATAAATTGCCAGAAAGAACAATGAGTGTTCTGCGAAGCTTCTTAGTTTCATGATAATGAATCAATTTTTATGAGTTATGAATTATTAACACAAAATCTTTTTTAAAAGTTGATTCATTTGTCCAATTAGTTTAACTATCCAGAATGCCTTTGTATTTATGCAACATTCTACAGAATATTCAACCTGTCACAGGACCTTCCCTGAAGCCCTCTCATCTCAGAATCCCACATATTTGCGCAATATGTGTATTTAGATGACACAATAGAGAGCTGCCTACTTTTCGTGGGGGCGCATCCCTGGAGAAGTAGCTGTACGCATTGTACTTGACGTGACACCTGTCACCCGTCGTGTGATTGATGATGTCCGTCTCACCATGGTTGTCAACCCACAACTGACCGACGATGATGTTGTGGACGGTTGTCATGACCTTGTGCCACGTGTAGTGGTTGCCTGACCTTGGAAAGACAAGGTGTACGATTCCTATTCAACAAAAAAATCAACAGTCAACACCATATTATTACCACTTACATTATCCTCGTAATCTGCGATAAGTTGATCGTTATGACAACGACTGTGCCATGGGAATATTCAGGAGGGGTTCCAGGTTCAAACCCACCCAAATGAATAAGTTCAAATTTTTTTAAAGTAATGCTGTGTAATTTTGTCTATTTTTGCAATCATTTTCACTGGAAAACCCCGATTTGGAAACGCCAAAGACTTTTCTGGCTATGATACTGAAGTAAGCGTTGGCATGAAAGCAGAATGACCAGAAATAAGCAGAGATGATAATTAGCCGATAAACTCAATAGACGATTATAGATTTAGCAGCTGAGCACTCACCAAGTGGCACAATCTGGATGTATTTCCCGCGAAATTTTGTTGTCATCGTGAATTCCTGCCAAGAGACCCAAGCTCTACCTTCCGTATGCATAGCAACCATTGGTGGATGATGACTCACCTAGCAACCAAAACAGTAAATCAGTTAAGCTACGCTCTGTCTTCCATTGTCAAAGGGCCTTTGGATCATTCAGTGGGAGCAGATCATAAACAAAATCTATCGACTGACTGACCTGTTACGTACGGTAAATCACTAAAAGCAATCAACAGAATAGCAGACACACATCCAAAGAAAGAGAGACTTAAAGAAGCCAAAAATAGCAGATACTAAGAAGATCCATCAGAAAATGACACATAGAAGAACAGATGATCAACAGCATCAGTCTGTGTCTGGTCATTTGTTTTTGCTCACCAGTGAATTACAATAGCAAAACAAACAATGTTCCAAAGATTGAAAGAGACAGATCAAAGATCATGCAAAGTGAAGTCAAATAGATGCCAAGACATAGGCAGGTAGGCAAAGGCAAAAAGAGACAGGCAGAGACAGGCAGAGGGAAGAGGAGACAGGCAGAGGGAAGAGGAGACAGGCAGATGCAAACAGAGGCAGGCAGAGACAGGCAGAGGGAAGATGAGACAGGCAGAGGCAAACAGAGACAGGCAGATGCAAACAGAGGCAGGCAGAGGGAAAAGAAGACAGGCAAGAAGCAAACAGAGACAGGCAGATGCAAACAGAGGCAGGCAGAGACAGGCAGAGGGAAAAGAAGACAGGCAAGAAGCAAAGAGAGACAGGCAGATGCAAACAGAGGCAGGCAGAGACAGGCAGAGGGAAGAGGAGACAGGCAGAGGCAAACAGAGACAGGCAGAAGCAAACAGAGGCAAACAGAGACAGGCAGAGGCAAACAGAGACAGGCAGAGGCAAATAGAGACAGGCCGAGGCAGACAGAGACAGGCAGAGGCAAACAGAGACAGGCAGAGGCAGACAGAGACAGGCAGATGCAAACAGAGGCAGGCAGAGACAGGCAGAGGGAAGAGGAGACAGGCAGAGGCAAACAGAGACAGGCAGATGCAAACAGAGGCAGGCAGAGACAGGCAGAGGCAAACACAGACAGGCAGAGGCAAACAAAGACCTGTTCTGCTAGACTCCTCCATCCAAAGTCTTGCGTTCTGTCGCATTCGTAAGTCTCTCCGAGCAGCGGATTGAACGGTTTTCCGGTTCTATCCGTCGTGTTCGCATAAGTGGAAACTGTGAATGCGGTAACGTAGGCCATCTGGTGCCAGGAGTCGTCACACTCTGCAGCACGATCGAGACACTCGGAATATTCAAAGTCTTCCGTCAGACGCTGAAGGAACGAAAGCGGTTCACTGAAGTTGACCTGAAGTCGTCAATTTAAAGCATGGAACAGGTTAATAAGTCAGCTGAGTTATATTATCATCGCTTGAACAAATTATATTAATGATCACAGCTATTTGGCATGAGTAACTATAGATGTATGATATAGATATATTATATATGATATACGATATAGATATGCACAATGTTTTCTACAACTAAAGATAATTATCGAAAGGTAAGATTTAATAAGACATGGTAAGGAATGGTTAGACAGGATAATCAGGGTTGGAATAACAATATTTTGGGCTTCATAGCCAATTTCTATTGTACTATGAGGTTGAAGAGTGGGGTTGAGGGTTGAACCTTAGGAAAATGAAGTTCTTAAAATGAGGTAAGTAACTGGTTGTGCCTATCAACAACGGTCTTTAACACAAGAAAGGCATCATAAAATAATATCACTTGGATGACTTCAACATTTCTAAACCTTAGTAAGCTTCAGACAGATCAAAAAAATCTATTAGAAGATATTTGGGAGGGTTTGGGGAATGACATCACTCTGGCACGAAATGAGCACGAATGCGGAATTGCTTCCGCTACCCTTCCAAAGGTTCACTTGACCTCACATTCGGCAGATGGCCTTGATAAAATGATGTGATGGATGCCCTGCATGGCTGCCAATGTTCACGGTTAAATTCGATTCCTGTAATAACTTTGTTATCATCCATTCATTCTATGAATTGCAATGATCATTGTGTCAGTTTGAAATTAAACTTTCCAAAAGGATTATTATTCTATTAACATTATTATCATTACTATTATTATTATTATCATTATTATCATTATTATCATCATCATTATTATCATCATTATTACTATTATTTTCGAAATCAGTGCAGCATACAAATGATAATAATGAATGGATACCATTCCTTCAATGAGTGAACGCCATGCTCAGCAACAACATCATGAACAATTGAACAATAATTGAACAATGTTAATTTACCGGCAGTGGGATCTTGCTCAGCTCCTTTCCGATGCAGTTCTTCATGATGCTCCACACGTTGAGGCTGACGTTCGGCTTCTCTGGAATTCTGGTGCGACGCTGGCGCCTCACAACTGAACCACGCTCTGCCGCCAGGCCTCCCAGCTGCATGCTTGATATGGCCAGCAGTGAACAAGCCTGCACAATGGAAGCACACTAACAGCAAGTGATCTTGCATGTTTTCATCTGATCTGTTATTTGTAAACACATATTTATTATTATGTAGCGCCCTCATTCGTATGAATTTTATACTTCATTTTTTATATGGTTAGCAGAGTTGCATGTTGGGACAGCAACACTTCCACAACACACGATATGGCTTTATATAACAGCTATTATATATAGCAGCTTTTTAATAGCCTCCTGCAAGCATTTAATAATCAAGAGAGCAAGAATCAGGAGACCCAAGACCTCACTGCACTCAGAATCTTGTATTGCATTGTTCGTATCGTATCTGACCATTTGTAAAGCGCTTCTTGCAGCAAGAGCCTTTCAGAAGCGCTCCCAGTGCGTGCAACTCCGAGAGAAAAGGCAGGTCTTTAGACAAGAGAAAGACCATTTATAAAGTGCTTCTCTCTGCAAAAGCCTTTCAGAAGCATTCCCAGTTCAATCGACTTCAAGAGAAAGGCAGAAGTCGAGGCTGGAGATACAGATGTAGATGTGGAAAGACTACCAGAGAGACAGGCCGAGCGAAGTGATGGCGGAAAAACTTGGGTGGATATGCTGGAACCATATTCCCACATGACATACTTCCCACATGACATACTTCCCACATGACATACTTCCTTCAGTCTTCTGCACCAGCTTAGGTCACCTTTAGGCACATTTGCTTACACTGTCAAATATGCAAAAGGGCTACACAAATGACATAGCACATACATACATGCTAATATTTTGTGGAGTGCGGTGATGTAGTGGGTATGTTCGTCGCCTTGCAGCCGAAGGGTTGCAGGTCCGAATCCACCTCAAGTCGCCGCGTAGGGACCTTGGACAAGTTCTTCACACACAATTGCTCAGCGCTTTGGCGTGAAACTCCGATGCAGTGTCCGCGCTGTAGTCGGGAGCGCCTCTGAATAGAGAGCTTGAATGGGTGCTATAACAAGTACGTGTTCAAGCAAATATAAATGGCTGCAGCAGCTGCTGAGTGACAATGCTGAAATTCACTGTGAACTGTTACTGGAGGTATCGCTTTTACCTGTGGCATCGTTTTCTCCATCAGGCATCATTTTTTACCTGAGGCATTGTTTTTACCTGAGGCATTATTTTTACTTGATGCATTGCTTTTACCTGAGGCATTATTTTTACCTGATGCATTGTTTTTACCTGATGCATTGTTTTTACCTGAGGCATTGTGTCATCACAGTCTGCATCACTGTTCTCATAGAATGACTCTCGTGCACTTAGTGACCTCGATGATACGCTGTCTCTGCTGTTCATTCGATCTCTAGAAACAAAGCAACGCGCAAATGAAAAACTGTCGAAAAGATGTAAATATCATAATTATGCTTTTTTCAACAAATTTGGTCGATATAATTTTGGCTAATAATGTGGTCCACACTAGCTGAAGATGCGAGGTAAGAGGTGCAATGTAGATGGATCATGCTGGAGTACCAAAAGAAAAATTCATCTTTGAGCTCCCATCTCTGTCTATCTCTCCCTCCCTCCCCTTTCTCTCCCTCCCTCTATCTCTTCCTATCTCTGTCTCTCTAGGTCTGTCTGTCTATCTGTCTCTGTCTGTCTGTCTGTCTGTCTCTCTCTGCATCCACAGCATTTTTCAGATCTATAAAAACAAAGAAACCTACCGGGATGTTATCGGTACATTTTCAATTAATAAATTTCGAATACATAAACAACGGATACTCAACAGTTGTTTGCGCTGAGAATTTGTCCGAGGATTCTCCGGATTAAAGTCGAGAGCATCAACGAAACAATCGTCGCAATCAGAATCGAGATCTAAAAGACAAACACAACAACGAAGAAAGACGTTACTATCGTGATGTGGAGTGACTTTTCCACCTGCAGTTCATCGCAGGATTCGCCTGTATCTCTTCCGTGCTTGAAGATCTTTTTCTTTTCATGGGCTTGTCACACTGAGAGCGCATCTGAAAAGCTCTGCTGTGAGAAGAGCATTACAAATGTTCGTATTAGATTAGATTATGGCTTGGAATTTTTCTGTATTGCTCCCAAATAATCATATATAAGATAATTTTAAACAGTTGAAAACAACATATAACCAAATGACGACATTTTCACCTTCACTAGTCGTGTCCTTCTCCTGGTCTTCCGCGGGTGCTGGTATCAGCGACCGGCGTATTCGCTTTTCCAGGTGACTGTGCTGCTTGCCAAGCTCCTCAACCATGTCCTCAAGGTTGCAACGTTGTTCGTGCTCGCGGTGAAACAGTCTGATCCACTGGTTGCCTTGGTCCTTCGCCTGAACCAAGTAATCATCAGATGCCTGCAACAAAAGCAAAAAAAGCTCTCCTATTGAATTTATAGATCATCAGTTTCATACTTAGAACACCAACAGAAATCTGTGCAATTACCGATATTTAGATTATATTTCTGTAAGACAATTTCTAGCCTGATTAATTTTTTTTTAAAAAATTTTTCTTTATTTTTATTTTTCCATTTCTATAGCGCCCCTTCAAGCTCACTACTCAGAGGTGCTCCCGACTACAGCGCGGACACTGCATTGGAGTTTCACGCCGAAGCGCTGAGCAATTGCTAGTGAAGGACTTGCCCAAGGTCCCTTCGCGGCGACTTAAGGTAGATTCGAACCTTCCGGCTCCAAGGCAACGACGCCACTACTACACCACCACACCCCTCGAATCAACGTATCACAGCAGTAATAATCTAAAAAAAGCCACACTCTTTTCTCGTCTCAGGACTCACATTGATGAGCGCATTGACTGTGATGCGGAACAAGTTGGCACGTTCGTTGATTGATCGAATAAGATGTACCGCCTCAGGACCAGGATGAAAATGCTCCAGTTCAGCCAGCTGCTTCTGGAGTGCCGTTCCATGCTTTCCAACGAGGTCATGACACAAATGGACGTTATCCAGCTTCATTCCCAGCGTACGAATTGCAGCATTCACCTCATTCTTATCCGGCGTTTTATCAGACAGCTTCAAATCATACTCATCTGGACAGTCGTTAGACAAATGAAAATGAATAGAGAAGAAGAAACAGGAATATGATGATGATGATTCAGTGAACCGTAGTTCCTGTTTCGTTTCTATTTCGAATCAGTTAATCCTTCTTGAAATCAGCATCATAACATCACATAACATCACAAAACATCACATAACATAACATAACATCACATAACATCGCATAGCATAGGCTAACATAATATAAATTAATGAGAATTTGTAAAATGTAACATCAAAGAAAAGCTCACAATGCTCCTGATACAGCAAGGAGAACCCTTGCTCAAACAGCATAGCCTTCACGGTCTTTAGAGCAGACAGGTCAAACAGCTCAGCTATAGTTTTACATGGAAGCTTGTTACAAGACACAGGACTGATGAAAGCAAAGTTTTTATGCCAAGTTGTACTAGAACAAGCCCAGGGAGATGACGAGAATACTCTGATCGACCAATGATGGCAGGAACAGATAAGACAGAGATATGCTGTGAGCCAATAAAAGATGGGATAATTCCAATCAGTTGTTCCACATGACGAAAGTTAAAATCTTAAATTCTATGCGTTGAGATAGGATACCAGCGCAAGGTATCACTCATGTATGCAGATAATTTCTACGTGACGCCAATCATGTGATCAGAAGCTTTAGGAGCATAGTCTATTTTCAAGATAAAAGAGGAGCTCAGACTATAAATAGACAGCACTTCCAAAATCGATGTCACACAACTGCAGCCCACAGGAATCTTTCAGAAATAGAACTTTTTAAGTAACATGTTCCATAAATAATTATGTAATGACAAGAGACATTATTGCTGATGCTGGGCAATTGCCAGTTAAAGACTTGCTCAAGGTCAGTATAAGTATCTACTTCCTGTTGATTTGTTGAGTCGACTGATGCTTTTTGCGCTACCAAGGCCGTAGCCAGGATTTGATTTAGGGGGGTGTTTTGTCACCAATTCATTCTATTATTTTCATTTTTCATTTCGGGGGTGTTTTCACGGTTTTATTTCATGGTTTTTACACCAAGTGCAAGTAAATGCATCATATTATTTAATTATTTTTCACATTTTCCATTTTGGGGGGTGTTCAAACACCCAAAACACCCCCCTATCTAAGGCCTTGTGCACTACAATACCTCTACTATAAATACAGCCATGAAAGTCCAGGGTCAAAGGATGATTTACAAGATAGATTGTTGAGACCTATCCAGGGCTGTCCAAAAAAGCAACAGTAGCGCACACTTCCCATTCTTTGCTTACTGAATTGACCTCTGACCTGATTCGACCTGGTCAATGGCCTTGACCTTTGCCAGCTCGATGGCGGTGACCCAACGCTGTCGCTCTGTCTTTGATGAGCATTTCAGGTGATATGTGTTTGTGCTGCCGTTGGAAACGATGAAGCAGCACGTGTCCTGCGTGTGGATGAGCGAGTTGAGGATGCTGATCGAACCACGAGATGCACCACGTGACACGTCGCCTTGACTCCTGTAATCAAGATTATTTTAATCTCATCAGTCTACCTTCCTTCCAGTCAGCTGCATGCAATATGGACATTTATATCGGACTGATTAGTCATCACGTTTCAAGCAAATGTTTGTACTGACTTTTTTTAGCATCACACCAATGAGTCATCAAGCTATTTTCTTCTTTTTTGCATGTATGCTTATCACATGCATAGATACTTGATGCATCTAGACAGCATACAAAGATGACATGTGCCTTCGTCGTGTTGGATGAGTCTAGAGGCCACACAATAAAGTGTCTGTTAAGTGGTGGTGGTGGTGGTGGTGGTGTTATTGCATGATCAACTGATGCTATGCTATTCATCATTGTGGTTTCGGAAGTGTTAGACAAAATGAAACATAACACTCCAATATGGTATTTGACTGTAGCGATACATATTGGAAATATTCAGTAAGAGTTAGCTCAGTCACAAATGACATTACAGGTCAAACAAGCCATGTGTTGCAATAATGCTTGTTTGAATGGACATGTGCACTGTTTGGCAGGATTAATTCACATCAAACAAAAATGGAACCATTAGCACTCTGCTGTAATCTGCATAGACATTTTAACAACCATGTGTATATGATACAGCAGCACATTTTAATAATTGAAACATTATCTTTTATGACATCTGGAAATGCTTTGTGGAATAATGTTGCCTGCCAAGCTGTATCTATCAGACTCTGACTCATACAGCAAATGATGAGCTAATGTTTTGATGCCTCACAGATTGTATTAGACTGGTAGGTAGCCTTGTGTGGCAAAGCGCATGACATAGTATAATCTAACATGCACGGCTAGGAGACCATGAGAAGGTTTTGCACCTGTAAATAGTGTCAGGTATGCTGCTGTACAGATTTAAGTAGATCAGTAGGTTTGGCCTTCAATGATGGTGGAAACAAAGAAGAATGCAGGTGGCAGCTCATCAGAGGAGAATTCTGCATGTTTCATGTTGTGATCAAATACGAATAAAGCCACAATAGACTGTAGGCCTATGGTAGACGAGGATTTACAGAATGTTATCAGGCAGAGAGGATTAAAATGAATGGGATACGTATGTGGGTTGTATGAACAGTGATTTAGTCAAGTGGGGGTTTCGGAGGTTAAACCCCCTCCCCATTGGCTTAGGAAAAAGTTTTTTAAAGGTTATTCATCCACTCAAATAAGAAAAGAAAAAAAAACAATTGCTTGTAGTAACAATTGTCTTTCTTACTTTATTCCCTTTGTTACTTTATTCCATTTTTATGTACTGTAATACTGTTGGGTTGGTGTCAGGAAGGGCATCCGACCAGGTCATAGAACCCCCAAACTCCCCCCTGCCATCATAAATTCCTGGCTACGCCACTGTGTATGAACATGGATGGAAGAGCTAACCAAGTGATGAACTGAACCTCTGAGGGAAGAAGGAAAAGAGGAGGAACAGGACGGAGAACACAAGGGATGACTTGAGGTGCTTAGAGATGTCGTGGGACAAGACGAAAAGACCGGAAATCGACGGAGATGAATGGAAAAGACGCTTTGACCTCTAAGACTAATTCACAAGTGGCTTAAGCTGTCATGAAGAAACGAAAAAGTAAAATCCTGAACAGGTCAAACAGAATAATTTTGAGCGTTAAGACTTTGATCGTCAATGGAATTGTATCGCGTTCAGTGATACTTTTCAATCAAGTATTTAGTCCAACTGTAAAGACTGGATTCAGTCCATCAAAGGAGAATCGTCAGCAAGTCTGTGTGAATCTAGGATGATCAGTAGATCCGTAGGTCATTCAACCTGATTGTGCAACTGAGCGCGTGACTTTGAGCTCACAGCCTAAGAAGAAGGCTAGATAAAAGCGCAACCCTTCGAAATGTTTTTACTAACATGTATGCAAAACCAGCATCAGATCGGCCAGCACATTCGCCAGTAGGCCTACTGAATGAGTTAGCGACTGTGAGAAAAGGTGAGATCGTGGGTAGATATGTATATTCTCGCAATCGTTATCCCTAATTAAATTACTAGAGCACCACACGAAAGCCAGATGCAGGGCCCCAGCTTATCCACGAGCGCTGTGTCAAATCAGAATTAAGGGTTGTCCAAAAGAGCATTTCGCAACAGGTCGAAGTCCGGTATTCTGTACAGGCCTAATCGTAATCGTAATCTCCAGACTTCTACAGCGCCCACAAAAGCCAAGTCGCGGGAACCAGCTTATTCACAGGCGCTCAATCAAAACAAAATCGATAGGCAGCGGGTCAGGTCTGGAGAGTCAGGCAGGCAGATAGATAGACGGCTAAGGTGGGTGATGTTTAGAGTTGAATAGGCGAGGGATGTGAGGAGAAGTGGAAGAATCAGGATAGGATTTGTGAAGGAGCAATGTTTTCAGTTTTGAGTGAAAGACCTGTGGGGAGATAGCGATAAGCCTACATAGGAATAAGTGAATTAGTAGGAGCTGATGTGTCTGACCTGTAGTAGGCAAGTGTCCCGTTCTGCAGTACGAACCACCGTTTCTGGTAGCCCTTGAGATAGCTCGCCCACTTGTACAGCCACCCGTTGTGCACTGGCTGCTGCACCTCAACGCCACTCGCTGCTCCCCCACACATGACAGCCCCACCAGCAGCCGACATCCCCAAACAATTACCCCAAACCGATGCCTCCAATTATTAATCTCTGTTTTTGTCTACGTATTCCTAAAACAGGAACCCGTCCTCGCTAGGTTCATCATCCATCGTCAGATGTAGTTGGTGTCGTCGCCATCCAACGCATCGCTCATCCGGTAATCATCGCGACAACAACTGAAAGCATCTTCGTCGAGAGTGTCGGATGGCGTCGTAGACTAAGCTGAATTAACAGGCGCTATAAATAGCCTCGGCTGCTGATGTTGTTGTTAACTCCGCCAATGAAACTGTTCGCCTGTTTCCATGAAAAATTATTATAGGCCTACCATAAATTATAATCATCATAGTCTACTGGCTACCTAAAGTTGCAAAAGGGATTGGAGTTATATTTGTTCTATGAAAGTGAGTGGGAACGTATACGTAACAGCTAGGTTTAGTTAGTCGTTCGGATATGCTAAATTAGTCTAGCCATGTAAACTGCCCACTTAATTATATACAGGCCTCTATAGCTACCATTGGAACCTCTGTCGTAGGCCTTTTCTGTAGGCTTCTTAATCTACAGGTTTAATTTATGGACACAGAGGTCACTAAGCGGACACCCCGTCAAAATCGCCCAAGCCAGAATAGCCCCGTCAAAATCGCTCAAGGTCAAAGGATTTCCGGTATCCAGAAGACGTGGATCTAGGCCTGGTTTTAATGTCAAACAAAGGCAATGCAAAACAAAAGCTAGCCTTAGCTTCAGAGAGGCTTGCTTTTGTTGGAAATCGGTCGACAGGGTCAATTAATTGGCCCAATTGGCAGCATATTAATTGAAAAGATAGAACAATAATTATTGTTTAAAATTCTAAATGGAGAAAATTGCAAGATTATTATTGAAAGCCTGTAAATTTTAATCCTAGTCTAAGACATCCAGAAACCTGAGTGGCAATTAAGCTTACGCACGTCTAAACCACCGGCTGCAAAACTGTCAGTTTACGAATTAGCCGATTAATTCTACGATTCTGGTCTAAGCCAGGGGCGGATCCAGGTAGGTAAATCCGGCCATAGCCCCCATTTAGAAATGTCTTTATTTTTGACCAGCTAGCTATTCTGGCTCGGAAAGTTGACTGCCCCACCCTCCCCACTCCACCCCTATGAACTGTTTCGTAGGTCATTCCCCAAGATTCCCTAAGAGGTCCGTAGACTATACACAAGGGTTTAAGAACACTGTACGACAAAAAGGGTCAACACTTAATTTTTCTGGGAAATGGTATCTTTTTTACCGAGATTTCGACCAAATGACATTTTTTAAAAAGGCCATCAACTCTTTCGGCGGATAAAATGATATCTTTTTTCTGGGAATTCAAAACATTAATAAAAAAAGATCATCAGCTTTTCTGTGACAGAGGAGGAAAAAAATTTCTGTCCCAAAACCCTAAATTTTGTCCCCTTCCCCTCGTTCGCGCCCCTAGTCTAAGCCTACCTTAGTGCAGAAGTTCATAAAAAAATTATCACGCCTATCTCGAATAGCTGCTTAAGATTTGACTCTGCATGCTTTCATTCTTTCAGATGACCGGAAATAATTCCTACCCATGCAGTTACGTAGGTCTTTCAGTGCCGGCGCTAGGGTATCTGAGGCCCCCCGAAAAAAAAACTTGGGGCCCCCATACCTTGAGCTGTCATCTCAGTAAAAAATTTCATAATGTAAGTGCTGAAAGACATGGTGTAAGACTTCAATAAATGTATCCCAATTGTTAAATTTTTGGAATTTCCATGCTGTAATGGTAGAATTTTAACCTGTCATCTTTAAAAAAATTGCTCATTTTTCAATGCTGTTAGTCGTGGTTTAGGACTTCAGAGTGTGTCCTCTCCATTGTTTAAATTTGTCCGATTTGCCAACTGTAATGGTAGCATTTAAAGGCTGCCATCTTAAGAAAATTGATCATTATTGATGGGCAATGGATGATACTTATGAAATATTTCTGAAATATTGGGGATACAAGGATTCCGTCCCAACCATAAATTGTGGGGTCGTGCCCCTGTCCACACCCCATAGTATACTCTTTGGTTGAAGGACAATGCTCTATTAGTTTGCGTAATATTATTTTGTATGAGTTGCGTTAAAACATAATTCGGTGCGTGATTCCAGGAATGAACAGCCATTAAAGGTATAATTACCAGCTACATTTGAGGCCCCTTGCAAACTTGAGATCAGACACATATCAAGGACATCTGGGACCCTACACAGGCTTTAATGTTTGGGTCTCATGCAGGTTTTATTTTGAGGCCTCATCCAATTAGCAATTAGAATCAGTTACAATTTATAAACATTGTGTTTGAGAAAGTGGACGAAATTGCCTGAGTAAGTCTAGGCCTAAATGGCTTTAAACTTACGTCCATAATCGGTACGATATTTGCATTAGGTCTGCTATGGCAGTGCCATGTGGTTAGTTGAGGCATGCACCAGACCGGATCTGTACAGTCACAGATAAGCATAATGACCAGCTAAATTTGGGGGCCCCCTTTCAAACTCTAAAGGTTTTATACTTACGCCCAAAATCAGTATGATATTTGCATTAGATCTGCTATGGCAGTGCGTATGGTTAGTTGAGGCATGCACGGTGCACCAGACCGGATCTGTACAGTCACAAATAGGCATAATAACCAGCTAAATTTGGGGGCCCCCTTCAAACTCGGGGCCCCCTCCGGCCGGGGGGTACGGGGGGTGCTAGCGCCGGCACTGAGGTCTTTTATACGTTATAGTTAGTTAATTAATAGGCCTAGTTCTTGTATAATAGAAGACTTTTTGACACTGTGGGGGCCTATGCTGTAGTAACCACGTTCAGGTTTGTTTTGTTGAATACAGTTTCACATTGCGTTCAAATTTACTGGGCCAATATGGGACCCGGTGCTAGTGGATTTTCTTACATCGACCCTACAAAATGTAGTCTATACGTAGGCCTATGACTGTTACGTCTGATTAAAGACGTAGCCTACGTAAGTAGTAGACTAACTTACGTTACAAACGCAATTTACACTCAATGACCCAATGAGTCATCAGGTCACCGTGCTGTCGCCGTCTAGTGTTCGAATATAGAATTACGAGATGTGATTAGTCTAGCGATTGAAAATGATATTATACAATGAGTCTCCACCTAGCGATTGAAATGGAAATGCAGCATGTGTCTCAGCCTTGCGACGGAAAAATAATGGTAATACGGCATAAGTCCCCACGTAGCGACGGAAGTGGAAATGCAATATATAGGCCCTAGGTCTAATCCTAGCTCTGACATACTATTGCGACTGAAAATGCACGGAGTACATCACGGAGATCATTTTATAATTGAGTTTTGGCCATTAATCAGGATCTTCCATTGCACATGTTGCATCTGATTTTGATCAATTCAAACTTTGTATGCTCTCGATCGTAGGTAGTGTCCGCAGGGTTCTCAATTTCTTTCACTGATACCATGCCTTTTCCTCTTCAATTTGTTTTATAATGTACGAGTAGTAAACTGAGACTGTGATACCTCTTTTCAAGAACACTATTTTGTTAATTAATTATGATCAGCATCTGCTTTAAATTTGATCCCTGTGGTGATACATTATGCTCCTATGTCTGGTATACTTCGTTAGACTCTGAGAAACCTGTTATAACTGACCCAGCACAACTGTTCTCACCCGTCGTCACTAGTGATCACTACTTAGGCTATTAATTCTGTTTGGTAAGAATTTCAAAATAGCTGGACCTACATGTCTTTGAGATTTAGCTTGAAGTCATCGTCGATTGGCTCATCAATTTTCTATTAAACGCCTGTGAACAAGCTAGTTCCAGCGACTTCGCTTTTGTGCTCAGCGATTTATAAATTTTGATTTTACGATTAGCCTACGCGTCTGTTGTAGTTGTTGCTCTATGAAGTCAATAGATTATATCTTGCTTTCTTTAATCCTCCTCATCCTGTCCGTTTCTGCTTCTGCTTCAACTCACACTACGCTTCCTCCTTCTTATCCTCCTCCTTCTCCTCCTCCTTCGCCTTCTCCTCCTTCTCTTCCTCCTCTTCCTTCATCTGCTTCTTCATTTCCTCCTTCTTCTTCTCCTCCTTCTCCTTCTCCGTCTCCTTCTCCTCCTCCTTTTTCTCCTCCTCTTCCTTCATCTCCTTCTTTAACTGCTTCTCCTCCTCCTCCTACTTCTCCGTCTCCTTCTCCCTCTCCTCCTCCTTCTCTCCTTGTCTTTCTCCTGTTCCTTCATCTCCTTCTTCTTCTCCTGCTCCTCCTCTTCCTTCTCTTCCTCCTCCTTCTTCTCCTCCTTCTCCTCCTCCTTCTCCTCCTCCCTCTCTTCCCCCTTGTCGTCAGATGCTATCTTCACTTAGTCTACTGACGTCTACTGACGTAACTGTCGCCGTTTCTTGTATAAAACGGATGTTTCGTTGTCGTCGTCGTCGTCGTCGTCGCAATTGTTAAGTGGAACAATGTCTGCACTCAGCGAACCGAATGTGATTGGTGTAATATCGATCTGTCAGACAATGCGAACAAAGTCCCTGATAGTTGATGGATCGAATCGTTTGATCGGATTAGGTGCAAGGAAGATGTCAATTAAGATCGATTGCCAACCAGATCGACCCCCACCCACCCTCCACCCTCCCATTAAATTAGCATCAAACGCCACATCAGATGCACCGGACGGTGGGATGCAACACTGTCGGGTGGGTGGGGGGTTGGCGACAAAAATATACTTCGTGGAATGGGCGCCCGCACGTATAGGGCCAAGCGGGGCACTTGCTCTTTGAAAAATGTACGTTTTTTTATAAATAATACGTTTTGGTTGTAAGAGATCTTCTTAACACTTACACACTAATATATGCTAATAGTAGATAAAGTGAAACTGTGGAATTTACATTTAACCTACAAACATCTATGAAAATATTCATGCACTTAATTTCTGCTTTGCATTGTTTCCAGCTCTTGCTAAATATCTAATCGCGACCATTATGTTTGTCCCTCCTGCAAAAATAATGCGAGTGCGCCCATGCTTCGTGGCAATGCAGGCATATTGCAGGGCCACAGAATAATGTTCGGTAGAATAGATAGACCTACATAGATTGCATGGTTTCTATTATTTTTGTGCCTATTAATTTTTAAGCCCCAAGGTGGGCTACGTTATTATGCCTCAAGTGTTTAAGTATCATGCAAGAAGTAAAAAATTCGGGGCGGCTAAATCTTTTCAAGATCGGACGGAGCAAGATATTTTATTTCCTGTATAATACTTCAACTCTTAGGGCATATTCATTTTATGTAACATCAATAGGTTTTCTATAGCAGTGGCGGCGCCAGGATTTAAGTTTTGGGGGGCTGAATCCTGGCGGAGGAAATTTTCATTTTCATCCGCCAAAATTTCTGACGACCTATTTTTAGTCATTCGCCCGAAATCTCGATCCATATTCATCCACTAAAACTTCAGTTTTACATGATGTAAAAAACCGGATGGCCTTTTTAGGGAGGTTTAGCCCCCGGATGTCCTTGTTTTAGGAGGGGTGCACAGCCTCCTAGCCCCCTGTTGCCGCCACTGTTCTCTAGCTGTCGAAACATCTGCGATAAAAAAGAACAGTTGGCAAACTTAAGTGGCTTTAGCAGAATTTATAGCGTAACTTTTAAGAAAAGGGTTGCTTCCATGGTTGCATGCTGACAAGGACACAGAAAGGAAGGAATTAAGAGACTCCCTGTCTACATGTCGGCTACTATCTTTTCCGATCAATCCGTTGGTGTTCCATTTTCATTGAAGAAAACAATGTAGCCTATAGACTATTAAAATCTCCGGTTTCTTCCCACTTGCCTGAACTCCCTCACGAACCGTGTGTAGCCACCTATTATTAGCATATGCTCATTTTAGCAGGTATCAAACATGTACTGCATTTAAATAGCCAGTTCAAAGAGAAACCAATTCTTTTAAATGTAAAATATATTGATTATTATTAAAGAAACAATACAATTATGCAGTGTCCCTATTTACCTATTGGCGTTGATTGATTACTAGATTTATTATGTTTCTTAGCTTCACTTGAGTGTAGAATTCTTTCTAGTTCATCGTCCGCCAATTCTGTAAATCGTCGTAGTTCCGATCCTTGTATTTCGACAACCAAGTGTCCTCGAATATGCAGTGGAATAATATATACCGAAGATATTTCGCAGTCCAGGCCGAACAACGAAATTCCAAGGAGTATATTTTGTATTCACAAATGCCAGTATTCTTACTCGAATGGATGAAATGTGTCACAATTCCAGCGTACACATCCACGTCCAGATCAACCGTGTGATCATAAATGTTTGAATCAACCGTGTGATTATCTCCAACGACTCTCTCCAATGTTCGTAGAATTCAAAATCCTCGAGCAAACTCTTCACCCACGAATGACGATAGTTCTCCAAGCTCCAGAATTTACCTCGATCGCAAAAACTGTCTCGAAAACTTAACGTCCGTTGGCCACCCTTCTTCTCAACGTCGAAGGTGCCACATACCAATCATTCTGCCGCTAATTTCACTTAAGAGTTCATTTGCCGCAACAAAATGACCCTTCGCCATTAGCTCCAACTGCAGAAATCGATCTTTCAACCGTTTCTGTCGATGACGTGTGTTTAATCAGTTAGACTGCGTTTTAATTGGCTTACGCGTCGTTACGTTGTTTTTGTTGCTATAGTCTCCAATAGCGACCAACGCTTATCAGTCTCGCTGCACTTCTTTAGCGCTTCTGTAGTTTCGTTTGCTGATCGTATTACTAAATATTAATTCTTCTAACAACGCCAATTAATTAACTAATTAAATCAACGCCACTACATTGTCTGACTTAACTTCTACCTACAATTAACACTTAATACTAGACAAGTTAGATTGATAGATAATAGCGATTTAATACGCTACACCGTGCTACACGCTAGCCAAAGCAAATCTTATTGTAGCCTACCAACAGATGCTTCGTCTGTTCAGTCGAGGTTGGTTTGGGAGCGCTCCAGAGTAGTAGGCTAACCTTGAAGTGGCGACATAAATCTCAATGATGAATGTCAATCAAATATAAAATAATAATTGTCAACTATGTTCATCGTCTGTACCAAACCTGTGACACTGAACCCTAAACTGCCAGCCCTCACTTTTCGGGTCAGTTCGAACTCAGACTCTCGTGTTTAATATTATGCTCTTAAATACGTTGATACGCTGAGTGCACCAATCGAAAATTAAGGGTTTCATAAATGCAATCAAATGAATCAAGATCAAAACGTCTGTTTCAAGCGATTGAAAATTAAAAGTATAATTCTATCATCAAGAAATCTAAGGTTTATTGCTAACGGCTTATTTTAAGTTAGGCCTGTTTGTTTTCATATGGTGAAATTATAGAATGAACTTAAAATTAATTTTGATTAACTCGGTTTTACAAGCAATAAAGGTGTAGGGCTGTATGCCCTATATGAATTGTGCACATATAGGCTATAAACGCTCATTATTAGCCAAACTGTAGGCTAATCGTAGCCTCGTAGGTCTAATTAATAGTATTATCATTATCTTTTAATTATCATTCTCCATGTCATATAATCTATTATTATTATCGTTATTACTTTTAATTATTACTGCAGCTGCTAATTAACTTATTCAAACTGAATGTTATCAGAAGCATGCAGCTTGCAAAAACCGCAAGTAACCTGGTGTTATATATTTCATTGACAACATTTCCAGAATCTCTGCAATTAGGTCACGCGTTAAATGCAGGTCATTGGAAGAATCTCAATCGCGGAATGAAATCGTGGTCAGTCATCCAGTGGAAAGACGAGGTCACTGAATGTCAATCCAACGGAATAATAATTAAAATCATTGAAATAGCACGAATCCATTTGAGCTGAGGTCTTCACTAGCTGCTTGTTGTCTTTTCTCTGTTGTTCTTGGTCTATGCCTTGGTCGATGCAGTGGAAGAAGAGAGCGCAGCTGATGATAAATAAATGGTTGACATGATGAGCATCGAATAAGATGTCATCAGGGTTTTAATTGGCTTGTGTAGAAATGGACCGTACTACTTCGCGCGGTGGGGGAGGGGCAATCCCCTAAAAGTCGGAGCACACTAGAGATGATGACATTAAGTTTAAAAGGATGATGACGAAGAAGAAGAGGAGGAAGAAGAAGAAGAAGAAGAAGATGATGATGATGATGATGATGATGATGATGATGATGATGACGACGACGATGACGACGACGACGACGACGAGGATGATGATGACGATGATGACGACGACGACGATGATGATGACGACGACGATGAGGATGAGGATGATCACGAGAAACAACAACAATTAAAACGACCAGCTACAACAAAAGATGAACAAGGAGAAATTACAAAAAAAGAAAACGACGAAGAAGAAAATAACATTATAAGATGAGAAGACAACAGGACCAGCGCAGTTGCATGGAGCAAGGCACGAGAGGAGGCGGCTTGGCTAACATAGGAGAGAGGCAACGGAACATTCGAGGGGGGGGGGGTTGGGGCAAATCCAAGCGAGAGATGAAATCGGGGGATTATTAGTCAGACGTTGCTTGATGCGTTTCGTCTGACGGTCGTCGTCGCAGTCGTCGTCAGAGGTATGACCACATCCGGTGCAGATGACGTATCACCGTCACGTGACTGTTGCATTGCTATGACGAACTTTTCGGAATTGTTGATGAGACGATGATGATGAGGAGCTTTCATCTCCCCGTCGACCAGCAGAGGGCGAGGCGGCCTGGAATGAGGGAATCGGAGGCGTGGCGTCTTTGAAGAGGCGAGGCATGACCTTGACGACAGACGGCTGGTTGTTTGGGGAATGACGGGAAGCGATTCGTTGATCAGATCCAGGGAACAGACGCCACCGCCGGCGTCGTCGTCATCATAATCGTCGTCGTTATCATCATCATCACAGACAATCAGAATCTCTGTCTCGTTCTCCAAGCTATCGTCACAGATGGAAGAAATCATCGGCGCCTTTGAATGTTCCGATGTCGTCGTCGTCCTGTGATTCGGTTGATGTTCAAAGGAGGAAGTCCTTTGAACCTTCGTTTCCTGTTCGACGGTGGTGGAGTCCTCTACGGCGTTCTGACGTGTCGCCGCTCGGGCAATCCTTTGAAGTTCGAAGGCGAAGACAGCGTGGCTTTGAGCGGGCGATATCACTTTGGGTTGGTCGTCAGAGGAGAGAGTGGTGGCAATTTGAAGCAATGCCTCCTCCTCCTCCTCCTCCTCCCCTTCTTCCTCCTCCTCCTCATCCTCATCCTCCTCGTTCGGCGGTCTTTCATGTTGAACTACAGACGATGACGATTCGAGTTCACATGCAAACGATGACGCAACAATGTCGGATGCGGAACGGTGAAAGGTCGGGCCAATCTTCTCTGCCTCCTTTCTATTCTTCTCTGCTGCTGATGCTGCTGCTGGCTTCTCTTCGCCGTCGCTCTCCTCTCCGTTCCGTTCCTCTGACCCGGAGACGGTGGAGTTGGGAAAGGCGGAATGAGAAAACGTGGAGAGAGGCAAGGTGGAATGAGGAGTGGCGGTCGATTGAGGAAAGTTGGAATGAGGAGACGTGGAGTGTGGAAAGGTGGAACAACAGGGAGAGGTGGAGTGAGGAACGGTGGATGAGTGAGGAGAGGAGGCACTGCAGTGATCTTCCGTCGACGTCGATGATGTACTTTCAGAGAACTTCCTCCTAAGCAAGTGCGTCCTCATCCGTCGCTCCGTCGTTCCGTGGGAAGACGTCAAGGGCAAGGATGGCGAAGTGGGAGGAAGGGGCGCCGCGGATGGGTGCAGCTGGGGGTGAGGATTGGCGGCAGCGGGTGAGGAGACGGACGGACGAGGAGGGTCAGGCCAGGCGCTGATCGTCGTCGTCTCCTCGTCGACTCTCGACGGTCGACGCTTCGTCGATCGGTTCTTGAATGCAGCGTCTGATCCCATCTCCTCCTCTTCATCGTCGTCCTCCTCCTCCTCCTCCTTCGACGTCCAAGGACTGGACGTTGGTCTCTGAGTGCACCTTCGACCACCACCGCTGCCGCCTCCCGCTGCTGCTGCCATTGTCGATGGTGAGAGACGCCGCCTGGCGATAGGAGACAACAACTGCTTCATTGCGTTGCGCTTATCGACGGCAAGCATCGATCGCAGCTTAACTGTTGTTGTTGCTGCTGCTGCTGCTGCTGGTAAGGATGAGGAGGTCCCACCATCACCATCACCATGACCACCAGCAGCAGTGTCAGACGATGAGCAACAGGTGGTTCGATGGTCACGTGGTCCATTGACCGATGTGGAACGTAGCTGCCAATTGCGTCGGCGGTCGTTGTGATGATCTGTGTGGGGGAGATTAGGAGGGGGAGGTGTTGGGGAAGAAGTGGGGGAAGGAGGAGTGGGGGAAGGAGGTAGAGATGTCGTCGGTGGGAGCTGATGATGAGGGCGGAGGCAATGACGATTGCCAACCGATGGTGACGAAGCGGCATGAAGTGGCAGATGCTGATGATGGTCTCTCTGTCGATTCGTCAACCGATCTTCCTTGTACATCTCAATGAGCAGACTCAGCTTACAGTCGATCTCCTCCACCTATAAAATTTAACATACATGCAGGTAAACCGTGGACGGACAAAATGTCCCCGGACAAAATGTCCCGGACAAAATGTCCCGGACAAAATGTCCCTGGACAAAAAGTCCCCGGACAAAAAGTCCCCGGACAAAAAGTCCCCGGACAAAATGTCCCCGGATAAAATGTCCCCGGACAAAATGTCCCCGGACAAAATGTCCCCGGACAAAAAGTCCCCGGACAAAAAGTCCCCGGACAAAAAGTCCCCGGACAAAAAGTCCCCGGACAAAATGTCCCGGACAAAATGTCCCGGACAAAATGTCCCCGGACAAAATGTCCCGGACAAAATGTCCCGGACAAAATGTCCCGGACAAAGTAATGTCCCTACACTACCTAAACCCAGCGCATCCATGGGCGCCTAGCAGTAGGCACACCTACATTGAGAAAAAGAGTCCACCTTCTCTAAATGCATTAAAACGAGTGATTTTGAATATAACAGAACATTCTTAGCAAATCAACCAACTGCAAGCTGCATTTGGTTCACTCTTTTAGAAGAATTCCGATTCTTGCGTCAGAAATGTACAAATTTGCCAAGGGGTTTAGCTATTTTTTATAGTATTTTTTTTGGTCCTACATATAGGCAGCCTTGAAGGTGTGTATCCGGATCGCTCATTATTTTGATAGTTTATAAATTATCCTTATTATAATTTTTTGGGTGAGACAATCGATCCGTCGAGAAATTATTTCTCGATCGTTAGCGCGAGAACGTAACCTAACTATAGGCAGTAGCATGACAACCCTAGGCCCCTGGACACTCGAAAGGCTTGGGGCCCTTAAACATTAACTACACCACACTACAATGTTGCAAGACTGTTCTCTTTAGCAGTGGTTGGGTCGGGAGCGCTTCTGAATAGAAACGCTTGAAGAGGCGCTATAAAAAATGTCTGAAATGAACGAATGAATACACTAATATACACAAGGCCTAATATATGGAGTCCATAATTATGTTAGGCTACATCCTTTTGCATGTAATGTGGCACATCTAAGCAACAAAATTATACCTAACCTACATTTACATCAGTGATGACGGGATTAACATAGGAAAATTATTATATTTCTACAGTTGTGTTTCGGAAATCAAACGGCAATTAAACGGCAATTCCATTCCAATCCAAGTCACATAAAGTTGTTTTAAAATGGTATAAATCGGAGAAATCGTCGCCAAGATCCATTCAAAATAATGTTTAATTAAAACTCGACAAAAAACCTTAATTAAGCGATTAATCACCATAAAATTTACGACATTTAAAGCAGTTCACAATAAACTTGACGACATTATTTTAAAGCAGTTAATCACAACAGAGATCATTTGAGGTTTCACAGCAGACTAAGCAGATCACATTGGGATTTCACAATAATTCTAAGTTAATTAATTACTTATTCGAGTTAAACAGATCCCTTGGGGATTTCACAATAATTCTAAGTTAATCTAAGAGGCAGGATCTCGCCGAGATTAGGTTGCAAGAACAGTAAGGTGCTGGCTAAGGTTAGTATTGAGAATATGAAATGCACGGACACAAACCGTCTCCCCCCAATCAAGGACAAGAAACCCGCCTTCATAAAAGGAATTTAAATTTGAGCAATTTAAATTGGAGCAATTTAAATTGGAGCAAGTTAAATTGGGCCTAAGATTGATGGAAAATTAGGGTTAGGGTTAGTTTTAGGGTTAGGGTTAGTATTAAAATTTAAAAAGGTCTACATTTCTAAGCCTAACATCCATAATTATACTAAAGGCTAAACATAGCCTCAATACTAACCCTAACCCTAAAACTAACCCTATGTAAATTTTAATATCAACCCTATAGCCCTAAAACTAACCCTAACCTTAATTTTTCATATAATCTTAGACCTTTTTAAATTTTAAAACTAACCCTAACCTAAATTTTCCATCAATCTTAGGCCCAATTTAACTTGCTCCAATTTAAATTGCTCAAATTTAAATTCCTTTTATGAAGGCGGGTTTCTTGTCCTTGATTGGGGGGGAGACGGTTTGTGTCCGTGCATTTCATATTCTCAATAATAAACAAAAACCTTATGCGACGTAGTGTAGCGACATCACTTTTGACCTACGACTTTCTGTCAGGGACTTTTTGTCCAGGACATTTTGTCCGGGACATTTTGTCCGGGACATTTTGTCCGGGACATTTTGTCCGGGGACATTTTGTCCGGGACATTTTGTCCGGGACATTTTGTCCAGGGACTTTTTGTCCGGGGACATTTTGTCCGGGGACATTTTGTCCGGGACATTTTGTCCGGGACATTTTGTCCAGGGACTTTTTGTCCGGGGACTTTTTGTCCGGGGACTTTTTGTTCGGGGACTTTTTGTCCGGGGACATTTTGTCCGGGGACTTTTTGTCCGGGGACTTTTTGTCCGGGGACATTTTATCCGGGGACATTTTATCCGGGGACATTTTATCCGGGGACTTTTTGTCCGGGGACTTTTTGTCCAGGGACATTTTGTCCGGGACATTTTGTCCGGGACATTTTGTCCG
>OX457041.1:22902616-22935116 GCA_949752735.1 Lumbricus terrestris | reverse complement strand
TATATGCAGTGCGTATGCCTATGTGCGTGTGTGTGTATGCAGTGGTTTAGCAAATATATCACTGGTTCAAGAACCGTGAGATTAATTCCAAATGATGAATCGCATGTTGGCTACAATCATTTAGGAGACTTTATATGTAATATGTATAGTATATGAATTATATATAGAGCATGTATGTATAATATATATGTATATATAAAGTATGTATGTATAATATATATGTATATAAAGTATGTTTATGTATAAATTATATATATAAAGTATCTATATATAATATATATGTGCAGGACTGTTTTTAAGGAATTTTTAGAACTGAACAACTCCTTCTTTCCTTTCCCATCCTTCATGGTAAATTATTTCCAATCGTAGGACAATGACCTTTTTTGGTAGTTTCAACTGTACAAAAGTGCTTCTACAACTGCACAAATCCATTTAGAACTGCACATTTTGTGTAAAACTGCACGTTAAAAAGCCCTGTATATGTGTATATATAGGAGCGTGCCTGGTTCGTCGCCTATAATATATATATATATATATATATATACTGTATATATATATGCATATACCTTCGGAGTCTTTGTAGTCTACGTTGCGACGGAAGAGGATGGTAAACGAGTTGGTCGTCGATCGCATGCTGTCTGACAGATGCAGACATCTGAAACATCGACCACATTATCATTATTATTAAACGCATAATACAGGTATGCACCGGGATAGATGGAATTGGCGGTAAAAGCATAAACACTATACAGGATACAGCATTAGATGCCTATATGCATGGTGGCAACGAAAAGCTACATTCCTTATAAGCTTATCTATACTACAATGATTGACAAAATAATATGACACTGTGAAGTGTGAATGGCCAATGTAAAGTCGTTTTGAATCTCGTTCAGCAAATGAATCAATGACTTATTCTTTCATCTAAGAATAAAACGCTAAACCCTGCAGCTGAAGCTGTTATCATCATCATCCGATGACAGCAGAGCTCCTGAAAATAGGCCTACTCTTGAGGCTGCAGTCGTTTCGCAGAGGGGCATATTAATAGTTTTATTATATTCATAACTAACAGCTGCGTCTGCACTGAAATTGAGTGCCTTCCTTACGACAATCAGTGGTCAGATTCAGTCGGATCACGTTGGATCTGAGATCCGGAACCTCGGACTATATGAGGTCCGCCACATAAGAGAAGATGCCCATCTCCTAAAATATGCATTGTCACAATAATCGACCACATGATTCTGGTTTCGCGACCTTTTAAGAGTTTTCCAAATAGCGATCAGTTTCGTCAGATATATAGATCTATACCGTACGCGTATAATATAGGCTTGATCGATATGCAAACAAATTGGAGATCCACGACAATCTCGGCAAGAGTGATTCCACAACAGACTGCAGCTTTAATCGACCAAATTATTCGGTTACGCCATCCGCCATTTGCTGTCGGACGTGTGTGTGTGTGCGTGTGCGTGTGCGCGTGTATGTGTGTGTGTGCGTGCATGTGCGTGTGCGTGTGTGTGTGTGTGTGTGTGTGTGTGTGTGTGTGTGTGTGTGTGTGTGTGTGTGTGTGTGTGTGTGTGTGTGTGTGTGTGTGTGTGTGTGTGTGTGTGTGTGTGTGTGTGTGTGTGTGTGTGTGTGTGTGTGTCTGTGTGTGTGTGTGTGTGTGTGTTTTACGATGAGGATGATGGTGATCTGGCACACCTGTCAACAGAGTCTGAGTCTCTGTCTTCGGTTGATGTGATGTGGTTCATCTGGAATCGACGCATCGCTGTAGCTGCTGAACATCGAGGAGGAGGAGGAGGAGGAACACCGATGACCGGAGACGAAGAGGAAGAAGGCGCCGCCACCTGGTGATCAGGAAGGAAAGAACTAGGAGGAGGCGGAGGAGGAGGCGGAGGAGGAGCTGATGGGGCAACCGCTGCTGCCGCCGCTGCGAACATTGCCAGCGGGGTTCGGTCCTTTCTACGCGTTGAGAGTCGACTCATGAAAGACTGATTCGTCTTCATCTTGTGAATATCCCTGTATAGCCAACAATTAAAGCATACAGATCAACTGTATCCTAAAATCAGTTTAACTCTCTCTCTGTCTCTCTGTCTCTCTCTTTCTCTCTCTCTCTCTGCCTCTGTCTCTGCCTCTGTCTCTGTCTATCTTTACCACTCTCTTTCCGTCTGACTACCTTTCTTTGTATGTTTGTCTGTCTGCGCCTTCTCTGTCTGTCTAGTTCTCTGTGCGCTCTCTATCTCCAATCATAATCGTAAATCGCAACCTCGAAATTTCTAAAGCGCCACTCGAAAGCCATGTAAAAGGCACCAGCTTATTCACGAGCGCTGTGCTAAATGGTGTCTTCATCCTTCGGCTCACATGTAAATCCATTGAGGGAATTTAAGGCACCAGCAATTATTTTGGACAGCAAAAATTGAAGAAGCGATGTTTTTAAAGTCGTGCTTTGCCTTAGGCCTTCTTTCGTTATCCCTTAAATGCTTAGGATTAAAGAATGAAGTCTAAGTTTTCAAGACTAATGAATGACGATAATGACTCTCGACTAATTACTACAAAAATTCTTCTACGGACGAAAGGATACCGAATCTCTTTTCTTAATGCCTTTCTCGGCGGCCTTTCAGCCATAGAGTTCTTGTTCTCAGATATAGTCCGACAACGTACGTAACAAATATAGCGCCATTTAAGCCCACGTACGATATGCATGACTAGTGATTGATGATGACGACGACGATGATGATGACGACGACGACGATGATGATGATGACGATGACGATGACGACGACGACGATGATGATGATGATGATGATGATGATGACGACGACAACGACGACGACTACGACAACGACGACGACGATGATGGCGATGACGATGGCGATGACGATGACGATGACGATGATGATGATGATGATGATGACGATGATGATGATGGTGACGACGACGACGACGATGACGATGAGGAGGATGGCTTACGACGGTGGACTGTGTTGAGCAGCAGCTGCTGCAGCCGCAGCAGCGACGAGATGTGGAGTCCATGTGGCCCTCGACAGCGAATTCTTGTCAGCAGCATAGCATCTCCAGACGGCCTGGATGAGGGCTGCTGCTGGAACCCGACGTCGAATCAGATGCTTCTGTCTCTGCTGCTGCTGGACCTTTAAGGCAAAGCCCGATCCGAGGATTCCCTGTGACCAGCCAACCGAACAGAGAACAAAGAATCAGTCAACCGAAACGATCAGAGTAGAGTCGTTTATGCTCGACTGATGTTGCCGCTGCTGCTGCTGCTGCTTCGGCCGGAGTTTTATGGACAAAGGCGTCAAATGATGGGACAAAGGATTTTAATCAATTCACCGCTGTATTGTACGCGATGGTTGCTCTCTCTCTCTCTCTCTCTCTCTCTCTCTCTCTCTCTCTCTCTCTCTCTCTCTCTCTCTCTCTCTCTATATATATATATATATATATATATATATATATATATATATATATATATAACATAGACATTCACATTACACGCGTTCTACGTATATATATGTGTATATAATTATATTAATGTATATACGCCGAGTGCCTTACCCTATAGATCGAGTATAGACCTACCTTATACAAGCATACATTATATTTTGAAGTCAGGGCTATAATTATTTGAAATGGTTGAGTACAAGCATAAATAGACGGACGGAGAGGGATGGACAAACGGACGGACGGATAGACGGACAGAGTGACTTACGGCTGGTAAGGCAAAGAAGGAGATACCGAGGACAGCGCAGAAGGCAGCGATCATCTTTCCAGGCCACGTGATCGGAACTGTGTCTCCGTAACCGACGGTGCACAGCGTTATCTATATGTAACAGCAAAAATCTTCATTAGCAACAAGAGCTAAACAAAGACAACAACAACGACAACAACAACAGCAAGAAATCTAAAGGCAACAACAACAATTGCAAAGGCAACAAAATCGTTGCCAAAAGCGGCTACAAAATTAATGAGCAGCGCAATTTGCTCAAAAGTCGTTGTGCTAAGAGTATATATGGACGAAGGAAAATATTAATTTGGAACGTGAAATTCAAGTAGCCTATATGGCATACTAACATCTCCAACCGCTTAAGCCTTAAGGTCTCACTGCTACAGAAATTTTAGATTAACGTCGAAAAGCCACAAGCATACATGTACGTATGACTAACTGTGAAGGCCTTAGTTAAATATTAAGATTTTTCCGTGTCTCAGGTTCGCATTGCTGTGTGACCATATATATATATATATATATATATATATATATATATATATATATATATATATTCGTTTTTATTAAAAGAATAACCGGTCGACATAACGCGACAGTTAACAAGCACAAAGGAGCAGCGAATAAAGCCTAGTTGCCTAAACGTTTTTATACAGCATCCGTGTTATGAAGTTTTTATTGGTTAGGCTAATTCAAAAGGATGCGGCCTAGGGCGCAGATTGTATTTACCAGGACGTCTATAAGAGAAAAATTTATGAGGAACATGCTCTTTGTCTTTAACTATACCATGCACGAGTTAGAACGTTTTTCGTATCAATATTATTTTGAACCCAATGGCGATGTGAAGAGCAGATGAAATTTTTTCTGACAATGGTCGTTTTTACTGTTTTATCTTTCCTACGCTTCACAACATCTCTGAGTAATATATTTCGTTGCTTTCTGTCGCATCAAAATCAGATCGGATCAGAGAGAAAAAATCGTGGCCACGGAGTCGCAAATTCTTGCAATTTAGTGGCGTAGTCAAGGGGGGTTTCGGGGGCTAAATCCCCCATTGGTTTAGGAAAAAGTTTTTTTTATGGTTATTTATCCACTTAAATATGAAAAAACAAAACAATTGCTTGTATTAACAATTGTTTTTCTTACTTTATTCCCTTTGTACTTTAGCCTACTGTAATAGCCTACTGTTGGGTTGGTGTCAGAAAGGACATCCGGCCAGGCAAAAGAAAACCACCCCAATCATAAATTCTATGGCTACGCCACTGCTGCAATTGGGTTCATTAGATATGACTTTGGTTTTGAAATAGCCTAATTATAATTATATACTTACCACTCCCCACCAGAGAGCGTCTGCGTAGGTTCCGAACTTCTTCGGATTCTTCTCCTTCTCAGCCAAATAGACGAGAAACGATGAGAAGATGAGACCAAGGAATCCGATGTAGAGCGTCGTAAACAACTCCTATTATAATACACAACAACAGAAGCGAAATGAATATGCGTGTGCAATGTGCATTGAGCAACAGCAGAAGTCACAGATCGGTAGCACATCACGCTAATTACTGCGTACCTTACAGGCGCTAATTAATTATGAATCATAATAATCATAGGCCTATAGGCTATAGCTATACGTTATGATTATTAAGCTGATTTAAGCTAATAGTTTGTATCATCTTACTTGTACACGCACTTGTTTGACTAGAAAATACAGCACTATATATAGTCGCAGAGTTGTGAACCCTCGAACAAAAAATTAACCTTAGCTGATAGAAGAGAAGTTTTTAGAGAACCCTGTGAGGCTGCGATATTGAAAAAACAAAAACAATTTATTTTCTAGTCTATGATTTATGTACTATAGAGTATAGATTTATAACATAATTATACCCTGCCTTCGTTAAGGTCATAAATCGTTCATGCGATAAGAAACTGTAGTCGTGAGAAGAAAAAATTAAGAAAGGCCACTGTACTATGGTTGCTTTGTATACTCTATTAAACAATGTAATTGTCTGTCCGTCTGCATGTCTGCCTGCCTGCCTCTGTGCCTTTATCCACCTGCTCTTCCGCCCGTCATCCAGTTCATCCGTCCTTTTTGGTCTGTCTGTCTGTCTGTCTGTCTGCCTGTCATTGTCCGTTCGTTTGTATGTCCGTGTTTCCGTTCGGCTGTGCCTGCCTGCTTGTCTGCCCTCGTAGTGTGTATCCCTCCGTCCATTCGTCAACCCCTCCGTCAGTGTCTGCCTGTCTCTATCTTTCCATCCGGTGCCCTGGATCGGTGTCCGTATGTCCTATGGAGTACCTGTCTGTGAGCCCATACGACTGATCCAAGCAGCTTCCACGATCCTCCCCTGCGATCGACACGAACCATCCGAAGGATCTGGAAGAATCGCAGACCACGAAGAGCGGAAGTGGCGAACACCTGACCACTGCTTCCCATGCACAGAATGATGACGCTCGCACTGATGACGATTATGTCTGCACACAACGACAATAGCATCATCATTATCATCATTATATCGTCACCAAAGTCAGTATCACCACGTACATGTCTTCATCAAAATCGTCAGCATCGTTCTTCTACACCTCCTCCTTCTCCTCTACCTCATCTATCTCCTCTTTCTTCTCCTTCTTCCTCTCCTCTTCCTCCTCCTCCCTCTCCTTCTCCTCATCATTATTTATCATCGTTATTCATCATCATCATCGTCGTCATCATCATCATTATCATCATCATTTATAATCATCACACCACCATCATCATCAACATCATCATCATCGTCATTTATCATCATTATACCACCATCATCTGATCATCATCGTCGGTCGTCTTCGTCATCATCATCATCATTGTCATCATCGTGTTCATGGCATTGTGCTATATCACAATAGTCATCACCTGTGTCGCCGTAAGTGTCACTCCCACATCTAAAATTGGCTTTGACGACGACAGTAAGCGAAACACCGGTTCCATTGTCACGAAATTCTTTTGTATTTCAATTGCATGTCGACCGCACTCAATGTATGGTCCTCTCATCTGTACTGAACTCAGCTCTAGCAATGGAAGGAGACAGGTGGAGTGAAAGGACTCAAAGGAGAGAATAGGGAGAGACAGACAGACAGACAGAGCGAGAGATGAAGCAAGTGAAAGGGGCAGTACAATGGAGTAAGGATTGAGAGAGGGACAGAAGTAGACTGATTCACACACACACACACACACACACACACACACACACACACACACACACACACACACACACACACACACACACACACACACATATATATATATATATATAGAGAGAGAGAGAGAGAGAGAGAGAGAGAGAGAGAGAGAGAGAGAGAGAGAGAGAGAGAGAGAGAGATCTATATATTATATATTATATATAAAATTATATATATAGTCGCGGAACCCAGCTTAATTATTCACAGGCGTTCAATCAAAGCAAGGTCAATTTACAAGGTGGGTCAAGATCCGGATAGACAGGCAGTTAGTAGTGAGAGGGAGAGAAAAGGAGCAGAGGAAGGACGAGACGGTCATGGATGATGGAGCAGGATGGAGTTATAGTATAGTGCTGCTGCTGCCACCTACCGACGATGCAGAGCGGTCGTCGTATGAACTGTAGTCGACCTGTCAGCTGTTGATATCTCGAGCGACATCCAGCCGACCAGACGCGAACGAGCAACTCCGTCGTAAACCAGATGACCATGACGATCTCCTACATCACCATGCACCATCAGCAGCAGCAGCAGCAGCAGCAGCAGCAGCAGCAGCAGCAGCAGCAGCAGCAGCAGCAAAACAGAGTAATCAACAGGTTGTAACAACAGGTTGTAACAACAGGCTGTCACAACAGGTTGTAACAACAGGTTGTAACAACCGGTTGTAACAACAGGTTATAACAACAGGTTGCAACAACAGGCTTGTCACAACAGGTTGTAACAACAGGCTTGTCACAACAGGTTGTAACAACAGGCTGTCACAACAGGTTGTAACAACAGGTTGTAACAACAGGCTTGTCACAACAGGTTGTAACAACAGGTTGTAACAACAGGCTGTCACAACAGGTTGTAACAGCAGGTTGTAGCAACAGGCTTGTCACAACAGGTTGTAACAACAGGTTGTAACAACAGGTTGTAACAACAGGCTGTCACAACAGGTTGTAACAACAGGTTGTAACAACAGGCTTGTCACAACAGGTTGTAACAACAGGTTGTAACAACAGGCTGTCACAACAGGTTGTAACAGCAGGTTGTAGCAACAGGCTTGTCACAACAGGTTGTAACAACAGGTTGCAACAACAGGTTGTAACAACAGGCTGTAACAACAGGTTGTAAGTTGTAACAACAGGCACCCTTTTCTACACGAGGACATTGTCTCTCATTTCAGACAAAACCTTCGGCTCACGATTTCACCCGATCCCCCAATAAAAACTCGATGAACTTCATCCCTAGGATTTTATCTTAAAACATGTATAGCAAACTCAACCATAAATACTAAATAGCCATATAGGTCTAGTGCCTACTGTCAATTGTGTTAATGTAGGCCTACACCGGATGCGTTTGCTTGTTCAATTCAATTTAATTCAATTCAATTCTTGTAACCATCCAGGGCCGGATTAAGGCATGTTCGACATGTTCGGCCGAACAGGGGCCCCCACACTTTAGGGGGCCCCCACACATGCAATAGGAATTTTTTCATCATTGCTAATTATAATAGTAAACTGAGTTCAAAATATATGAAAAATTGTCAAATTATTAAAAACTAGTGACTTTAGCATAATGCAACTTTTGAACTTATGGGGGCCTTTATTGCAGTCTTCATTGCCAGGCAGATTGAGCTTAAAATCAGTCAGATATGCTAGAAAGAGTTATACGCTTTTTGTTCATTTAAAAATTGTGGGGACCTTTCTGCAGTTTTCATTGCCAGGCAGATTGATCTTAAATCAGTCAGAAATGCTAGTAAGAGTCATACGTTTTTTGCTTATTTAAAAATTGTGGGGGCCCTTATTGCAGCTTTCATTGCCAGGCAGATTGATCTTAAAATCAGTCAGAAATGCTAGTAAGAGTTATACTTGTTTTGCTTATTTAAAAATTGCGGGGGCCCTTATTGCAGTTTTCATTGTGAGGCAGATTGATCTTAAAATCAGTCAGAAATGCTAGTAAGAGTCATACGTTTTTTGCTTATTTAAAAATTGTGGGGGCCCTTATTGCAGTTTCATTGCCAGGCAGATTGATCTTAAAATCAGTCAGAAATGCTAGTAGGCTAAGAGTTATACGTTTTTTGCTTATTTAAAAATTGTGGGGCCCTTATTGCAGTTTTCATTGCCAAGCAGATTGATCTTAAAATCAGTCAGAAATGGCAGTAAGAGTTAAACGGTTTTTGCTTATTTAAAAATTGTGGGAGCTCTTATTGCAGTTTTCATTGCCAAGCAGATTGATCTTAAAATCAGTCAGAAATGGTGGTAAGAGTTAAACGGTTTTTGCTTATTTAAACACTTAATACATCACCTGATCGGAACTCTAGTGCTATGCTACGCATTATGAGATGGCGCGATAATTATATTGAGTATAGGCCTACATGCAGTACGCACTCTATTTTTACGAATTGAATCAATCTCATAAATTTATATAGAGCCGCTTGAGATTTTTACTCGAAGGCGCTCCCAACGCAGGCGTTGTCAAAAAGAAAAGTTGAGGAGACGAAAGAGACAGCAGAGTCACGGGAAGCGAGAGAGCCACGGGGAGGCTATTCCAGATAACTGCACCCACTACCGAGAATGCTCGTCGTTGCATGGTCACAATACTCGAAAAAAGAACAAGGAATTCTCCACGAGCAGCTGAGCGCAGTGAACGGCTGTCTAGAGAGACATACACCGGGGTGAAAACTCACATAGATCTAAGCAGGATGGAGCTTGAGCCAGAGTCTACTACTGGCATAACCGCGAAAATATATTTTAGTTTGTAAACAGGGTGGGGGCCATGCACAGCAGGGCAAATCAGGCCAAATGCCCTGGTAAGAACCATTTGCTCTGGCCGTTTTTCTGCCGCATGTCTACCCAAAATTTTGATAGCCAGGAATTTATTTGGGGCATAAAATCGCTTCTGCACTGTTTGCTTGTACGAGTGCTGTGCGCTGGTCAGGAGAATGACTGACCATGAATCACTTTAATACTCTTAAACCGTAAAAGATATATCGGTTGTTTAACACTATTAAAGACCTGTTGATAATATTAAAAATAATATAAGTAATTAATTAATAATAGACGAATGTTAATATGTTGAATATAACACGTTTTGTGAGTCATTTTGTCGTGTTTCTGTAAGGTTTTGGCCCCCACAGTTTTACCGAACAGGGCCCCCACATTTGTTAATCCGGCCCTGTAACCATCAGCCATAAAACAGTCAAAGTGTATAATTATATCGTGCCTCACATAATAGGATGGCTACAAGGAAGGCTCTAAGGGATGAATATCCCGCTAACAGGGACACCTATTCACTTGTACTATTTTAACTGGTGGCTAGACGGTTAACGGCATGAATTGAACAAACAACATGAAAAGACATATCATGTAAGGACCCTAACTAACAAACACAAAACAAACAAAGCAAATCAGTGCATGTAAGGCTAAATATCTTCATATTCATTAATTAAATAGTCGCGTTGTTTCTGTAGAAATAGACGACTATAATATATTCGTTTAATTCTACAGAAACAACAATTATTATATAATAAGCCACGCACACAAAGCTCATCGCCACACATATACAATGCATACATAAAACATTGCCGCCTCAAGAAAATAATGGGCAAACACTTAGCAAGTGTAAACACCGCAGTTGCATGCCTCAGGGATTGGCTTGGAGCGCGTCCATCAAGTTTACCTTAGGCAGAGTCCCTATCCAGATAGTTTACGGTTTATGTCTGGGAACAATGATTGAAGTTCGAGGATCTTACCAGGTAGTAGAGGATGAATCCGGAGACAACCTCGTAATGTTCAAACGTCGAGAAGATGCTGAGCAAAAGACAGAGGAAGACCATCAGGAAGCTACAAAAAGTCGCAGACAATGACCATCAGGAAGCTACAAAGAAGTAGCAGACAATGACCAACAGAAACATACGTGCATACCAGCATACCAATCAATCAATCAATCAATCTTTTATTGAAACCCTTGCCAAAGCAACAACAGAATAGGCACAGCAAAGGCAGTATCGCAAAAATAAATTGACACATAGGTGACAAGGGACCCTGTAGTGAGGGAGCAGTCGGCGATGATGCTTATAACTATGTATTGTTTTTATGTTTTATGACTCTTATTTGATTAATTGTTGGCCTAATGATCATAATTATAGGCCTAGATCATTTTCTGTGAACACTTAGCCTATTAGTCATTACCAATATATAGAGAGGAGAGAGTGGGAGAAAGAGATAGAGAGAGACAGAGAGATGCAATGGGCGGGCAACTGGTGCCACGCAGGGTCTGAAGGGAATGATTGACAGCTGGAAGAAATGGGTTTAAGAAGGGACGCGACAGGAGAGGAGGGATCATTCGCCGGGGATAATTGACGAGAGAGCATTGGCCGCGGTGAGGCGAAGGGATCAGTGGCGAACGAGAGGCCTTGGAAGAAAGGGCCTGGAGTGAGCGAAGGATCGAAGAATAGATTAGGCTATGACAAGTGAATCGTTATAAATACAATGTAAATATTATAAACCGATGATCAATTAACCAGCAAGAAAGGATTGAAAACTGTTTCGGGTTAATTCTCTGTGCGATTGAAGTTGAACGATAACCCACGTGCTACGCTGTAACTAAAGCTAAAGTCCCCCGAAGATTTAGCCTGCCGCTCACGTAGCACCGCTCGCCACCAAACTGGAAGACTACGGTCAACAATCGTCTCTTCCAGTACATTGTGCCAGCTGGGATTTTGTTCGAGAAAGCAGAACTTCAACGCTGCTGATCTCAGACAATTTTTAACGGAGCAGAGACTTTGTGCGACGACAGCAACGATCGACAAAGAGACGAAGCGGAACAACGATTCCAGACAAACGGAGAAGCAGACGAGAAAGCGACATTTGACGGCGGACGATTCAGTCGGACTCCACGAGGACTGATCTCATTGGACGCGGCGGATTCTTTGGAACTACACGTCCGGAGAGATTGGTGACAGGAGGACGACAACAGACAGGACGTCTGATCACCGGAGCAAAGGACTCGGACGATCGCTGATTCGCTGGAACAAGGATTCGATCGCTGGAACAAAGGAGGCGGACGATCAACGGACAAAGGATTCGGACGATCACCGGAACGAAGGATTCGGACTGGACATCAATTGACGCGGGACAACTTGGAGCTCTGGGAGATCTTTCCATGCTGTAGTCGTGCGGAGAAGTCGGAGAGAGCGACACATCCAAGACACCTGGAGAGACACCTGGTGAGCACGAGCCATTTTGTTTGACTGCTCATAGTCGCTTGGTGCTGTTAATGTTTGTAGTCTGAATGGTGTTTGCGGGAGAATTGTTTGTACTGCAGAGTCAGTAATTGATTTATTGGAGAACGTGGTTGTAAAGCACGAAAGGTGCTAATTACTGATTGCTGTGAAGCGCTCCGGAGCTCATTTTATTGCGAGCGGAGTCTGCATGTTAACTGATGAACTTGTTGTGTTGTTATTGATGAATGAAAAGGGTGATTGAAATAACCCGTTCTGCGAGAAAGACTGCTTTTGAGTTTATTGTTTTGTGTAGTAGCGTTTTGAAGGTTAATCGAACCTCGTGTGTTTTTGAACTAGTTTTATTGTTGTGCTTTGGTTCTTCTGCTTAAAATGTTTGAGAGAATGAAGAAAGCAGAGTTGCAAGAGGAATGTAGACAGAGAGGCATAGATTGTGAAGGCCTAGATAAAAAGGCCATGATCGAAAGGTTGAAGGCAAATGACGATGCGTCAGGCGGTGACGATGGATTGGAAGAATATGAGGATGCAGACCAGGCTAGCGTTAGCGAAAGCCAGACGAGGCTTGAACTACTTCAGGCAGAAGAAAAACGCTCGCTCGCAGAAGAGAGGCGGTTGATGGCGGAAAGGGAAAAGATGGCGGCGGAATTGGCCCTCTTGCGAGAGAAAGCGAATTTGGGTTTACTACAGCCAAACCCTTCATTTTCTGTTGGTGACCCCGTTGGTCCGTCGGTGTATTCCAAGCTGCCAACCATGCACGAAAGCGAAGATATAGTGTCTTATTTCCATGTTTTCGAGAAAATTGCCATTCTGCAAGGAATTGAAGAGAGCAAGTGGGCTAAGCTACTTCCGGCTTTGCTTAACTCGACAATGAGAGTGCATTATAATAGACTTTCCTTCGACACCTGTTCCAACTACAGGGAAACAAAACGTGCACTTCTCCAAGCATGTAGGCACAATGCCAAATTTTATTTGGATAAATTTAAATGCATGCACAGAGCAGGGAAACAGTCTTATATGCAATTTTTAGGCGAGTTGAATGATGTGTTCGATAATTATCTTGAATGCAAAGAGATAAATGATTTTGAATCCTTAAGGGACGACATTATCATGGAGAGATTAAGAGACTCTCTTGCGAGTGATTGTCGCTATTTTATTGAAGCACGGAAGCCTAAAAGGGCAGTTCAGGTCGCTGAATTTGCAGATTTACATTTTGAATGCACCATTGAAGGTCGCAAATCAGGCCATGGTGATCAGAGACAGAACAACAAGTTCAGAACGCTCAATTCTGATCACAACGTAAACCCTTGGGAAAGGAAGCCCACTGGCATGAACCAAGGGGCATTTGCAAATAGCACCATTGATAGACCGCGAGATACGAGTGCAAGACCAATGCAGTCTGGGTATGGTAATCGAGCAGATAATGGATCTCAGGCCCATAACCGAAATCACAACAAGTCATGGCCACAAAAACAGGGACATGCACAAATTAAGTTCGTAAAACCGGGTTCGAATCTAGAGAGAGTTGTAGATTACCAGAAACGATTTATTGTGCCATTGTTTGTGAACAATCGTCCCGTTGACGCTCTGAGGGACACAGGGGCCCAGGTTACGCTGGTTAATTCTGATCTTGTGAGAGATAACTCGTCTGCCATGAGGGATCCCATAACCGTGCAATGTGCTTTTGGGCTGTTAAAATGCATTTCGACTTGTGAACTTGAAATCAGCTCCCCACAATTCGGCACAGACCGTATTGTAAGGATCAAAGCAGGGGTGGTGAAGGACCTCCAGGTAGACATGCTAATTGGCCACGATGTATTTGCAAATAACACTGACTTGATCGATACTGTTAGCCCCCGTACTGCTGATACGTCTAATGACATTTCCCAGGCCTACATAGCCACTAGGAGACAAGACTACGGACCGACTGCTAGACGGCGTGACTATGACGGTAGGATAGACAGTGACAGTCAGAGAGACAAGCAGACAGCTGACACGATCAAAGCGCTCGGTAAACTGCAAGCAGCTGGGAGAGGTACACAGACGCCCGACGGACGACAGGTGGAGAGCGGGATTTTAGCGACGCCTTGCGAGCGAACGACTTTGAAAGGAGGAATAGAATCGGACTTAAAAGACACTAATGATATCAACAAAGCGGACGACCGAGATGGACAGAGTCATTTAATCGCACCTGACGAAAGGCGACTACCAGAAAATGACCCACCGCCTAATCGACAAAGCACCGGGGTCATAAAATCCTCTCAAGCGCTCGAACCGATCAACGGGAGGTCTTCGGTGACCGATGGAACGAGAGACGGTGGCCCGACCACCGACTTCAGACCAATTAACGACTCCTCTGGGAAATTGATAAGCCTGTCACTTGAAAGGCCTCCAACCAGCAACAGATGGCCTGCGGGAGATACCATCAAAGATTATTCATATCGACCAGAAGATTTCAGTAACCTATGCTCCGATGAAAAGGAAGCTGATGACATGGGAGGCGATATCCCTACCGAAGTGATTACGCCGGTGGGCCATAGAGACCCGACCAGCGAAGAGGAGGAGTCGGTACCCCCCGCAGAAAACGGGGCGTGCACTTCACCAGGTCATATATCTCGGACGGATGTACCGGTAGCCGATGAATGTGTCTCTGATCGTTCACAGGACGAAGACATAAACACTTTGAAGACACCCGAATCAGATAACTTCAAAAGGGCACAGCAAGAAGACCCCACCTTAAACGAATCGTGGAGGTTAGCGAGGGAGGGAGACAGCAGGTATTCAATCGAAGAAGGCTTTCTGTTTCGGAAAGGTAAACCGCACCAAGCAGAGGACGAAGTAGAAGGTTGTCGTAAGCAATTAATGTTACCGACAGGATACAGATCAAAGGTTCTACACATGGCTCATGACTCCACATGGGGAGGGCATAGAGGCATCTATGCCACTTCAGCACGCATCAGCAAAGCGTTCACCTGGCCTACTATGACAAGCGACATTCAGGCTTATGTGAAATCATGTCCAGAGTGCCAATACACGGCTGGTATAAAGAAGGCTGATAGAGCGCCTTTAATTGAGGTTCCCATAATTGAAACTCCGTTCGATACAATAATAATCGATATAATGGGACCAATGTGCATAAAGTCATCTTCAGGGAAAAGATTTGTCCTAATTATCGTTGACCAAGCAACGCACTGGATGGAATTTATCCCTCTTTCTAACGTGACTGCTAAAAGCATCGCCAAAGCACTAGTCGAGACTTTTGCGCGCACAGGAATTCCAAAATTCGTAAAATCAGATAATGGGACGCACTTCAAGAACCAGCTTGTACGAGGCTTAGAAGACCTGCTTGGAATCTCACCAGTTTTTTCGACAGTCGACCATCATGAAACGGCGGGAAGCGCCGAGCGCATGATTAGAGTTTTGAGAGAAATGATGAGAAAGGTTATAGATGACGACCCGCGTTCATGGGAGCAGGCTCTTCCATTTCTGGCTTTCAGCTGCAGGCAAATACCATCAACCGTCACTGGTTTCTCGCCTTTCGAACTGCTATATTCACATGACGTCAGAGGCCCACTGCAGGTCGTACAAGATTCGTGGACAGGTAAACTACACACAGCCTCCAACAAGAGAAGCGTTATCGATTACCTGACAATGACACAGAACCACCTTAGGAAATGCCTAGAGTTAGCTACAGAGAACGCGAAGAAGGCACGTCAAGCAGAGAAGGCTTATTATGATAAGAAGTCAACAAATAGAACGTTGGAAATCGGACAAGAGGTCTTGCTACTCCGGCACTCTACAGAAGACAAGCTACTGGCTAGGTGGGAGGGGCCTTTCGTCATAACGAGAAAATTATCTGCGGTCAATTACGAGATAATGACCGAGAAAGGTCCTAAGACTTACCATATAAATCTTCTCAGGGTGTGGCATGCAAGGGAGTCAGACCCCCACATTCCCAGAGTAAATCTCATTCTGACAGCCGAACCATGCGAAAACGACTTCGAGCGGCTTGGCTACATCGATGACGAAGATCAAGAGGACTCCGAAGAGTTAAACGTTTGCGATGAAAGCTTATCTGCAGAACGGAGACAACAGCTGAAAAAGCTAGTGCACGAATTTAGCGATCGCTTCACTGGGAGGCTAGGAAGGACGACGTTGATAAAGCATTCTATCAAGCTAAACACCGATAAACCAATCGCACCGCGGTACTACAAAATTCCGGAGAGTTTGCGCGAGCAGGTGAACGAACAACTGCAGCAGATGATAAATGATAAAATCATCGAGCCTTCAGAGTCACCATACGCCTCCCCCATCGTCTGCGTGAGAAAAAAAGATAATTCAATTCGCTTATGTGCGGATCTGAGGGGGGTCAATGCCATTAGTGTCTCAGATGGATACCCAGCAAGTGACATGAGAGGGATTTTGGATAGGGCTGCAGGGGCAAAGTTCATAACAGGTCTGGATCTGCAGCAAGCGTTTTTCCAGGTGGAGCTCGACCAGAAGAGTCGACCATACACAGCGTTTAAAACGCCTTTCGGCCTATATCAGTATACAGTCATGCCAAATGGAGCGAAAAATTCAAGTAAATGCTTTCAGAGATTGGCAGATAAGATCTTAAAGGGCGCTGAAAATTATGCAGCTGCTCATGTTGACGACTTCATCATATTTTCAGCCACATGGGAGCAGCACTTAGATCACATCCGGGACGTCTTGACAAGGCTGAGAAATGCAAATCTCACAGTGAAATTAAAGAAATGCCAGTTTGCACGAAAGACAATCAAGATTTTAGGCCACGTGATCGAGGACGGCTTCGTGAAACCTGACCCGGAAAAAGTCACCGCAATATCCAATTATCCGGTGCCAAAGACTAAGCGTCAAGTCAGAGCCTTTTTAGGAATGGGAAATTTTTATAACAGGTTCATAAACAATTTTGGCACCAAGGCAGCGCCCCTGACAGAACTATTGAGAAAAGACCAACCCGATAAGATCAAATGGACAGACATTGAAGACAACTCATTCCGAACACTAAAAACAGACCTGACGTCAGACAGAATGTTGATACCACCAGACATAAAAAAACCCTTTATTTTGCGCTGTGACGCAAGCGGTTCTGGAATTGGGTCGGTTCTTGCCCAGATAGATTCAAATGGCTTAGAACGTCCCATAGGCTATGCAAGCCGCAAACTAATTGAAAGGGAGACAAAAATGAGCACGGTGGAACGAGAGTTGCTGTGTGTAGTCTGGTCCCTTAACCACTTCCAACATTTCACTTTCGGCGCCAAAGTGCAGGTGTTTACCGACCACAATTGCTTACAATGGCTCCAGACCATGGCAAATCACAATCCTCGCCTAACAAGATGGGCGCTCTCGATCCAAAAACATGACCTTGACATTAATTATGTACCGGGAAGGCACAACTCCATGGCAGACGGGTTGTCTCGGTCATTCATAACCAATTGAAGCTATTAAAATTATACATGCATGTGTAGTGCGTACCGTTCAAGATCTGAAGTTTGTATAGTTTAAAATTTGTGTATGAGTTATATTAAGCGCTAACCAATTGCTATTATGTGTAATCAGATAGATATTACTCGTTTTTGTGTTTGTGTTTTATGTTATAGATTAAATCACGTAATTAGGGACTCGTGTTAGCCCGCAGCCTGGCGACGTCGTGTAACAACGGTGAAAAGACATTAGTGCCGTCCGACGTATTGCTTGTGCTCTTGTAAATCATCGTCGACCCGTGAAGAACTCTTCTTAAAGATCCACCTGCACGACGTGCTGTTGACACAATTCTTGTGCCATCAGCTAAAGAAAGTGTGATGATGTAGTGAGGGAGCAGTCGGCGATGATGCTTATAACTATGTATTGTTTTTATGTTTTATGACTCTTATTTGATTAATTGTTGGCCTAATGATCATAATTATAGGCCTAGATCATTTTCTGTGAACACTTAGCCTATTAGTCATTACCAATATATAGAGAGGAGAGAGTGGGAGAAAGAGATAGAGAGAGACAGAGAGATGCAATGGGCGGGCAACTGGTGCCACGCAGGGTCTGAAGGGAATGATTGACAGCTGGAAGAAATGGGTTTAAGAAGGGACGCGACAGGAGAGGAGGGATCATTCGCCGGGGATAATTGACGAGAGAGCATTGGCCGCGGTGAGGCGAAGGGATCAGTGGCGAACGAGAGGCCTTGGAAGAAAGGGCCTGGAGTGAGCGAAGGATCGAAGAATAGATTAGGCTATGACAAGTGAATCGTTATAAATACAATGTAAATATTATAAACCGATGATCAATTAACCAGCAAGAAAGGATTGAAAACTGTTTCGGGTTAATTCTCTGTGCGATTGAAGTTGAACGATAACCCACGTGCTACGCTGTAACTAAAGCTAAAGTCCCCCGAAGATTTAGCCTGCCGCTCACGTAGCACCGCTCGCCACCAAACTGGAAGACTACGGTCAACAATCGTCTCTTCCAGTACAGACCCCAAAAGGGATAATAATCCCGCTAATACCAATAGGAACCTAGACGTTGACTCGACTACTACCAAACTCAACTATACTGTAGGCCTAATTTGATTTTCTGAAACATCAACTGAACTCAAATAAAACGCCTGAACAGAAACAATCCAGAAGGACCAGAACGCTCTCGCCCGTGCAGTCACCAACACTTCTGAAAACCACCGTGCATGTATGACCTCTGTTGTCAAATCACTTCATTGGCTGAATTAAAGTCCCTCAGCTCATCAACTAAAAGATTGCTTCTCTTACCTGTAGCAACGCTCTTCAAACCTCTTACATTCGAGAAAGTCTATTCACCACCCAACCGCCTCGGTCTACTCACTCATCATCATAATTATCATCATAATTAGGGCCTATCATCATAATTATCATCATAATTATCATCATAATTATCATCATAATTATCATCATAATTATCTATCTTTATTTCGGTCTTCAGTCACATTATACTCTCTGAAATTCTGCAACCGCTCCTTATAGTGTATGTTGCATCAACTCTTTGGACCTCCGCAGATTGCTCATCTTGCTATCTTGTCTCTTATTCTAACCTCTTCTCTGTCTGCACTCTCATTTCATATACTTTCCAACCATGCACAACTGAAAAACGAGCTCTTCAAGCAACCTATTCTTATATTCCTACCACTAAGGATCCTATTCCTATTCCGATTCTATTTTTTGTGGGCGCTGATAAATTTTCGAACATTTCCATTACATTACATTTACACTACATTACGTTACATTAGGCATATTCACTGCCAGATACATGTACAAACATATGCATTGAACCACAAATTGACCGACATAAACATGCAGTGCATGAGCAGGGGTGTAGCCAGCCACTGGAAGTGAGGCGGTTGTGAAAAAATTTGTAACGACTTGAAGTCTAGGTCACTAATCCTCCGCCAAATGAAAACTCAGCTGATTTTTTAAAAATTGCATGTTTCATATTTTTCAGTGTGGGATGGTTCAAACCACGCCGTATAGCGGCACCCCTATGTAATAAGAGGGCCATTCGGAAAACACGAGGCAAGCGATGGAAAAGACAAGAAGAGGGAGAATGAGAGGAAAGAATTGATGCTTACAGAACCAGCTGTCCATCTGAATTAACCCGAGGAGCTTTCCTGCATGCCCTGCTTCACTCCTTTGCTAATGGAGGCGTGCAAGTTGGTCGCATGACAGGAAGCAGTGTATAGTCTACTTGCTCTATACTATATAATATAGGACGAATTAGACGACGATAAGCAGCTGACGCGACGACATAATGACAAGTACAACACAGACCCACTACCTGTTTCGAACAGTAGGTGTCGCCTTTTGAATCATTCATTTCGTCACTAGATGGAGCAGTGGCACGCGTGAAGGCAATTATTGTGCGCATTTATGATAGATGCAGACGTGGCATTTTCAGTCTGCATGGGTAATTACAGAAGTCCTCCAAAAATTAACCTGTAAATCTGCATACCTACGTCTGTATCTGCGCGTCAGCGCAAGTAATTAGGTAGGTAAGTAAGTAAGTAAGTAAGTAAGTAAGTAAGTAAGTAAGTAAGTAAGTAAGTAAGTAAGTGAGTGAGTGAGTAAGTAAGTAAGTAAGTAAGTAAGTAGGTAAATTAGTTAGTGCACATTCGTTAAAATAAGTTAACATATTTGCAGATTGAGTGGCAGGATATGCCAGTGACATCATGCGCGCAGAGCTCAAACAAAAAATAACAAGACCTATGTTAAGTTTATTAATGATTGTGGTCTTTCCATCTTAGTCGGTGATCAGGTACTTGTAGGCCAAATGGGACGTATTAGTGTAGTACAGTAGCAGTATGCCTCGATCCTGTGCCTTCTAAAAGGAAGACCGCAAGTTCGAATCTACGTCAAGCCAAGAGTATACAGTGGCGGCGCTAGGGGGCTAAACCCCCCTTAAAAGGCAACCAGGGAGCGCCCCCAAAAAAGGTCGTCAGAAATTTTGGCGGATGAGAATGAAAAATTTCCTCCTCGAGCCCCCCCTCAAAACTGAAATCCTGGCGCCGCCACTGAGAGTATAGCGACCCTAAACAAGTTGCTCACCCACAACTGCCTGTGAAGAAGGCAGCTGGAACCATGTATGCACCTCACTCATCTCATAGCGGTTAGGTGACCTCTCTGTCTTTGGTCAGATAATTTATATATAATTTTCGTTTATTCAACAATCCGGTTGACAGACCTCAACCGGTTACAGTGTATGCTACAATTATGCAGTTGAAGCAGTTTACAGGAACTTAGATAACAGAATTATACTACAACTGAATACATTAATCGTAACTTAAATATTAATAGAGCAGACAGCCTGCAATAGCCTGCACGGCGCTAATATTTCAGCCTATACAAAGCATGTCCGCCCTACGAATCGCGAACTCGTGTATACCTCTTGCAATGTGTCTTACCAGCGTGTTATCCATCTATACCGACATCCCTCCCCTCACTTGTGGTCACTTATAGCATGCGATAGAGTAATATAAAAAAAGAGATGCAGGCCTTTAATTTCCTTCTTTATATCTATAGCAGTCGAAGAACTAACCGCGGACATGTTACCATGGTCTGTCTGTCTGTCTGTCTGTCGTCGCGTCCGTTTTTCTTTCTGTCTGCATGTGTATACGTATGTGTCTGTGTGTAACGTTGTAGTACAACTGAGCACCTGTGAGATTATATGGTGCTTTGCTGCCAGACGAGTTACGAGACACGCCGTCGGCAAAAGCGCTACATAAATTGCGATGTCGTTTCGTCAAAAGGTCAGTCGTTGCTACAGGCAACTGTTGCCATAGAGGCGTAGACATGGAAGACGATCCTTCTATCTCTCTCTATCTGTATCTCTGTCTCTCTGTCTGTCTGTCTGTCTCTCTCTCTCTCTCTCTCTCTCACTCTCTCTCTCTCTCTCTCTCTCTCTCTCTCTCTCTCTCTCTCTCTCTCTCCCTCTCCCTCCCTCTCTCTCTCTCTCTGCCTTTGTCTCTGTCTCTGTCTCTGTCTCCGTCTCTCTCTCTCTCTCTCTCTCTCTCTCTCTCTCTCTCTCTCTCTCTCTCTCTCTCTCTCTCTCTCCTCTCCCTCCTCTCTCTCTCTCTCTCTCTCTGCCTTTGTCTCTGTCTCTGTCTCTGTCTCTGTCTCTCTCTCTCTCTCTCTCACTCTCTCTCTCTCTCTCTCTCACTCTCTCTCTCTCTCTCTCTCTCTCTCTCTCTCTCTCTCTCTCTCTCTCTCTCTCTCTCTCTCTCTCTCTATTTAGTTTTTCACGTCCATACGTCTCCCCATCTGTCCCTTTCACCCTCTCTGCCTCCCTATCTCTCCGTTCTTGTCTCACTCAGTCTGCTGTCGCTTCTTTTCGTGCAGTGCAGAGTCTAGTGTGTGGCGATGTGTGTTGCCATGTATACTGAACCAGCGGCGCCCGCAGGCGTACGCACTTACGCAAGTGCGTACAGCAGCGGCGCCCGCAGACATACGCACATAGGTAAGTGCGTACAGCGCGATGACCCAAAAGGTATGTTTTTGAAAAAATTTCGGTTGATGACTAAAAAAAAAAAAAAAAAAAAAAAAGGTCATCAGTTTTTTCGGCGGATAGAAAAGGTATGTTTTGGAAAAATTTTTGGTTGATGACTAAAAAAAAAAAAAAAAAAAAAGGTCATCAGTTTTTTCGGCGACCTAACGAAAAATTTTCCCTGTTCGGCCCTCTTCGAAAATTTCTGTGCGTACAAAAAAAAAATCCTGCGGGCGCCGCTGTACTGAACTAATGATGCACATGTACATTGTAAATCACTCACACAACGGGGACACTGCAGTCGGCTATCAGCGACGACTTCCCTCTGTCGCAATGTTGAAGCAGCGCGGTGGTACAATGCAAGCGAAGGCAATGATGAATGGAAAGGCAAGGCAAGCGTAAACAAGGGGTGGCTTAGCAAGGCAAGCGAATTAAAGCAAGAGTATGGCTCAGCATGGCAAGCGTGGCAGACATATAGCTAAGCAAGGCAGATGAATTAAAGCAGAAGGATGACAAGGCAAGCCAAGACAAGGAAGGAATGGTAAAGCAAGATAAAGCAAGAATAGGCAAACTAATGCAATGGAGAGATGGCTACGCGAAGACAATTGAGGTATGGCTAAGTAACGCAAGCGATGCAATGCAAGGCAAGACAAGTGAAAGCAAGACAACTGAAAGCAAGTGAAGCAAGACAAGCCATGAATAGGAACAGGCAAAGCATGAGAAGGTAATGAAGGGCAAAGGAGATGTAAAGAAAAAACTTGCTAAGAGAAAAGCAACAAAAAGGGAAAGAAGCCGAGGGGGAAAGGTGCTGAATGGAAGGGAGGGAGCAGCGAGAACAAGTAAAGACAATTACTGCGTGAGAAGACACGTACTGACTCACACTTAGACGAAGCAAAAACGGAATGCATAAAAGACAATTAAGTAAATGAAGGCCATTGTAATATAAAACAACAGATGCAGTCGACGACCAACCAAGACACCTCCGCTCTCTTCCCACCCTCTGCCCTCTTCCCCTTCGTTGCTTCACACAAATCTTCCCCTCTACCCCTTCACACCCATATAAGACGACGAATGGTGACACTAAGGAGGCGATAGCAGTCAAACAGCCATCTATAGATGCATACGACGCTATAAAAGAACATAGACAATCAACAGCAACGACAACGAGAACCGGCGCCATTATCATCACCATTATCATCATCATCATCAGCAGCAGCAGCAGTAGCAGCAGCAGCAGGAGCAGCAATATAAAGACAAGAGCATATGACATACATACATACATACATACATACATACATACATACATACATACATACATACATACATACATACATACATACATACATACATACATAAATACATACGACATATGACATACATACATACATACATACATACATACATACATACATACATACATACATACATACATACATACATACACGCACGCACGCACGCACGCACGCATGCATGCATGCATGCATGCACGCACGCACACACACACGCACACACACATACATACATACATACATACAATACATACGTGCATACATACATACATACATACATACATACATACATACATACATACATACATACATACATACATACATACATACATACATACATACATACATACATACATACATACATACATACATACATACATACATACATACATACATACATACATACATACATACATACATACATACATACATACATACATACATACATACATACATACATACATACATACATACATTAGACGAGACCAAGAAAATGAAGTCGCCATGATAGGAGTTCACACCATCGCTGTCTATTCGGAAAAAGTAATAAGTGATTGTTCTTCTCCTTAATAAAATATTCATACACTTAAAATTGGTTAAAATCACATCTTCTGTGTACTCGACCGAAGCGATACTACTCCGTCGCACTCTTCACTCTGGTTTTCATCCACCTATTCATTTATTTATCCATCCATCCATCCATCCATCCACATGTTCATCCATTCATCCATCCATCCATCGACATGTCCATCTGTCTATCCATCTGCCCATCCATTCATCCATCCATTCTCAATTCATCCATCGATCCTCCCATCTATCCATCCATCTATCCATCTATCTATCCATCCATCCATCCATCCATCTGTCCATTCATTCATCCATCCATCTGTCCATCCATTCATCCATCTGTCCATCCATCCATCCATCCATTCATCTATCTGTCTATTCATCCTCCCTAATTCTATATGTTAGACTTCTTTCTTCTTCGCTCAATTATTTTGACATCGTTTCGACCATGAAAGTCAATTTGGACACCTAACGAAAGGCCACAAAATTGGAAGAAGACAGACACAAATAGACAGAGAAACAAAGAGGCAGACGAATAGACCGACAAATTAGGGCGACTCAACCAACGTTGCCACCTGCAGCAGAATTAGACCATTTGCAAGCGACGTGCAAAGCAATTCAGTTGGTTAAGGGTATTTTCAGGAAAAGTGATGGAACAAAATGAAAATCTCCAGATATATTTAGAACATTTGCAAAGGTGAAGAAAAAAAAGACTTGAGCAGACATAGAACCAATAAGAAATATCTTCCATCAACCATCATCGATAAATTATCGATCGAACGAAAACCAGTGAGACAAAAGGACAATGTGATTGAAACAAAAGAAGGACAATGAAATATACAGACGCCGAATTTAGCCATGTTCCAGAATGAACAACATCTACACATGTACGTACCTACGTATGTATGTATGTAGGCTATGTATGTATGTGCGTACGTACGTACGTATGTACACACTTATGTATGTATGTCTAGTGTCTTTCTAGTCGCTTGGCGAATACAAGTTAGCCGACTAGGAAGTGAGGAACTAGCTTCTGGCGTTTCAATGTTTATTTGTCCAATGATAACAGATATAATCTTGACATCGATGATATTTTAACTAGTAAATTGACTATTATACGAACTGACTGAATTAACCCATAATAAACTAACTGACGATGACTGAGCTCAACTCTTTGGCTGGTTATCCGACTCCTGCTCGACTCGACTGCATGACTGCTGAACTGACGATCTGAGCTTCTGGTCTTCTCAGCTCTTGATTTCTATTGTCCGGTTATTTTATACTTCTGCCTTGGCTCCCTGGTCTACCTTTCCTTCACCCCATTGGTTACTTGCAACTAGCAATCTCAGCCGTGTGTGTGATCTTTAAGCCTACCTCTGTTGTGGCTTGTAATCAATCTGAACTCCTGAACCCCGCCTACCTGCCGTCTGTCTATCTGCTCTCTCTCCCTCCTGCTGCCTGGCTGTCTGCTCTCTGTCTCTCTCTCTCTCTCGACTATCTTATATCCTAGGCCAGGCACTACATATGTATATATGTATGTATGTATGTATGTATGTATGTATGTATGTATGTATGTATGTATGTATGTATGTATGTATGTATGTATGTATGTATGTATGTATGTATGTATGTATGTATGTATGTATGTATGTATGTATGTATGTATGTATGCATGCATGCATGTGTATGTATGTATGTATGTATGTATGTATGTATGTATGTATGTATGTATGTATGTATGTATGTATGTATGTATGTATGTGCGTATGTGTGTATGTGTGTATGTGTGTATGTGTGTATGTGTGTATGTATGTATGTATGTATGTATGTATGTATGTATGTATGTATGTATGTATGTATGTATGTATGTATGTATGTATGTATGTATGTATGTATGTATGTATGTATGTATGTATGTATGTATGTATGTATGTGCGTATGTGTGTATGTGTGTATGTATGTATGTATGCAGTGCCGGCGCTAGCACCCCCGGTACCCCCCGGCCGGGGGGGCCCCGAGTTTGAAAGGGATAAGAAGGGAAGGGAACAGGGATGGTGAGTTTGAAAGGGGCCCCCAAATTTAGCTGGTCATTATGCCTATTTGTGACTATGCACAGCCGGTCTGGTGCATGCCTCAACTAACCATATAGCACTGCCATAGCAGACCTAATGCAAGTATCATACTGATTTTTGGCGTAAGTATAAAGCCATTAGAATAGAGTTTGAAAGGGGCCCCCAAATTTAGCTGGTCATTATGCCTATTTGTGACTGTACAGATCCGGTCTGGTGCACGCCTCAACTAACCATAAATGGCACTGCCATAGCAGACCTAATGCAAGTATCATACTGATTTTGGGCGTAATTATAGGCCTAAAGCCATTAAAGAGTTTGAAAGGGGCCCCAAATTTAGTTGGTCATTATGCCTATTTGTGACTGTGCAGATCTGGTCTGGTGCATGCCTCAACCAACCATATGGCACTGCCATAGCAGACCTAGGGCCTAATGCAAATATCATACTCATTTTGGGCGTAAGTACAAAGCCATTTAAACTAACTCAGGCAATTTCGTCCACTTTCTCAAACACAACGTTTATAAATTGTAACTTATTCTAATTACTAATTGGATGAGGCCCCAAAATATAACCTGCGTGAGGCCCAAACATTAAAGCCTGTGTAGGGTCCCAGATGTCCTTGGTATGTGTTTGATCTCAAGTTTGCAAGGGGCCTCAAATGTAGCTCGTAATTATACCTTTCATGACTGTTCAATGCTGAAACCACGCACCGAATTATGCTTTAACGCAAAGCATGCAAAAATAAATAAACAATTTGTGATTGGGACGGAATCCTTGCATCCCCAATATTTCTGAAATATTTCATAAGTATCATCCACTGCCCATCAATAATGATAATTTTTGTTAAGATGACAGCCTATAAATGCTACCATTACAGTTGGCAAATCGGACAAATTTAAACAATGGAGAGGGGACACTCTGAAGTCCTAAACCACGATTTACAGCATTGAAAAATGAGCAATTTTTGTAAAGATGACAGCTTAAAAATCTACCATTACAGCATGAAAATTCCAAAAAATTTAACAATTGGGAAGGGACATTTATTGAAGTCTTACACCATGTCTTTCAGCACTAATATTATGAGAAATTTTGCTGAGATGACAGTTCAAGGTATGGGGGGCCTCAAGTTTTTTTGGGGGGGGGCCTCAGGTACCCTAGCGCCGGCACTGCTCGTCTTACTTGAGCAGGATACCAGTCTTCTCTAGCCGTCACTCTCTCTGTCTATGTCTCTGTATCTATGTCTCTCTGTATCCTGCATGTGTATCTGTCTCTGTCTCTGCCTCTGTCTCTGCCTCTGTCTCTGCCTCTGCTTCTGTCTCTCTCTTTGTCTCTTTCGCTCTCTCTCTCTCTCTCTCTCTCTCTCCCTCTCTCTCTCTCTCTCTATGTAACTGTATCTCTCTCTGTCTCTTTGTCTCTCTGTCTGTCTGTCTGTCTGTATATTAACATTTTTCGGATGCATTTTCAATGACTATATTCTGAAGTTCTTCAATGCTATATACTTTCTCGAGACCGCCTATTTATTTCTTGTTAGTTAATCAACCATCTTGATCAAGCAGGGCTATATAATATAATTTCTTCCCGTTTCTTCCCCTTAAGCTGCCAATGTTCTTTTTAAAATGGCATTTTTGTGTGTAAGTTTAGATATATAGATTAACGAAGTGAATGAAAATGCATGAATGAATGAAAATGCATGAATGAATTAAAATGCATGAATGAATTAAGATGCATGAATGAATTAAGATGCATGAATGAATTAAAATGCATGAATTAATTAAAATGTATGAATGAATTAAAATGAATGTACGCAGTGGCGTAGCCAGGAATTTATGCTGGGGGTTGGGGGTTTATGGTCTGGCTGGGTGCCCTTTCTCACACCAACCTAGCAGTATTACAGTAAATAAAAAGGGAATAAAGTAACAAAGGAAACAAAGTAAGAAAACAATTGTTACTGCATGCAAGCAATTGTTTTGTTTTTTCTTATTTAAATGGATGAATGACCTTTAAAAAAACTTTTTCCATAGGTCAATGGGGGAGGTTTAACCCCCCGAAACCCCTGTCTACGCCACTGAATGTGCGGATGGATCGGTGGATTGGATGAGTGCATGGATGGTTTGAATTTCTAAATTTATGATTGCATGCAAAAATTCGTGGAAAAAATCTCTGCGAAAGATTGAAGGTCGAATCAATGGCGTCTTCCTTGGAGTTCCTTCACTTGGTCCATGCACTTATTCCACTTCACCTTCATCCCTCCCCTCATCCCTTCCCCGGCTATATGAGTTTGGCCGCAGATAAGACCTGGATATACGGCGAGAGAGGAAGAGGGGAGCCAACAATCACCGACCGCGCAGCAGCTGTATATAATATATGTAATAGTACCTGCATGAGCGAACAAATATTCTGCATCTAACAAAAGATGGAGGAATAAAACAGAACACAAATCTATCAGCAACAATAGCAGCAGCAGCAGCAGCAGCACCAGTCTGTGTTTCGCTTGTGACTCAGACTCTATTCACTATAATAGTATACATACATATATGCACACAGTAATATTCGCACTGACATTTATTGTATGGCTGCATATATATATATATATATATATATATATATATATATATATATATATTGACGAATATAAAGTATACATATCAACAGAAACCGTGATGCTGTAAACATAAGCGATTATTAAATGCCCAACTATATACAATGTATATTATATAAGCCGTGAGATCCTTCTTATCGATTAGAAAGAATAATAATTATATAACCAGCTATATATATATGTATATATATACATCAGCTATACAATCGCAATAATTCATATCTAAGACTCTTAATGCATTATATTCGCATCTGATGTACTTTAGATGACGAAACGTTTCGGATCCGCTAGACGGTTACATTAAGCGTCCTGCTGGTGAGTTTCTAAAAGGCACATTATAAATAGCCTCATATAATATTATACGCAAAAGCATGATATCTACATCGATACTAGGTCTACATGCACAATCACACACACACACACACACACACACACACACACACACACACACACACACACACACACACACACACACATGCATACGTACGTACGTACATACATACATACATACATACATACATACATATACATACATACATACATACATACATAGTTTACATACATACATACATACATACATACATACATACATACATACATACATACATACATACATACATACACAAATGCATACATACATACGTACATACATACATACGTAATTGCTTATATGCAAAAGCGAATAGACCTGTATGCATGCATCCATGCCTATGTATATTCATACACGTAACACGCATACACATATGCAAAAAAGCAGACATGTATAGTTGTACACATTAGAGTTATCTCCATGTCGAGTTCTTTCCACATCACTCCACAGTTCCATTACTATCCTTCAAGTCTCCGATTTGAAAGATTCGAGGACGCAGAGCCGCGGCCGAAAAAAGAGGAACCGACCTCGAGAAAAGAAGAGGAAGAGTTAATGGAGAGTGGCAGAGAGGAGAAGGAAATGGAAATGGAGATGGAAGGGAGAAAAAGGAGTTGTCCATTTAATCAGACCTGATGAACATTGTCTGCGACGAACAATGAGATGGTCAACTATATATATATATATATATATATATATATATATATATATATATGTACATGGTGTTCATTGGTCAGCATATATATATATATATATAGGGACATTGCTCGTCTTTCCAGATCCAGACGGCAGCTTAGTTAGGCGCCGGCGCAATAGTATACATGTAGCTGTTCTCCTCCACCGACCTAAATGCAGATGAATTCGAGATTTTATGGTCATCCTATTCAAAAACGTTTCGACAAGAAGAGAAACAGAGACAAAGACAGACAGACAGACAGACAGACAGAGACAGAAACAGAGACTGAGATAAAGACAGAGACAGAGAGAGAGAGGAGAAAGAGAGATAGAAAGAAAGAGAGACAGAGATACAGATAGGCAGGGACAGATAGAGAGACAGAGACAGAGACAGACAGAGACAGAAGAGACAGAGACAGAAGAGACAGAGACAGGAGACAGATACAGAGACACAGACAGAGACACAGATGGATACATAGACAGAGAAGAGAGACGGAGGACATCGGGAAGCAGATGGAAGAGAGGAAGATGGAGGGAAAGAAAGACGAAAGATAAAGACCAAAAGAAGAACGGAAATAAAAAGGATGAGCAAGGAAAAGAAGTTCCCTTCGGTTTTTTTTGTAGAAGTCCCTAAGTGCATCTATAGGACGATCATAGCTATGACTGTCGCTTGAGGGTCTGATTATCCAGCGGCTGAGGAACTGGTGGATCAGATTATCCAGCGGCTGAGGAGAGTCCGAGCAACGACCCGAGACAATCAGCTGAATTGGTAGACCAGTCACGCATGGCTTCAATTTGCAAGACTTTCATTGGGTAAAAGACGACTCCGACCTTAAGTCTGTGTGGCTTGTTATCTTAAAGGCTGATTGAGAGGCGATAGTATACGAAGTGAAGTGAAGAGAGGTGATGTGCACAAGATTGCCATTTAATGAAATTAAAATGAAACACGGAACATGGATTGATTGGAGGACACATCGAGGTCGTCGTCGTTTGAGATTATTCTTCTGAATCTCAGGAAAAACAAGAACAAGACAAGCTTGCCTATATAGCTATAGGGCAATGGGAGAGTCGAAGATTTCAGCCGTTCAATTTTCTTAAGGTGCTGTGGAGTTTGTAGTTACCTCAAATTCAGCATTCGATTGGTTAAGAGCGATTACAACTGACCACCACCCAAGACTATCATTTCCCCTATTTATAAGACAGAGAACAGTCACAATTAAGACTGTCAAATTGCATGTCAATTTAAATATCCATCATCAGTGTAAATTCATATAATTTTATTATTGATTGACAGAATGATAGTTCCGTATACGATGCGGTGTTCAATGTCAACAAAAGATAGAGGAACGAGCACAGAACCCTGCGGAACACCATATACACTGTGTCCGGATAAAAAGTAGACCCCAAAAAGAAGTGTAATAACTCGATCAAAACTCTTAGGATTTGTCTGAAATTTTAAGCAGAGCAACAGTGAACATATATACACGAGATCCTAAAGCCGATTAGAAATGTTCTTGAGTTTGTCAAATTTATGAGCGTTTAAAATGCATCTCCAAAAAATTGAACTTTCCAACATGGAAAACCTGAAAAGAAGTGAAATTCAGCTATATCCGGTGTTCAAAATGTCCTTCTTGTTCACCAACACACGACCGTAGACGTAGACGCTACTGTTTGATGGTCCGGTCGATGATCACTTGGTCAAACATCTGCCACTCTTCAATCAGACGCGCCCTGCGCCCTACGGTTATCGATGTCATAAAAACGCGTGAACGAAAAACGCGCTCCTCCCGTCCGTGTACTCCGGATCAAGGGTCTGGACTGCTGGACGGCCACATCTGCGGGTATGAAGCCGAGTGTCTCCCGGGACAACTATTACTCTACTACGTCTACGGTCGTGTGTTGGTGAACAAGAAGGACATTTTAAACACCGGATATAGCTGAATTTCACTTCTTTTCAGGTTTTCCATGTTGGAAAGTTCAATTTTTTGGTGCTGCATTTTAAACGCTCATAAATTTGACAAACTCAAGAATATTTCTAATCGGCTTTAGGATCTCGTGTATATATGTTCACTGTTGCTCTGCTTAAAATTTCAGACAAATCCTAAGAGTTTTGACCGAGTTATTACACTTCTTTTTGGGGTCTACTTTTTATCCGGACACAGTGTATATATATACATGTATATATATAACGAAGCAGTGCACGAATAATTGCCATTTTAATGTATACACCGACTATAGGTGCGTGGTTTATAAATACTGAGCCAATCAGATACAGTATACGAGCAGTGGCGGTTCTAGACTTTTTAGACTGGGGGGGCTAAAAATTGCATTAGCCCCTCCCGTCCCATAGATGTATATGTTTACGCAGTTGAGTGTGTTGGCCCCCGTTGCCCGTTTCAGCAATATATTCACATTAAAAAATGATATTAGGCTATCTGACTGATATTCCATAGGCCTAAGTAGAATGATTTCTAAAGTACACAATTTTTAATGAATGAAAAGAATGAACGAATGAATAAATAAGTTTTTCATTGCACAAAACTTATGTCCATGAGTTACAGTTACAATGATGAATCAAAAACAGCGCAACAGGTTCTGGGAAAGACTCGTACCTCAATTCTATCTTTGAGGATTTACAATAATTATTAACACATCGAAGAAAAATGTATCATGTTTAACTTTTGTCAAAACCAATATTTTTAGCTTTTCTAAAGGACAGTACAAAAGATTTAAAAGGACAGTTTTTGCATGCCCTGCCAAA
>OX457041.1:22872616-22897616 GCA_949752735.1 Lumbricus terrestris | reverse complement strand
TAAACATGGGGGAGAAGAAGAAGAAAAGAATATGATGATATAATAGATAATCATCGGTCAGGCAATGTCAGCCAACTGCTCCAGCGCTATATGTTTCACGTTGATTAGCCTATAGGCTAATCAACGTGAAACATATAGCGCTGGAGCAGTTGGGAGAGAAACGGGAGAGAGATGACAAGAGCGAAAGTATACTTTCGCTCTTGTCATCTCTCTCCCGTTTCTCTTGGAACAACACCAACATGCAGGGTGAGAATTGCCGAGGAGTTTGGGGGGAATTCAACCCCCAATCTTTCTCGGAGCCCATTAGTAAAGTCTGTTATTCACACCACAATTCCAAGTCGATCATAGTCCAGCCCTCGGCTATTTTTCCACAATTCTCAGTTTCTCACACTGCCAAAATGAACCAATGAAGACGAAGGAGCAGAGAATAGCACAGCCTTGAAAAGCATAGCAGAATGTATGAACTTCTTAAAAGAAATTTGCTATTTGGCCGACGCATATGTATATGTATACATATATATATCTATATGTATGTAAATGCATAGGGCCTATATATTATGAAGATTACGAAGATTGCGACTGCGATTGCGAATTTAGCGGGCCTTGTCCCTTTGGGGTTCCCTTTAACTTTAAGTGCTCAACCGTGTATAGTATATGATCCTTTGCTTTATGATATACTGTTTAGACTTTAGATCTATTCTTACGATATATACTGTTCATTCTTTCTGTTATGTTAATTATTACTGTTAATGTTAGTATTGTTAGTCTGATTTTGTGATCAATGTACTACGATTGTTGCCTTGATAATAAATGGTATTTGAAGAACTGCACAACCATCCAGCAATAATTATTTTGTAGTCATGTAGTCGTATATAGTCGTTTCTGAGAATTTTTTCCGACAAATGTCGCAAGTCGCCGGTGAAAAATTCTGATGACATTTTTTCGCCACCTGAAATGTGGCAACTCGCAAGTTGCCGCATATAAAATCTGATGACCTTTTTTAAGCCATCCACTTCGAAATTGTAAAGTTGGTCTTTCTCCTGTTGCGTATTTGCCACTGCACAGACCCTTCGTTCCATTTTCTTCTTCCGTTGTAAACCGGCTGCTGTAATACCTTTTTCTAATGGTCATCACTGCACAAGATTGCTTTTACAACTGCACAAAGTCATTTACAGCAATTGAACATTTTTCTGTAGAACTGCATGTTTTAAAAAACCATGGAATAGGAGACATCAGAGAAGAGAAGAGCAGAGAAGTGAAGTGAAGATCAGAAACTATATAGTAGAGCAGAGTAGAGTAGAGAAGAGCAGAGAAGAGCAGAGAAGAGAAGTGAAGATCAGAAACTCGTAGAGCAGAGAAGAGCAGAGAAGGGTAGAGAAGAGCAGAGAAGAGCAAAGAAGAGTAGAGAAGAGTAGAGAAGAGCAGAGTAGAGATGAGTAGAGAAGAACAGAGTAGAGCAGAGAAGAGCAGAGAAGTGAAGATCAGAAACTCGTAGAGCAGAGTAGAGAAGAGAAGAGAAGAGTAGAGAAGAGCAGAGAAGAGCAGAGAAGAGAAGAGAAGAGAAGAGCAGAGAAGAGCAGAGAAGAGTAGAGAAGAGTAGAGTACAGTAGACGAGACTATAGATACGAGTGCTACACGTGTGATCGAAGACGGAAACGAATAATTCGTCACACACTCATCCGATTCGAGATCTGTCATCCGATCAGTCGTCGTCGTCGTCGTCGTCGTCTCTCGTCGCTGCTGTTGTCAACTTCTCAACGAAACTCGACAGCTTGCGCTAGATAAATTGCGACCATGTAAATGTCAACTGTGGACGACGACCATGCAGTGGATCGGGGCGGGGAGGGGGAGAGAGGGAGGGAGGGAGGCAGCGGTGGACGATATCTATACCGGTCGACTCTGCTTCGTAGCAGATAACAACACTCCAAGTAATTAGCGGTAGAGATGAGAAGGCAACAGAGACAGAGACAGAAAGCGTGAGACGAACGCATTGAACGGTACGTGTCCGTAAGGATATATGGTCTAGGTGTGTATATGTGAATATGTGTATGAATGTATGTGTGTATGAATGCATGGGTGTATGAATGTATGTGTGTATGAATGTATGTGTGTATGAATGTTTGTATGTATGTATGTATGTATGTGTGTATGTATGCATGTGTGTATGTATGCATTTGTGTATGCATGCATGTGTGCATGTATGCATTTGTGTATGTATGCATGTGCGTATGCATGCATGTGTGTGTATGCATTTGTGTATGAATGCATGTGTGTATGTATGCATGTGTGTATGTATGCATGTGTGCATGTATGCATGTGTGCATGTATGCATGTGTGTATGAATGCATGTGTATGTATGTATGTGTGTATGAATGCATGTGTGTATGAATGCATGTGTGTATGTATGCATGTGTGTATGCATGTGTGTATGTATGCATGTGTGTTTGTATGCATGTGTGTATATGTATGCATGTGTGTTTGTATGCATGTGTGTATGAATGCATGTGTGTATGTATGCATGTATGTATGTATGCATGTGTGTATGTATGCATGTTTGTGTATGCATATGTGTGTATGAATGCATGTGTGTATGTATGCATGTGTGTGTATGCATGTGTGTATGTGTGAATATGTGTATGAATGTATGTACTCATGTGTATATGTATGCATGTGTGTTTGTATGCATGTGTGTATGAATGCATGTGTGTATGTATGCATGTATGTGTATGCATGTGTGTATGTGTGAATATGTGTATAAATGTATGTACTCATGTGCATATGTATGCATGTGTGTTTGTATGCATGTGTGTATGATTGCATGTGTGTGTGTATGCATGTGGGTATGTATGAATATGTGTATGAATGTACGTGTGTATAATTATGTGAATATGTGTATGTATGCATGTGTGTATGTATGCATGTGTGTAATACTGTGTATGAATGTATGTGTGTATAATTATGTGAATATGTGCATGCATGCATGTGTGTATGTATGCATGTGTGCATTTATGCATGTGTGCACGTATGCATGTATGTATGCATGCATGTGTGTATGTGTGGATGGCATCTAATCGCTTGTTACTAAATCCCTCTAAAACTCAGTCATCTGGTTTGGTACTCGCAGGCAATTGGCATCCATTGACCTGCACTTAATAGCAGCAACTTTCCCTGATAATCCGTTCTCTCTCACAGTGTGAGACCCTGGAATTACTTTGGATCAAGAGCTCAATTTCTCAAAGCATATGATATTATATCAATTTGATCACTCGTATACTATAGTTGCTACTACCAGCTTCGTCAACTTCGAGATGTCTCAAGATCTCTCATAGTGCTACTCTGACACTTGTACATGCCTTTGTCACCAGTAGAATTGATCACTGTAGTTCGGTACTCGTGGGTCTGCCACTTGGACTAATTGACCGCCTTGAACGAGTTCTTCGTTCGGCTGCTCGCCTCATTGGCCGCATTCCTAAATATACCCCCAGTCTCTGTTTTTATGCGTGACGTTCTTCACTGGCTCCCTGTTTCACAGCGCATCTCCTACCGAGTTGCTGCACTTGTTTGGCGATGCCTTCTTGATTGTGCTCCATGCATCGTAGGCCTACTTGTCTAGCATTTGTCGATCTGTCTCCGACCTTGCAGCCCGTCGAACTCTTGGCTCTGCGACAACTGGGGAGCTTTTGGTTCCTCGAGCTCGCACTTCTACCAGACAGCGCCGAGCTTTTATATTGTGGGTCCCGCTATCTGGAATGGCCTCCCACTAACCTTGCGACTTACGCCTAGAGACTAAATTCACCTGCTTTTTGTAAGTTGCTCAAATCTAATTTTTTATCTGTGGTTGGGCTGGGAGCGCCTCTGAGTAGGTTTCTTGAAGAGGCGCTATATAAATTCTCGAAATGAATGAATGCATGCATTTGTGTATGTATGTGCGTATGTGTGTATGTATGTATGTATGTATGTATGTATGCATGTATGTATGTATGTATGTATGCATGTATGTATGTGTGTATGTATGTATGTATGTATGTATGTATGCATGTATGTATGTATGTATGTATGTATGTATGTATGTATGTATGTATGTATGCATGCATGCATGCATGCATGCATGCATGCATGCATGCATGCATGCATGCATGCATGTATGTATGTATGTATGTATGTATGTATGTATGTATGTATGTATGTATGTATGTATGTATGTATGTATGTATGTATGTATGTATGTATGTATGTATGTATGTATGTATGTATGTATGTATACATGCATGTATGTGTGCTGTCCTTCCGTTAATGCATAACCAACGCCTGACATCGAACGTTATTGTACGATGTGCGTCTAATCGAGTGTAGTATAATTAGCATCCGTCGCCTGCGTCAGCTGCATCAGCTGCAGCTGCATCAGCTGCATCAGCTGCATCAGCTGCATCAGCTGCATCAGCTGCATCAGCTGCTGCAATCGACCATTGTGTTTCGATCTACGCTTCCAAGCATCCGACGATATTTCAGCCTCATACATTGTCATGCAGCCTATGCCTATAATTATAAATCCGTTAAGCATTGACGTTCGTGAGTCTATTATATTCATTAACGAACATTGAGAGCGGAACGTTGAGAGTGGAATACTGAGAGTGGAACATTGAAAGTGGAACATTGAGAGCGGAACGTTGAGAGTGGAACATTGAGAGTGGAACATTGAAAGTGGAACATTGAGAGTGGAACATTGAAAGTGGAACATTGAAAGTGGAACATTGAGAGTGGAACGTTGAAAGTGGAACATTGAGAGTGGAACATTGAAAGTGGAACTTTGAGAATGGAACATTGAGAGTGGAACATTGAGAGTGTCCGTGTGTTTATTTGTCTGTTCATCTGTTCGTCTGCATATGTCTTCTGCCGCATTGAAGTTTGCCTGTTTATACGTGTGCATATTAGTGTGGCAAGTGCATGGCCTCAGTTTTGCACTTACTCGAGCAGGTTATACAGAAGATTATTGCAATTACATGTAGGCTATAGCTGAACATTTGATACATTGATATTTTGTTGACCATGTAATAACAGAAGATTTTTACTAAGTCAAATAAATTATAGGAGCAGTGCTTAAAATGTGATTCTAAAATAAGTGCATGGACGCCGTCCATGACCGTCCAGCCACACTTTAAGCGCTGGATAGGAGATTTGCATTTACGCAACAGAAGGAAGCGTTCTAATATTAGTCGAGCAAGTGCTTTAAGATGTCCACATACACACACACACACACACACACACACACACACACACACACACACACACACACACACTTATAATGATGTCAGGAAGATGCAATGGTTAAGCAGGATTATAGAATTTTGTCTTCTTACACGAGTAGATGGTAGGAGATCTCTCTCCAGTCCTTCGGTCGTTCGAGGAAGTTGTAGACCGTCGTCTGAATCTTCGTCATCTGTCGGAACCTGGCGTCTCGTCGGTGTGCATGGTAGTTGAGAGGTTTGCCGAGCAGAGACAGCCGTGGATGTCGGAGGCGACCATCTCCCATCGTCACACGATGTCCAGCCGCAGCCTCCGCAAGAGCAGTCCCCGCCGCCACAGATGCCCTCCCTACTCTCGCCGCTATCCTACTCTTCCTCTTGCACACTCCTTCTCCTCTTCCTCCTCCTCCTCCTGATTCCCCCTCTTCTGCCTCGCCCTGCACTGGCTCCCTCTTCTCGCCGTCGTCCGTCAACTGACTGTCGTCGTCGTCTTGATCGCTTAGTCCGACGAACTCCACACGCGGTCGAACCAGCGCTCGACTGGTCACAGCCACACCCGCCTCCTCTTCCCCCTTGTCTTCATCTTCCGCTTCCTCTGCCTCCTCCTCTGCCTCTGCCTCTGCCTCTGTCTCCTCCTCAACCTCCTTTCCTCGCAACGTTCCACTGCATCTTGTCGTCATGCTTCGTCGCTTGACGGTCTGATCGTCATCGTTGACTGGAGCCGGGAGTGTATCGAGCAGAACGATGGTCTGAGGCTGTTCGATGCCTTCTCCTCCTCCTCCTCTTCTCAACGGCCGTCGCTCATCCGCCACAGCATGACCGTGGTCTTCGTCGTCGTCGTCGTCGTCGTCTTCCTCTTCATCGAGATTCAACTCCGTACGACATCTGTCTCCCTCTCCGACCGAATATCTCGTCATCTTGCCAGAACATCACAACGATGATGACGACACTGTATATGACCAGAAACAAAGAACAAATTAATGAACAGAGAACAAATGAATAAACAAAGAACGAATGAATAAACAAAGAACAAATGAATAAACAAAGAACAAATGAATAAACAAAGAGCAAATGAATAAACAAAGAACAAATGAATAAACAAAGAACAAATGAATAAACAAAGAACAAATGAATAAACAAAGAACAAAGAACAGACGAATGAGAAAATCAATTCAACCTGATAATCAATTGCCCAATCAGCACAGTGTCCAGTATTGCATCTCTGGGTAGCAATTGTGACATCCAGCATAATATGGAGAAAACAATCGAACACCAATCGCCTTTAAATGACTTCGTCCACGTCATTCTTCAAACTGATGGCGTTCCACAACAGAAGCCAACCCATCCAAAGATCCTCTTCGATCCTCCTCCACCTTTTCTTCCAATCTTCTTCTGCACATTTTCTTTCCCTCCCACCTCCCTCTTCCTCCTTCCTTCTATCCTCCTCCTTCTCCTCCTCCAACTCTCCTCTTCCTCATTCTCCGCTTCTCGCTCTCTTTTCCCTCGTCTCCTCCTTCCAATTTTCTCTTTCATTCTCCTCCTTGCATCCTCCTTTTCAACCTTCCTCATCCTTCTCTCATTACTCCTTCGCCCATTCTCCTTCCTCCCCATCCTTCTCTTCGTATACCCTCGTCTTTGAATATCCCTCCATCCGCCTCTCATCCTTCCTTCCATCCATTGCCTCCTCTTCCTTCCCATCATCAACCAGCGTCAACCCCTTTGCAATCAGCTGAACTTCGTCTCCTGTGCTGATCACAATTCATCGTCAGAACCTATAGGCTATACTAGGAACCAGTGAAGGATGTTCATTTCTTCCGTCACCATGACAGCGGGAGACAAGCGTCAACTGCTTTCAGTGCCGTTTCAGTGATAAACTGCGCTAGAGGGGGGAAGGGTGTTACTGGTTCAAATTACGGTAGAACTGATGCTCGGTGCCTCGAGAATGAGCGCACATGTACTTAAGACTATATGGAAATGCTTTCAATGATGCAACCATTGCGTCTGCGTTCAACAGCCACCTGTAGCCAACTGAGCCATAATGAGCGCACTTACCGTACACTATTGGTGGGGGGACTGAGACATTGAGGGATGGGATTAACCTCCTACCATCGTATATAAGCGTGGGGCGCGGTGGTGTAGTGGTGGCGTCGTTGGTTTGAAGCCGGAAGATTCCAGGTTCGAATCCACCTCAAGTCGCCGCGTAGGGACCTTGATCAAGTCCTTCACTCGCAATTGCTCAGCGCTTCGGCGTGAAACTCCGATGCAGTGTCCGCTCTGCAGTCGGGAGCGCCTCTGAGTAGAGTGCTTGAAGGGCGCTATAACAAATGCACATACAAACAAATATATGCTGAGGCTAAGTAAACGAAGTCGCTATTACTTCAAGCTGCCTCAGAACTAGACAAAGGGACTCTTTGTCCTCTTCGTCTCTTCCTGCAGAGTTCAAATCCAGACTATGTGTTATTTTATAATTATGGGAGTAAAATTATAATATCTATAGAAAGCAGGAGAGCAGCGCCATCTCTAGGAGTGTTTGTCTGGATAATTATGATGATGATCTCATAGCAAGAATTACGAGGCCGAGATTCCTTCGTCAGGTAGGATAAGGAACATCGATCTCCACCTCCCACCCTACCCCACCCCACCCCACCCCACCCCACCCCACCCCACCCCACCCCACCCCACCCTCCCAATAGAAAACGACGGATAACTCTCCGAGGAGTGGATATACATGTACCTAGCTTACTGACTGGATGGAAGAAAGAGAAGAAGGATAAAATTTATGTCGGTGATCTAACATTTGAGCCCAGTCGAAAGTGAGGATCAGAGGAGGAGGATCCATTGGATAGCCTTTGGTCCTCGGGGTGATTAGAGAACAGGGTGATAAGCGGACAGGGTGATTAGAGGACAGGGTGATTAGAGGACAGTGTGATAAACGGACAGGGTGATAAGCGGACAGAGTGATTAGAGGACAGGGTGATAAGCGGACAGGGTGATTAGAGGACAGGGTGATTAGAGGACAGGGTGATTAGAGGACAGGTGATTAGAGGACAGGGTGATTAGAGGACAGGGTGATTAGAGGACAGTGTGATAAACGGACAGGGTGATAAGCGGACAGAGTGATTAGAGGACAGGGTGATAAGCGGACAGGGTGATTAGAGGACAGGGTGATTAGAGGACAGGGTGATTAGAGGACAGGTGATTAGAGGACAGGGTGATTAGAGGACAGGGTGATTAGAGGACAGGGTGATTAGAGGACAGGGTGATAAGCGAACAGGGTGATTAGAGGACAGGGTGATTAGAGGACAGTGTGATAAGCGGACAAGGTGATTAGCAGAAAAGGTAATTAGAGGACCAGACTGTTTCTCTTCCCAAGAGAGATCCTGAGTGGCCGAGTGGGTTGGTAGCCCGCTCGCCACGCGCCGACGGTCCGGGTTCGATTCCCGGTCGGTCGGTTTATCAGAGATTAATTTCTCGGATCTTTACTGCGGGTGACTCGGTCGCAATATAAACGTGGAGTGAGAGGTTGTACTCTGCCTCCGACACTAATCATCTTCGAAATGAAAAAGTGTCGTTAAGCCCGAAGTACTACTACTCTCTTCCCATGAGACTTCGTCGCCCCGGACGAAAGGTGAAACCGATTTTTGTTCTCCCTCCCTCCAACCCTCCGTCCCTTCCTTCCTTCCTTCCTTCCTTCCTTCCTTCCTTCCTTCCTTCCTTCCTTCCTTCCTTCCTTCCTTCCTTCCTTCCTTCCTTCCTTCCTTCCTTCCTTCCTTCCTTCCTTCCTTCCTTCCTTCCTTCCTTCCTTCCTTCCTTCCTTCCTTCCTTCCTAGTTCCTACCTCGTGACGCCGATTAGAAGAAGCGCTCGGAAAGCAAGAGGATTAGAAAAAACAAAGGAGAGTATAAGAGGAGTAGAGGTGGAAGAGGAAGAGAATAGGAGTATAGGGTGGAGATGGGAAGCAGATGGGATGAGTGTGGAGAGGTGGAAGGCATGTCCATGTGAGAAAACAACAAATAGAAAAAGACGTCGAGAGGAATAGAAATAGCAGGTGGAGCAGCAGGAGGAGGAGGAGGTAAAGGAGGTGGTAAAAAAAGGAGGAGGAGGAGGTGGAGGAGGAGGAGGAGGAGGAGGAGGAGGAGGAGCAGGAGGAGGAGGAGGAGGAGGTAAAGGAAGAGGAGGTAAAGGACGAGGAGGAGGAGGAGGAGGAGAAGGTAAAGGAGGAAGAGGACGATGATGAACAAACAGAGGATGAAGTCTAATCCGCTGATTGGTCGTACAATTGTATACGTATTTGGGTCTTGAAATATGGCGGCTATTAATAAACGTCACTATGGTTCATGGTCACGTGTCTCTCATTGAAATCTCGTTACGACCTCGTCGTCGCTGGATGACCCAACCGAGGGGTGGGCTTATTTGTTAGGGATACCATTAAATTCCAATTGTACGAAGAAAAGAGAGAACATAAAACTTATGAGGGTCTTTTTATAAAAACTTATTTACCTAATGCAACTTGTTTAGTAGGTGTCTTGTATAGGCCCCCAGGACAAAACTTAGTAGAATTCAATACTGAGATAGAGGTACTATTCTCCAATATCGTCAAGGGAACCCAAGATATTGTCCTACTAGGTGATTTTAACATTGACCTGTTGAAAGTAAATGAACATAAAGAAACTAATATTTTCTATAATAACTTGACTTCTCATCACTTTTTCCCAGCCATCACGAAACCCACTCGTATCACACCAACCTCATCTACTTTAATTGATAACATATTTACTAATGCCTGGTCTAGTCTGATTGATTCGTCCATTATCATCTCTGACTTGTCTGATCATCTGCCAGTATTCGCCCACTTTGCATTTGGTAATTACAAGAGAAGTTTCCCGAATTATTATGACCATCGCATAATCAACGAGGAAAGATCAGAACAATTTAAAACCCTACTTGCTGATAGTAATTGGGATAATGTTACCACTGCATGCAAAAATGGAGATGCTGACGGGGCGTATGAACTGTTTATTGAAAAATATAAAAACGCATATGATCAGGCGTTCCCGAAAGTGTCTAAAAAAAGTAACGCTAAGGTGCCTAGGTTTAAGCAACCCTGGATGACTGCTGGGCTCCTCAAATCCAGCAAGAAGAAAGCTTCATTGTACTTAAAGTATATAAAAAATCCAAATGCTCATAATAAAAATAAATTTATTGTATACAAGAATAAATTTAAGACTATTAGAGTCAAAGCAGAAAAAAATTACTATGCATCCGAATTCTGCAAATATAAAGAAGACCTAAGGAAGACTTGGAAACTCATTCGCTCCATAATGCAATTGGAGAATAAAGAGACAAAAATCGAATCGTTAAAAATTAACGGAGAAAATGTTAAAGATCCGGAAAAAATAGCCAATAGCTTCAATAACTACTTCACCAACATAGCCCATTCTTTAGCAAAGAAAATACCTGATTCACCTCTCCCTTACTATAGTTACTTACAGGCCCCTCGGCAGAATTCCATGGGTCTCCTAATGGTCTCCCCTGAGGAAATTATGGATATTGGCCGTGATATACGTTTAACGCATAGCAAAGGTGTTGACGACATTGACCCCTGTATCGCTGCCCCCAATCTTTCCTTAGTTGCTAGACCTCTGGCTGAAATAATAAATTGTTCCTTTAGTAATGGGATTGTTCCACAAGCCATAAAAATAGCTAAAGTGGTGCCTATACTAAAAAAGGGTGATAAGGACAATGTAATCAATTACAGACCCATTTCCGTTCTTCCTTACTTCTCCAAGTTCTATGAAAAACTTATGTATAATCGACTCTATGGCTATGTTAAAAACTCTAACATCATTTATCCATCTCAGCATGGTTTTCAACCGGGTCACTCCCCCTACATGGCCTTATTGAGTATGCAGGACATGATTTCAAAGGCTATTGAAAACAACGAATACTCAGTGGGAGTTTTTTTCGATCTCGCTAAAGCATTTGATACCGTAGACCATAATATTTTGCTTAAAAAATTAGATTACTATGGAATTAGGGGGACACAGCTCAGATGGTTCGCCAGCTATTTTGAGAGCCGTACACAAAGAGTTCTCTGTAATGGTGTCCTATCTGAGCTAGGGATAATCAAATATGGAGTTCCCCAAGGTTCCAACCTCGGACCACTTCTCTTCCTTCTTTATATTAATGACTTGGCCAATGTCTCTCCTACAATGTTTTTCATTCTGTTTGCTGATGATACCAACGTTTTTTACTCCAATAGCTCTTGGCAGACGTTGTTTCAGACTGTGAACATTGAGCTGTCTAGCATAGCTGCTTGGTTTTCTGCAAATAGACTCACCCTTAATTCTGAGAAAACCAACTTTATTTTATTTAAATCCCATCGGAAAATAAACCCCAGTAGTAATCTTTGTTTGCTTATTGATGATGTTTCCATCAATCAAGTTGAGTCGACGAAATTCTTAGGTGTGCATATAGATCAAAACTTGACCTGGAAAGTTCACATTAATCAAATTGCATCTAAAATTGCTAAGAATATTGGTATTATTTCCCGCATTGCTTATATCTTACCAAAGACAATTAGAATGAATTTATATTATACCCTCGTCTACCCTTACCTCACGTATTGCAACCTGGTTTGGGCATCGACATACGAATCTAGGCTTCATAAACTAATTATCTTACAGAAGAAGGCTGTTCGTATAATAGCGGGTATTCGTAAATGGGAACACACTGGCCCTTTCTTTAGTGAGCTTCATCTCCTAAAAATAAACCAGATAAAGGATCTCCAAATTTGCGAATTCTTCTTTCGACTCGAACACGGTCTCCTTCCTTCGGTATTCCAAGAGTACCTCCCTCACGCCTCTGACATCCATTCGCATTTCACTAGAAATTCATCTTCATATCGCCCTGTCAGAGCTCAATCTAACACTAGGCGTTTTACTGTTAAATCTTATGGCGCTCAAATGTGGAATAAAATACCAATTGATATTCGTCAATCCAGTAGTCTGCAGGTTTTTAAAAAGAGACTTCGTGTTTTTCTTTCCTCCACTAAGTCTGCTTAGAAGTGCACATGACCACTTGTAGTTAAGGTTCTTCTTAAGTATATAGTTAAGTTTGTTCCTATACATGCTATTTGCAATTTAAACTTTTTGCAATCTGTCATCACCTAATTTGATTTAATTGTTTCAATTTTTTTTGCTATCTTGTACAATATTTCTTGGTATTTTTTCTTACTTGGGTGACCCTCCCCAGCGGGATGTCAATCCCTTTAGGGCCCCCTTTGTAGCCAATGCATGCATATTTTCTGTTTTTGATGTCATCTTGTTTTCTGGTTGCAATAAAGCGAATTGAAATCCCTCACTCCATACTTCATTTTATCCTCATTCCTTCCTTATTCCGTCCTTCCATCTTTAAATGGTTGTACTGTGTAGGAGCCGCTGCCACTGACGAAGGCAGCCCGAGCGATATGCATAAGCACAAGAGACAGACAGACACACAGACAGGCGGACAGACACACAGACAGAGGGAGAGAGGCGTAGACTTAGAGAGTAAAGTCATTGGAAGATGTTGATGCTGGGCAACGTTTCACATCAATAAAGACATCCGGAGGCAAAGACATCTGGAGAAAGAAGACGACACTAACACCATCGACCCTTCTCGCTCCACCACTCATAGGCGTGGGGGACATTTTGGCAGTGGGGGGTGGGGGGAGGGGCAAAGATTTGACTTTTGCCCGAAACGTATATTTTTAATCATTTTTTCTATTTCCCACCCGAAATAAGTTCAAATAACTGATGACCTTTTTCAGCTGAATTAACTTGATGACCTTTTTTTTAGTCTTTCCTACAAATCTTCAGAAAATAAAGCTGTTTTACCTCTGTGCGCCCGAAAAAATCCTCCCATGCCTGTTTGCCCGAAAAAGGCGTTTGTCCGCGCATGCTTGTTTTGCCCAAAAACACATTTGCCCAAAATTTGGGGGCATTTGCCCCTGGACCCCCTCCTCCTACGCCTATTCCACCGCCACTACCACCAATATGACAACCACCACCGCGTCCATGACAGAAACGACCATGAAAACGTCCGCCACGACAATGAAAACTACCACCACGACCATGGCAACTACTACCACTATCACAACGACCACGACAGCCACCACTACCATCACAATGACTACCATTATCACCATGACAGCCACTATCACCACCACCACAACAACAACAACAATCACCACTACCATCACAACTACCTCAACCATCACAACCACCACCACCATCATCTATATCACCACCACCTCCACCACCTCCACCACCACCACAGTCAATGATACGGTTGATGAGTCCGAAGGAAGCCTTCTGTATATATATATATATGTATATATATATAATATAATATATATATATATATGTATATATATATATATATATATATATATATATATATATATATATATGGGTGCGTAAGATGGAATGGGAGCGATAGATGGAAAGGCTCTCCACCGGATGACGTTGTTTGCTGCGCTGGATTAGCGTCGTTAGGGCCGTGTCTAATGATTCTCCAAATCCGCCAAAATCCGCTGCAGCGATTTGTCGCTGCGAGCAGCGCTTTCCTCAGACAGCGGAAAAGGTCGCTGCTGCTTGAAACGCATTCGCTGTGAGGGAAAGCCTGGAAGAAGCAATTCGGAGGAAGAAAAGAAAGCACAAGAACAGGAAGAGAGAGAGAGAGAAGATGAAAGAAGAGAGGATGTATGTATGGATGTATACTTTTGTATAGGAACATTTATACAGCGCCTTTCTATGACCTCACGAAGGTGCTTAACGCAGCTACACGACAGTTAGTTCTAAACAAGTGCGACTTAAGTGACTTTGAGAACTAAAAAGGTTTGAGGACGGTATAATTACTGATCTGAAACAGCAGAAAAGCATAGGCCTAGCCTATATTATAGTCATCCTCCAATTTCAGTCACTCTCATCCCAAAATGATTCCACCAAGTCGTTCGATCTCCTAATACTGCAGCATGCCACTTATAGCCCCTACAATGCATGTAAGCTTTACGTTTCATTCGTGTGAATCAGTGTCTTTGAAGATGAACTTTGCATCAACTTCTTGTCCTCATTTCCAGATCGTTGGGATGATTGCTTTTTCCACAAAACTTCTCATTTTCCTTCCATCCATCTGGCTTTCTTCATTTCGTTTCCCTCAATTTTGTACTCTCAGAAATGTTTTAAACGATTAAGGAACACCAGAAAGTGACAAGAAGACAAGGACATGGGGTGAGGGGAGAAACAGGCAAAGCCAGAATGAAAACGACAAAGGAATACCGAGACAAACAGACATGCAGAGTCAAGACGGAGGAAAGATTGTACATCGTAAATAGACTGTACACTGAGTATAGTACAGTATGCAAGACTCATACAATTCAGCTGAACATTAGTTCAGTATATTAACCCATAAGCACATATACTGTGCGACAGACAAGCACAATGAGCCTTAGGGCCTATACGGCTCATGAGGGCACCCGTGCGCATTTACCCAAATCCCAAGCCGTATACAGCATCTTAAAATATTTTAAACACGTTTTAGTCATAATCCTATTTATAACACAGTTCCTTCCGTTACTCATCCAACTTCTACTTCAACTAAAAATATTTTTCGTTTTCATCGTTCATCCAACTTCCAGTTTACGGAAATAAAATTTATCTGAAGTGCTATACGGCTTGAGATTTGGGTAAATGCCACCCGGTCGCCCTAATCCAGAAAAGCATGATCTGCTCAGATTATGCAGTTTGGAATGAACAGATCTCAAAGGCCTCGCGCATATACGCTACATGTGGTGCCGAAATCTGAAGTAATATTGCCGCTGAGGACTATATATATACATATATACATTCTATATATATATCTATATATATTATATATAATCTCTATATATATTATATATATATTATATAATGATTATAGTTTCATGACAATTTCTAAGAGCTACTGTGTATAACGTATATAGGCCTATAGGAATTGTTGTATATTAACGTATATATATATGTATGTATATTGATAGTTTCCTTCTTTTTTCTCCTCCTCCTCCTCTTCCTTCTTTTCCTTCTCCTCTTCCTTCTTTTCCTCCTCCCTCTCCTCCTTCGCCACTTTAGTTGCTCTTCCTCCTTTTTGTATCTCTTGGTTCTTGTCCTTGCATGAAAATGATATAACATGACATGACATGATATAAAATTCCTGTTTGTGGGTGCCTAGGCATAAGTGTGCTGCATGACAAGTATAATACGTGTGAGGTTCATGGAATTTCTACGCGCAAAAATGGAGCGAGAAGCGCGTGATAGTAGGAGGACGCTTTGCCCGATATCTATATGCCTATAAGGCTGAAAAACTCGAAAACTTATAAGACTGGACTGGAACGACAACAATGAACGCGGTGAGCACATTAGCGAATACATGACGTAATGCATGACCGGATGCATCGATAAAAAAAATTCACACGGAATACATGATTGCATGCATGACTGAATTAATTCATGAATTCATGAATGAATGATTGTGTGAATGGATGCAAGACTAAATGCGAACATGCTACCCATTGTTTGTCAAATCCGCTATATAAGTGCGCGAATGAATTCATGTGTTCATTATCAAATCATTTTTGACTATTTGTGAAACAGGCGGCGAACAGGTAGACCGGTATATTTAAATGTAATTGATTTACATGTAGCCTAAACACAGGCAATCCATAAAAGAAACACATCGATAAATTCACACTGAATACATGAATTACTGAATGTATAAATGAATGCCATGAATGACTGAATGTATAATTGAATGAATGAATGAGTGAATGCATTCATGAATCATGCACCAAGGTTTTAATTGTCGTTCGAAATCATCCATAGCTTCACTGCTATAGTGTCTGTCTGTATGTTTGTGTGCGTGCGTGCTGCAGCGTGCATGTGTGTCATTGTCGTTCTTCACTCATCGCCTCTTCACTACAGGTAGACAGGTAGGTCGGCAGTTGGGCCTGTTTATATGTATAATATTATATACATTGTACAGGTACTAGATAGGCAGATAGATAGTCAGATATATAGTTGGCTATGGCGCAATGCATGCAGGTGTTTTGGGGGAGAGGGTTCAATCCAAGAGGAATCCTGAGAACAGCGAGAACCGCAGACAGACCAACCGACCGACCAACCGACCGACTCCCAAGGCGACGTATTTCCGTTCCTTTGTACCATTTCGTTTGAAGGTGGTATACAAAGCAACGGAAGAAACGTATAGTGGAAAGTGGTCTCGAAATAAAAGGCAGCCAACAGGTGAGGTCAACAGCGGAGGTCAACAGGGGAGGTCAACGATCATGCCAGGTCATAGGTCAAACGGAAGCTCAACAGATTGGTCAAGTGCACTGAATATGGAATGGACAAACGTAGGCCTATAGGAGGATGATCAGGAAGAGGAGGAAGACGAATAGGAGAAGCAGGTAGAGGACGAGGAGGAGAAGGAGGATTGGGAGGACATAAATGTCTAAAACGAGTAGCCAACATTTATCTGATAGGAAATGAAACGTCTGTCGATTTATGCGCAAGTCGAAGATTCGATCTGAATTTGCGTTTATTTATCATCATGAACCATGGACATAATTATACCACTGCCACTGCAGCTGATGGTCTACGGTGACGGGGGGTGGGGTGGGGTTGGGTGGGGTGGGGGTGGGTGGGGGAGGGCGCCTGTCTGATTCAATGAGTGGCGCATTCAGTTGGCATTTTTCTACTTGGTCTCAGTCGGATATTTTATTCGTAAACATGCGTCGATTGGTCCAACATAGACCATTCCATGTTTGCTTCAAACAGAATTCCTAGAAGATTAATAGGAGCGTTGGAAAGTGGACTCCAGGTCTGGAATAGATCTAATTGGTTCTTAGACCACCGTCTTTCTTTGTCTCTCTCTCTCTCTCTCTCTCTCTGTCTCTCTCTTTCTTTTTCTCTTTCTCTCTTTATCTCTCTTTCTCTCTTTCTGTCAGTTTCTCGCTGTTTTCTCTGTCTCTCTTTCTGTCTCTTTCTCCGTCACTGTCTCTCTGTCTATCTTTCTTTGTCTTTCTCTGTCTCTTATTCTGTACCATTCTCTATATCTCTGTCTGCTCTCTATCTCAACCTCTCTTCATGCCTGGATCTCTGTGTAGGCTATGTCTTCAGTCTTAGAGACATTGTTGTCGTCATTATTATTTCCTCGACTCTCCTATAAGACCAGTATTTTGGGCAACCAACTGTTCGACCTTCGCTTGCATGCCTTTACTTATAGTCTATGAAAAACCTGCGTTCATTTGGCGTTGTAATATCAACTCTATAGTCGATCTCAGCAGCAGGGCTTTTTAACATGCAATTGTGCACAAAATGGGTAGTTCTAAATGGATTTGTGTAGTTGTAAAAGCACTTTTGTCACAAGTTCTGTGCAGTTAAAACTAGCAAAAAAGGTCATTATCCTCTGATTTGAAGTAATTTACCATGAGGGATGGGAAAGGAAGGAAGGGGTTGTGCAGTTCTAAAAATTCCTTAAAAACAGCCCTGCTCAGCAGGCCATAATGCATAACAAATTTAGAAGGACCAGCGTAGTGCAGATCGTGTAGTACATCAACGTTTCATATAACACAGTTTGTGACTTACCATCGAGAGTAGCTGGATCTGATAGGTTTTCAACAACACAGGAAGAAGACAGTAAAAAAACCAGACGAAACAATATCAGCGAAGCGTCGTCCAACGATGGTTTATTAGTCGTTTTAGATCATCCAGAGCGTCTTTGTCTGTCTGCCTATCTCTGTCTGTCTGTCTGTCATTGCGTGTCCTTGTCCTCGTCGTTCTTCACGAGCAATTCATTTAGCGCCAGATTCCAGAGCAGTGCGCTTGCGTCGTGTACAGAACGATGATATAATTTTATAGTATATATGCCTCGAGATTATAAGACTGCAGAGTCCGAGGGTGTCTCTCTTCTTTGATGTCTGCCTGTTCGTCTCTCTGCTCTTGCGTGTTATAACTGCAAACGAGATATAGTCTATTATAGTCTCTTATAGTCTATTATAGTCTGTTATAGTCTATTATAGTCTCTTATAGTCTATTATAGTCTCTTATAGTCTATTATAGTCTGTTATAGTCTATTATAGTCTATTATAGTCTGTGAGTCGTCGCGAGTTCTATAATTCGTTGCGTGCGTCCATCCATCCATCCATCCGTGTACGCACTACACCATCCACATCTTAGCGTTATCAGCTTACAAGTTGGATTCTGCAGGAGCTACAGTGGCTGCTGCATGGCACCCATCCATCCATCCATCCATCCATCCATCCACGCGCTCACTAGAGCAGCAGCAGCAGCAGCAGCAGCGACGCATCAAGTCTACAGGGTGGCTCAAAAAAAAACGTACCACCGGGGAAAATGCGATATCTTCGCCGCCGATTGAACTTTTTCTGCGAAAATATCCCAATTTGTAGGAGAATGAATTTCCAACAATCCCTGAAAGTTTCATTTGAAACTTTTCATGTTTGCAAAAGTTACAGCTGTTCAAACTTAAAATTTCGTTTTTTCAAATATCCGCGGAAAATTTACGTCACTTGTAGATTTCCATGTCATATGATATCACTTTTCCCTACGACCTCAGCATTCGGTTTTGCAGTTTATTGTGAGGTATAATGAGAGTGTCCACTCTCTGCCTTAACACAAGCTCAAATTCTTTTTGTGAAGCTTAGTATGGCCTTGTTGGTCGGGTCCTGCGGCAACTGACCCCACATTAGCAGCAAGACTTGCTTCAGCTGGCCAATGTTCTCCCAATTTGGGATTAAATGTCTTGCAGCGTTCCAGCATAGCTCCCCAGACGTGATAAACAAGAGGGTTAAGGTCTGGCGAGTTTGTAAATCATCTTTGCCAATGCATTTACTTCAGTTGATGTCAATAAGGTAGCGCCATCATAATCAACCTTGCCGTGCGAGCAAGCAGGCGCACTGTCCTGCTGCATAATAAAACCAGATGTTAGAGCATACCTGGTCTTCAATGAGTCTGGGTAAGCGAGTTCAATGATGAGTTTGACATCTAACCTACTGAATGGGATTAATTGCAGTCTTTTCTTGCAGCCGCAACACACGCCGGCATATCTGATGCCGAAACCACGATTTGCTTTGCAAACTTGACCTTTCGATTACCAAGCGAATTTCGTGAAAATCGCGCTTTTTCCGTCAGATCAAGCGACCACTTCCTGCCTCTCTTCCGACATCTGATCTTCGTTACATAAACCCGTTTGCAGATAGTCTTCAATGTGCTCAGGCTCCACTTTTCACTGGGTATTTTGCTATGATCACGCGATGTCTCAGTCTCTGTTCATGCAAAGTCCGAGTTCCCATTTTATCTTTTGCAGAAACTTTGCCCATGACGTTCATTGTTTGGGTTCACCAATTGAGACCTTAATCTATAAAATATCACCAAATACCAGCAGATTGCTTCATAAACAGCTTCTTTACAGCTCATAGTGAGGTCGTATGACATCATCATCAATGTGTGTGTGTTGTAATTTGCCAAACATCCTAATGAAATCACTTGTATTGGAGCATGATTCTCCGGATAATTGAAAAAACGAAATTTTAAGTTTGAACAGCTGTAACTTTTGCAAACATGAAAAGTTTCAAATGAAACTTTCAGGGATTGTTGTATATTCATTCCCCTTCAAATTGTGAAATTTTCGCAGAAAAACCCCAATCGGCTGCGAAGATATCGCATTTTCCCCGGTGGTACGTTTTTTTTTGAGCCACCCTGTATACGTCAAAGACGGACAAACACACAAGCAGACTCAGACAGACTCAGACAGACTCAGACAGACACAGACAGACTCAGACAGACTCAGACAGACACAGACAGACTCAGACAGACTCAGAAGAGACCACCGTCTTTCTTCGTCTCTCTCTCTCTCTCTCTCTCTCTCTCTCTCTCTCTCTCTCTCTCTCTCTCTCTCTCTCTCTCTCTCTCTCTCTCTCTCTCTCTCTCTCTCTCTCTCTTTCTGTCTCTTTCTCTGACCATGTCACGCATCAGGTCTGTGTCAAAGACGGACAAATACACAACCAGACTCTAAGTCTCCCTTTGGCGCAGGAGACTTAGACAGACTCACACATACAAGCAGAAGGAAGTTGAAAGTGGTCTCGAAATCTTTAACTGGTTGAGAAGTCAGAAGGATGGTTGACAGATAAGCAAGCGTGCAGACAAGAATAGACAGAAGACTTGATGAACTCGCCCGCTTTGATTTTACAACAAGTAAGTAAGTAAATCGTTCCGTTGAGTTGTGTTGAAGTCCTAACTTAATTCTTCCTCGGTTGCTGCTGCTGCTGATTCGGTTTAAGTATACTCTTCAGCGCAGTTGAATTCGTCAAACGATTGACCAGCATCATCAGAAAGCACTCTTCAGTTCTCTCATGCTCTCCCTCTCCCTCTTCCTCTCCATCTCCCTCCCCTCCCCCCCTCTCCCTCTCCTTCTCTCTCTCCCTCTCCCTCTCCTTCTCCCTCTCCCTCTCCCTCTCTCGTTTCTCTCTTTTTCTATCTTCCACCCGTCTACCTGTCTGTCGCTTTGTATGTGTGTGTGTGTGTGTGTGTGTGTGCTTTCTGCTTCTAATCTCTTTCCAATTGCATTGTTTGTATTCAGTCTCCGTTTATCTTCTGTTGCTCTGTCACTGGCTGCCTCCTCCTTTCTACTTAGGATCTCTGTGTGTGAGTGCTCCACCTGAAACACAGGCTTAAATGTGCATTGTACAGTGTACACTGTACATTGTACAGACCTATTACAGAGGTTTTGGTAGATCCCGATGTATAATTGATAAGGCGACGAGGAGGAAGAGGAAGAGGAGGAGGAAGAGGAAGAGGAGGAAAAGAAGAAGGAGGAGGAGGAGAAAGAGGAAGAGAGAACCATTAGCTTTGCTGGTTTGGCTCTTGTCCACGCAGCGGCTTGTTCTATAAGCAGTGGCGTAGGCAGAAGCAAAATGTAACCCGGGCAGTATTTGTGCATATATATATATATTGTATGTATATATATTAGAGAGTCCCAGAAAATATTTTTTTAGAAATCTTCTATGCAGTCCCCCTAAAAAGTTTCCTTATGATCCCGGTACAACACCTGAAAATTTTTATGACACTACAAAAATATTTAGGGGTCCCTCAAGGCACCCAAAGTTTTCCCATATTGGCATAATTTGCGCCTGATATGTCCAACTTCTAAATGCCTTTAGATCCCAACCCTTGATCCTACTATAACAAATTTAATACCATTTGAAAGCTCTTAAATGGAAGAATTTACAAATATCTAACTTTACTGGATACAATGGATATTTTGGGCATAGTCTTACGCTCAAAAATATGCAAAAAATCGAGAAATTCAAGATTTGTGGACTTTCACAGTATCAGTGAAATTGAACAACAAATCATTGAGGGTAGTCCGTACAAACTCTTGATAACGTAACAAGGCATGGTTTTAGCTCCTCCATACTTTCACCTGCTTCATGGTATGAAATTCTGAGCGACTGAGGGGTTTAACCCCTTTTTGTCCTAGGAGCAGTGGCCACACAGCAAAGTCCTAATTGCACCCCCAGCTACACATAAATCAGCGTCTGACCCGTTATTTTTCACTATTCTCACACTGATCTGCTAATTCTACATCACTGCACACACCTCAAAATTGTTCTTCAGTTCTATGTTGTACATTTATATATGTCAACAAGATTGTCATGATTGCAGTTAGAAAACATGTGCCTATGTTTTTCGACAACTTGTACGAGAAATTGTCTCTGATCTTCGTTCTTCCTTATTGTTGAACTGAAATTCTGTATCAGAGCTGCGTCACGTTAGCACGGTCATTTACACAGACTAAGTTATGAAAAATCACACGTGATCTTACACGATTGGCAATTTCGCCACTCTTTCGCTGAAATATTGAGAAAACTATCGTCGAACGCAGTATAGTTCGTGGAAAACTTTTAGAAAGAGATAAACCCCGTTAATGTCAAATGGATGAGACGGTCACTGAAACAACTGAGAGAATTGCTATCCTTCTATCTTAGGTGCCAATAATGATGTTACATCATTTGCAGACTAGTCGTCTAGTGCAGCATCGTCAGCAGCGTCGTCAGAATTATGCAGCTTTGGATTAGTTCAATGAGAGCAGTGACTCTACTGTACATGAGAACAACGACTGACTGTGGAGGTCAACCACAAATCTGAAAATCGTTGAATGCCCAGTAATTCACGGTCGTCAGCAATATATACGCGATTCGTTTCCATCTTATGCTATATTATAAAGCAATGAGATCTTCACTTAGCTGGCCTTTATTGCCTTGCCCAATGAAATTCGCTCCGTGATGGGCACCAGGCTTGCGAACTGCTACCGAATTGCTCAATTCAACCATGAATACCAAGAGTTGAGAAAATTCTTGATAGTCATATTTCGAGGAGACTGTAGGCTAGTAGGTTTGGTTGACGGTGAACCAGATTGGACCATTCATCTTCAAATGGCTTGAACAGCTTTAATTGATGGAAAACTTTACCAATGACAGAAAGAATGCACCAGGCAACAGGACTTAAACGATTTCTGTGAAGTCAACCAAGTATATGCCAATAACAAAATAATGCAAAGCACTGCCACGACATCAAAAGGTCCAAAGCTGCTACCGTTGATTCCTGTCCTGATCCAGAAGTCAACTTTGGCACACCAAAATTTTAGTACTTCCACCAACTAGAGAAGAAATCAGGACTGGCAATCTGCTAACTTTTTGCATAACCAATCCAGTGATGATTGTCATGTAGAAGTAGCAGCCTGCAATCCCAGTGCACGACATATTTACATAATTGGTTTGCTCGAGAGCTTAACTGTCGCCCTTATGCTTGAAAAACCTCATTTACAAACACAATAAGGTTGCATGTTTGTGGATTTTAGTATTTCAGAGCAATATAATGGTATTAAGCAATAAGCAAGCACGCTAGTTGGATCAAAGTGTGGACCTTCGAAATTTTCTAACTCGGAGACGTCGTACGTAATTTATGACAAATTTTACAAATTAGCCTATATGAGCTTTGAGGGCCCTCTAAATATTTTTAAAATTTCATAAAATTTGGCAGGTGTTATCATAGGACCATAAGGAAACTTTTTGGAGGGACTGCATTTAAATTTTGAAGAAAATATTTGTTCCTGTGCAATTGTGGGACACCCTAATATATATATATATGTATGTGTCTATGTATGTTTGTATGTGTGTGTATGTATGTATCATGTATGTATGTATGTATGTATGTATGTATGTATGTATGTATGTATGTATGTATGTAGGCCTATGTATGTAGGCCTATGTATGTATGCATTGTATGTATGTATGCATTGTATGTATGAGGGGAGGGGAGGGGAGGGTCTGTCCCACCGTAAGTCCGTAACCCAAGTATGATGATGATTTGTCAGGACTTCAGAAGGTGATAATTTCCATCTGGTATAGTCGGGGCTCTAGCGCGGACCTCTGTATAAGCGCTAATGCCGGGGTCCGCGGCTCTAGCCAAGGAAAAGATCGCTGATGCCATCAGTTGAGCAGTTCAAACATTCCTCAGAGGCTGTAAGGGACGACAGACTTTGAAATGCCTGGACTGATAACCCGTTCGTCAAGGTCAGCGACCTCTGACCCTCTCTTTCTGCTGAAATGGAGAGCATGGTTGTGGGAGTGCCCTGTGAATAGGCATAATGGAGCAAGACTATAGCTTTGCAACCGTATACAGTGTGACATCCATTAATAATGCCAGGTTCACGAAGGGCAGATGATGGAGGACAGACGGCATACAGTATGTATTTAAGTACAGAGATGTGTTACTTGTATATATGACGTGCCAGTTATAACCCATACAGTGAGTATTTTGACGATGCAAGATTCAATATTAACCCATATGCGACTGTGACATCGTTATCCCAAGTTCCCAACACACAAATTTTAATAGCATCAAAAGTCATCCAAATAAAATAAAAATTTATCAACTTCTCGATTCCGCGCAGCCCGGTCAGAGCTAATCGCCAGCCCGGGCATTGCCCGTAATTGCCCGGGCATGGCTACGCCACTGTCTATAAGCTCAGCGATATAACAAAATGCAAATGAGTGATTTGCGCCGGTCGTGTCATAAGCCTGCATTGTCATTGCGGAGAATAAAAACCATGCTGGCTATGATGTTGGCCAGTTGGCCTGGCTGCGTGCGTAGTCACCGGCATAACGAAGTACCGGCAACATTTGTCGCCTTCTCTCCATTGTCTCAAATCCCATTCTACCGACACGCTTGCATGCGTCTGAATGCAGGCACCGTCTCTCTCTCACCAATAGGCATGCTTCAGCAGCAGCAGCAGCAGCAGCAGCAGCAGCATCCGAGCCACCATCAATGACTCCCCTTCTCATTCCTTTTCAATAGTTCGCTTAACTCAAGTGCCCTCATTTGTATCTGTCTATATACCTGTCTTCGTTTTTGTCCTCATCTACATGTATCTGTCTCTGTGTGCATCGATGTATGCGTATATACATGTATGTTCCTCTGTCGCCACGGCATTGTCTTCATCAGTCGTCTGTCTGTCTGACAGTCTGTCTATGCATCTGTCTGTCTATCTGTCTGTCTGGCTGACGGTCTCGCTGCTCTCGCAATAATTCTATTCAAAAATGTAAGTCGCGGGAACCAGCTTATTCACGGGCGCTCAATCAAAACAAATTCAATATTTGCAAAG
>OX457041.1:22865116-22867616 GCA_949752735.1 Lumbricus terrestris | reverse complement strand
TTTCCATTTTTATTTACTAATGGGTTGGTGTCAGGAAGAGCATCCGGCTAGGCCATAAAACCCCCAAACCACCCCATCATAAATTCCTGGCTTCGCCACTGGCACTAGCTGACTTCGATTGAATGTCAGCAGTGGCTGATTTTCTTGCCCTTGTTTGCCGTTTGACTGGAGTTCTTTTCCCGGTCTCTTTGACGATGACAGCAGCCAGCTCTTCACACTAAACATCCTTTTCAAGACCATGAAATTAGAGAAACAGCATTATCACCACAGGACGCCACTACATCAGAATGGCCTTCAAGAGCAAAGATTGAGCAGCAGTGGTTGTAATAGTAGAAGTAATAATGTAGTATATATAGTTGTAGGCAGTAGTGGTAGCAATAGCAGCAGCAGCATTGGTAGTAGTTGTAGTAGCAGTGGTAGTAGTAGTAGGCTACCAATAGTAGTAGTAGTAGTAGTAGTAGTAGTAGTAGTAGTAGTAGTAGTAGTAGTAGTAGTAGTTGTAGTAGTAGTAGTAGTAGTAGTAGAAGTAGTAGTAGTAGTAGTAGTAGTAGTAGTAGTAGTAGTAGTAGTAGTAGTAGTAGTAGTGGTAGTAGTAGTAGTAGTAGTAGTAGTAGTAGTAGTAGTAGTAGTAGTAGTAGTAGTAGTAGTAGTAGTAGTAGTAGTAGTAGTAGTAGTAGTAGTAGTAGTAGTAGTAGTCAGGGCTTAAAGTGTGCCTGGACGGTCATGGACGGCGTCTATGCACTTGTTTTAAAATCTGAACGCCGTCCTGCCACTTATTGGCTAGCACAGACTGGAAAGGTAAGGGGCGTCCAGGCACTTCTTTTGGAGAGGTAAGGGGCGTCCAGGCACTTATTTTTCCGCACTTTAGGCACTGGTAGTAGTAGTAGTAGAAGTAGTAGTAGTAGTACCAATAGTAGTAGTAGTAGTAGTAGTAGTAGTAGTAGTAGTAGTAGTAGTAGCAGTAGCAGTAGCAGTAGCAGTAGCAGTAGCAGTAGCAGTAGCAGTAGCAGTAGCAGTAGCAGTAGCAGTAGCAGTAGCAGTAGCAGTAGCAGTAGCAGTAGCAGTAGCAGTAGTAGTAGTAGTAGTAGTAGTAGTAGCATAGTAGTAGTAGCAGTGGTAGTAATTTTAGTAGTGGTATTGCGCCATATCACGATTAGGCCAGCCGCTCACTTTCCAGATAAAAGTTTCGCCTCTGACCACTTTGTCTGTGATAGGAGTATGCTATATTACCTTGCTTATCCACACTCTAACTTCTCTAAACATTATATTTTATCCTCTCATTCATCGTCGTTTCCAAGATTTATTACGCAATTCTGAGGTCTTGTTTTGACAATGTTTCCACCGTAGATACATTTAGGGTGTGGGACCTAGGGCCTATTAGTGTAGGCCTACTCATCAACCTAAGTTTAGGCATCTCATCTGGCAGTTTAACCTTCCTTACTTCAAAGTCTAAAGAGGTCCGTTTGTTTCCTTAGACGATATATTTACTTAATTGATCTTCTCGTCTGTCTCTGTAACCACGTGACTTGGCAAGTTGGCATCCATGCAAAATCACCATGCGGATTTAGACATAGGCCCTATGCGGGATTTCTACTCAATTCGGAACCTTAATGGTAAAATATTGGGTTGGAAAGCTATGGGCACGTCTACAATGCTAAAGAGCAAGTTTACTTGCTGGTCTTAATTGGTAGAAATTGGATAATTATTTTTTTCAGATGTTGAAGACTCTAATCAGTTTTCCAGTAAAACTGTAGACTTATTTGACTATTCTGAACTTTCCAATTCTGTTCATGGATGCATTTAAGTTGATCCTTTTTAGCCATGATCCGTTTTAGAAATATCAACGAAAAAAATTTACGATGTCCACTTTTCCATTAATCAAAAAGCATTACATTTTATAATCGTTTTTAACGCTCCGTGTAGGTTTATAGGTATACGCGATATCGATCTGCATGGACACAATTAATACTATGGTGGAAAGTAAAAATTTGCTCATGAATTTCTCCTTCAGTGGTTTTCAGATATTCCTGAGCACACATGTTGGTCTTGAGCTTCAGCTCATGGGTGAGCATTGGGAAGATATGCACATGGGCGGAGTTTATCAGGGCTATGGGAGGACTAAACCCCCCGCAGAAGATCCAGATTCATATTGCACGGTGTAAATGGTTTCTTTTCCGGGCTTAGCCCCCCACCCACCCCAAGAAGGTCTTAAGCCCCTCCAAGAACGGAAACCAAACTCCGCCCATGGATATACACTTAATTGCATTGCATCAGTGGTATGCGATGTCCTGTAGCATCTCACACCAGTAAAGGACGTAAGTGTCGATCTCAAATTATTTACTGAACCTTGAAATTTCTTAATTAAAACTTTTTATTGCTTCTGTCGTGCCTCTGTGTAATCGCTAGGTGGACTTCACTACCGCCATCTATTGATTAGTTAACACAATGCATGTCATTCCAAGTAGACCAGAAGGGGAACTAGACATACTTGATGGAAACA
>OX457041.1:22677616-22860116 GCA_949752735.1 Lumbricus terrestris | reverse complement strand
TGAGGTCTCACGTTAGCGTACGATAGGGTCAGGGTTATGATATCGGAAAAGATTAATTAAAGTTGCTGAAATGATTGTTTTAGACTTGGTTATGGTTTATGTTCTGTATGCTGATGGATGTGAATCATGTGAATGATGAGTTAGAAGTTAGATCAGGGGTCTCAAACTCAAGTCAGCATGTGGGCCGCATTTGAAATTTTTAATGACTCGCGGGCCGCAACATCAAAATATTCTCGTGCACGTGAAACTATATAATTAGTTATGTCATTGCAGCATACAATACTGCAATGATGATATAATCCTGTAAAATTCATATAATATTATATTTTAAGTGTAACTATAATGGCACTGAAAACAAAATCGAAAAACCATGCATTCTATCCCAATTATCAAAAAATGCGTGGGCGCTATAATTGAAGAAATTATGCTGTAGGCCTATCTTATGCATTCAGAGTAATTCAACTCGGATTTAGTTAAGCCAAGAGACTGAATGTTCTTAAGTGTTCTAAATCCTCTAAACCAAAGTCACCAAAATTATAGAAATAAACATAGGGCCTACCTGTTAGTGTCATTGTTCAAAACCAAGCAAATGGAAGTTAATTCATTTTGCAAAAATAAACACACGCGGAAGTGACATTTTTCAGCTTCTCATGTAGCATACTTCTGCTTCGGCGTTGCATCGCACTGAAGGTCCACTAAATCCATCTACATTATGTGCCTATAATATTTGCTGTTGTGGACTCAATGTCCACAGCAAAAGGAGTAGGAAGCAGTTTAAACCTAGGTTCAAATCGTAAAAAATCTGCAAAATTCTTTTAAACCGATATCTAATTTTTAAAAATCAGGGACTTGTGGCCCGCGGGCCGCGTGTTTGAGACCCCTGAGTTAGATGATTCACGACAAAGAAGTCATAAATGACTTATAAAGAAGAAGTTGTTGTTCTTGTTCTGATTGTTGTTCTTAATGTTCTAGTAAGACGAAGTCGAACGATGACATCGGATCCAAAGCTGAGATCGTCACTTCCTTCAACCGAAATCCGTCTTTTGGAGCAACATGGGAAACATTTGGCATTGTGACAGTCGACGAGAAACGATCCACAGAAGAAGGTCTCAGATTCAAATTCTCTGTCTATTGTCTATCTGTCTATCTGTCTATCTGTCTGTCTGTCTGTCTGATTGTCTGTACCACAATCTAGAATGTCTGTTGATTCTTTGCACTTCCTTGCAACCGGAAAATTTGAAGTGTATTTTCAACTATAGGCCTTCTACTTTTTGGTTGCTAACAAATACCTTCGCACGTTGCTAATGAAACACAGAGTGAAATTGAGACATTGAACTTTATGTACGAAAAGAAATTTCTAATATACTGCGTATTACATATACTCGTGCCGTTTTTCTATAACTACGACGTTACAATGTTGATCTATGGTTGTTTTAATAATGAATTGCTTGAGTTTTTACATAGACTGAAGTCTATCTGAATTTGAGGTCAATAATAATTGTTGCTCGTCTGTGGTTTGATGTTTAGTTCTGATCTTCAAAATTGTCGATGGACCAACGAAGCAGATGTTGGCCAAATACCATCTGCCTGTCAACTTCCTCCAGCCCTTCCATCAGTATCACCTGGAAATGGTCGTGGTGAGTGGTGACAGTGAGGACGATGATTGACAGCGACGATAGTTTATGGTGATTGATGAAGGTGATAATTGATGATTGGCTGATTCTCTGGTTGGCTGCTTTAATGAATGATTGATTGATTGATAAATTGATTGATTGATTGTTTACTTTGCTGGTTAGTTGGTTAACTCACTGGTTGATTCATGAGTTTGTGTATTCGTTCATTGGTTAATTCATTTGATTGACTGATTGACTGACTGACTGGTTGATTGATTGATTGAGTGAGTGATTGATTCGTTGATTGATTGATTGATTGATCGATTACGATGACGGCTGATGAAAACGACGACGATAATAACATTTGGTAATGATGATGGTTACGATGAAGTGTTGTCATCATATATGTTGTTGTGTAGCCTGATTGATTCGTTGATTGATTGATTGATTGATTACGATGACGGCTGATGATAACGACGACGATAATAATGATGATGGTTCTGATGAAGTGTTGTCATCATATATGTTGTTGTGTAGCCTGATTGATTCGTTCATTGATTGATTGTTTGATTGATTGCGATGACGGCTGATGATAACGACGACGATAATAATGATGATGGTTCTGATGAAGTGTTGTCATCATATATGTTGTTGTGTAGCCATCAGTGAGTTCGTCGCAGGGCATTCAGTTGATGATTTCCATTACAAGAAAACTCAGCTTCATCCCTAAGAACGACAAAGCATCACCCAACTACATCGGACTAGAGGTATACACGTTAATACTGCGCTAATAGAAACACCACACCACCTATCACCACTACTAGCGTTAACACCAATACCACCGCCAACATCACCACCACCAGGGGCGGATCCAGGGGGGACCAATCCGGTCATGGCCTTCCCCCATTTAAAAATTGCATGGGATCGACGTGGCCTCCCCATTTGGTTTCAACAAGCCATTAAATAAATGTAGTGGGAGAGAAAAACAGGACATCAGCCCCCCTATTACAAAATCGCACGGGACTTGGCCCCCCGTCGATTCAGCGGCGGATGTTTCCCAAAAAATTGGTCGATGACTAAAAAAAAAAAAGTCATCAGTTTTTTCGGCGGATGAAATGGTATTTTTTTCCGGAAAATTTGGCCGATGACTAAAAAAATTTTTCTCCTGTCTTACAAGACCAAAAATTTTGGACCCCCCTTCGAAAATTCCTGTATCCGCCCTTGACCACCACCACCAACAGCAACACCAACATTAGGCTACCACCAATATTTACATCACTATTTAATAAGACAGTATGCCACCGCCATTGCCATTATCATCATCATCATCATCATCATCATCATCGTCGTCGTCGTCGTCATCGTCATCGTCATCGTCATCATCATCATCATCATCATCATCATCATGACTGTCACCACTATGATCATCAGTAATGAATAAATGTCCTTTTATCCTAACATGCTACTTTGTATACTATCTATTTGAAACGAAGTTTAACTGCCCGGAAACACCATAATTATTTATTTTGTGCATTGCATTTGTTTTAGGTTTTACTGGAGGGTATAAGAGAGGAACTGGAAGAGCCAGTCGGACCAATCACAGCCGTCGCTAAGATTGCGTCATCTTACTACCCGTTCAGGTCCATCTCTCTGCATATAGCGCCTATAATTCTATCGTCACTCTTCATTCGATCTACATGTGGTCTACCTCCTACTAATTATAACGTTCTTTTCAAGTTCATGATGCGATAAAAAAATTTATTGCATTGGGGGGGCCCGGTAGAGTTATGGTTAACACGCTGGCCAAGAGTGCGAGAGGTAGCAGGTTCGAGCCCCCGTTGGGCGGATATGCTTTGTAGGCTGCTATTAGCGCCGTTGTAATTGCAAAGCTGTCTGTTCAGTTAGTAGTTAAGTTTAATTAAGATTACTGCATAACTTGTAAATGTAAAGCGCAGTGCGTCTTGCAGGCGCTCAATTAAAGAAAAGATTATTATTATTATTATTATTATTATTATTATTATTATTATTATTATTATTATTATTATTATTATTATTATTATTATATATCATGCATCTTAATTAGGTTTTTTTAACCTGCAGTTCTACACAAAATGTGCAGTTGTACATGGATTTGTGCAGTTGTAGAAGCACTTCTGTGCAGTTACAACTAGTGAAAAAGATTATTGTCCTCCAATTGAAAGCAATTTGCCATGGAGGATGGGAAGAGAAAAAAGATGTTGTGCAGTTCTACAAATTTCTAAAAAAATAGCCCAGATTCACCTGTAGCCTACACCAGCAAAAGTAATCTCCATTCTCTGGCATGACGATGAAGCCGTTCAACTACAAGTCGCGTTATTTACCTCGAACACATTATCTCAATCAAACATTCGACTAATATAATCAACCAATCAGCCAATCAATTGTACATTCAATCAAGCAATCAACCAAACAGTCAGTCGAAGTCTTTTGAGCGTCAATCGGAAATCCCGTATGAAAACCATGGCATGAGTGTATATCAATTACTAAGTCAAGCAATCAATCAACTTATCGATCAATCAACTTATCAATCAATCAATTAATCAATCAATCAATAAATGTGTGATTGGTTTTGCTGTTTCCCCCATATAGGGAGGATCTACTTTTCAGTCATCATTTGGATTGGAGTCACGTGTTCGGTGTCACTCCAACGACCATTCTCTTCCCAAATCCTCCAGCCTCTCTCTTCCGACCATCGACTCCACGCATGGCTGGACCTGCTCAGGTAGGTGCAGTCAATCAGATTAGCGTCTCACCGTTAAGAGTTGTCCAATTGTCCATTGACAGACCATGTGCAATTGAAAGAGACCATGCTGATTCAGAATTTCAGATATCCAAGTCCAATTATTGTCTCCGTGACTGGCATTGTATTCGAAAATTTTCCTGCGACATCTTTAACGACACTGCCATGTCAAAGATGATTAGTGTCGCCCCTCCTCCTTTATCTGGGCTTGGGACTGGCATTGGCAGAGAGCAACCAGTGGCGAAGTTTATTCGAATATTTGTTATGCACCTTCTGTTGCATTAGCTATTCAGAGGTGCTCTCAGAGAGACAGCTTCGAGAGAAATAGTTTTCAAGCAACGGGCAGATTATGGGGAGACCCCAGCCACAATCTCATAGCGCAAAGTAGTGGAAACTCATTCTAAGAGGATGGACCACAGAAGCAAAGGCGCGATGATGGACCAGCAATTCCAGCTGCCCAAGGGACAAAAAAATCAAGACGATATACGTATCTCGGCTGGGAGCGCCTCTGAGTAGGTACCTTGAAGGGGCGCTACATATATTATGATTGATTGACTGATAAATAGCGGAGAGGACAAAAATCAATAGCAGAGTGGAGCTTACGCATCAGATTAAAAGTGTATACAGTCTACATAGTAACATGATAGTACTCTGGTATAATACGGTACAGTATAAAGAGATGAACATTTAAAGAGTCTGCTGTAATTTCTGCCGACAGGTGACGCTACCTGCATCATCGTCTGATGAGCATCGATCTCCCGTTTGGAATCACTGCTTCCTCTTCATCAACGAACGAGACAGCGCCACGCTGTTCAACCCACACTCCGCTCTACTCATCGAATTCTACCGAACTAGATCAGGTCAGACCAGGTCAGGTCAGGTCAGGTTGGGTCAGGTCAGGTCAGGTTGGGTCAGGTCAGGTCAGGTTGGGTCAGTCAGGTCAGGTCAGGTCAGGTCAGGTCAGGTCAAGTCGGGTTGGGTCAGGTCTCAGCTCAAATAAAGGTCTTCACACAACACTCTTCGATTCTTCAACTTGTATTCCTCATGAGAAATTTTCTCATATGATCGCTCTTCACTTCTCAATTCTTCTTCTTTCTTTATTCCGCGCTCATTAATTCTTCACAGATCCCATCCCACCGAATCGATCATATAAAATAAACTCCTCATTCTTCAATGCCCACTGCTCGAGCAGCTCTTGCGTTCTTCCAATCCGCATCAATACAACAGAACGAAAGTCCATAATAATTATTTTGTGGTTGTGATCGATGACTATAGAATTATACAATGTCCTCTTTTCATCTCATCTGATCTGATCTATCATCTATAGGAATGACGGACTTAACATGGCGACTGACGAACGCTCTCGGCTATTGCGTCATCCCACTCGATCACGACATCTACCGATCGCTGGCGCCATCGGCCACGAAAGACACGGCAGCAATCAGAATGGAAGCCCTGCCTCTGCAGGTATACGATGAGCACTGCAGTACTTGAACCTATACAAGTATTGATTGCTACAATATAATTATATATACAGGATATACAGGTATAAACCAATAGTCTATGCACTGAAATCGTCAATCCACCTTTACAGCAGTCTACAGCAAATTCTTGTCTCAGGTAGACACTTGTGTCGGACAGGATACTAGACAATTGGATCGTAAATATAATATTATTGATGATGAATTATATCTTCTGGATCAGTCACCTATAAATACATTCAGGTTGTTGTGAAGAACTGGCAAGCATGATATTGAAGACGTAGAGTTTGTGTTTCTGTATCTTAATGTGATAAATTGCGGTCATTTTCGTTTCGTTTCCTATTTCTAGAAATGTGTGTTGATGACGAAAGAAAAGAAGGTTCCGACAGTCAACCTCGTCTTAAGACTTATTACATCACAGGTGACGTATACTGTAGACTTTACTCCGTTCATAGCTATAAGTAAAAGACTGATAATACGAAAGGGACACTTAATCCATTTGCTAGACATTATAGGCCTGGAGAGGAAAATTATGAGGACCCGAACGGTAAAGTATCTTCGAATGGACTTTCCAAGCGTGGATCACATGCAAAAAAGCCGAGAATCAAAATCATGGTCTATATACGTGGCTTGCTCCAATCCCCAGTAGCTATAACTTATATTCTCATGACATTTACTCTGACATTTGACATTGTGCGTGTAAAGCATCCTAGAAGCGGCTTGCTTCTGACGATGCTACATAAATTGTCTGAATTACATTACATTACATTACATTACATTACATTACATAAGCTTAACTAGCGACCTCAACAATTATACATTCATTAATTCATTGAAGGTAGTTTTATTGCGCCCCTTCATTGTAATCACTCAGAAGCTCAAGCGAAGACAAAACACAACTTGGCTCTATAGATACCAATAAGGAATATAATATTTAAACACTATTTATTTACATTATTTTACTCATTGTCTCTTTGATGTCCCAGATTGCGATTTGCGATGTGACAACCTGCATCGTGATTTCTAATAAATGAATATAATAACAATAATAATAATAATAATAATAATAATAATAATAATAATAATAATAATAATAATAATAATAATAATAATAATAATAATAGTAATAATAATAATAATAATAATAGTAATAATAATAATAATAATACCAATTTTACTGCAATGCCACTTAGTTATATAATTATATGAATATTTGACCTACTGTAACGTAGCCTACAGACCTAATGCCATTTAAATTGGAAGACGGTATATAGGCTAATTATAGTCTACTGCTTAGCCTACGCCTACTAACTTATTATTAAGCGCGTATAGACACCAATGACCGATCAGAGACTTAAAACGCTATTTACAATGCAGTTGTAAGTAATGTGCAGCTAAAAGTTCTAACGTTTCGTCTTTCATATACAGAGACCAGATAGTCTGAAGACGCTGCAAGGCATCGACGATTTACCTGTGATTGGCAACTCGCAACAGGTGAGAACATACATGTATTGTATACCGATACAGTGGAGCTATATAACCGACAGATGATGCCGGATGTTGATCGTTACGTTTGCTCTGAGTATATAAAATTATACTTGCATGACGTATTTCTTACGGATCGGCCTCTGAGTGTCAGGTGACCTGAAAGAATGGAAACAGAGATCCATAGAAAAACTGTATTTGTCCATCTGTATTTGCGTATTATATTTCTGTTTGTTTCTGCTTGTATGATCTCGTTCATTTCTTCCTTTGCTCTTACTTCCTCATTTTCACAATCTTTCTCTGTAGATAGGCCTACCTGGATCTTATTTACCATAATCTCTTCCCTCCTTTCGTATCATTGTCTATCAGTCTAATCATGGCCGCATTAAGGCTTCCCGGGTGCAGTGATTCCCTCCAATAGTCCACCTCTGACAACTTACCGATTCACCACGCACATATCTGTATCTGCATGCGGGTCCTTCAAAACGGCGGAACCGGATACTGGCAAGTATGGTGTGAAATGTCCTATTACATGCATATATACTATACTGTACTATACTATTTTTGGATTTATAAAGCGCCTCTCACAGTAGGGGAGGGTGCCCCAAGACGGGACGATTCGCAGTATTTCCTCCAAATCACCTTTGCTGATGATATTACATATTCGCTACTTCTTCCTTTCTTTAAACTGATCCTTTAACCACCATCTGGCAAGCAATTTGCAAGAAAACAATGTATGACTTAAACGAAACAATGAACTTTTATTGACCTACAAATCGTCCCATCTTGGGCACCGGGTTGCCCAAGATGGGACATTAAAATATCAAATTCTTTTCCCATGTTAAACATCTTAATTTAATTTATCAACTTCAGAAGATTGATGATTTCACTGTGAACAAGCAGTTTTAGCACATGCATCGTCATCGCACTGTTCTCACCAAACAGGACAAGGCTGAATTGACAAATGGGGGGAGGGATCCCACATCGAACGAGCACACGAGAAAATGAATTACAACACACAACACTAGTTAGCGCAGCCATGACCACTAATTGATTGCGTGGTCTAAAGCTTGAATGCACCGACCTATATAGTATCCTGACTAAGAAATTGTTTTACTGTGCATACTGTACAGCTGGTGTGTTGCGGGTGCCCAAGATGGGACGAGTAGTTCACCATTTGGATATGACGTGTGCCCAAGACGGGACGCGTCCCGTCTTGGGCACACAAAGCATGTCCCATCTTGTGCACTCTATGCATGATGTGTGAACGCATCAATTTTTGATGTAAACACAACGTATTATCGCTCATCTCAAAATACATGCCTTTGGTAATATATTTTACTGTGTCTTGCCACCAAACACGTTTCAAAATGTGTCCGTACAGTGATGACTTTATGCGATTATTTAAACTCGCAAAATCTTAAGCTAACTAGCTCAAAACAAAAAATGTTTATCTGTATATCGGATATCGTCAACACAGGAACTGAAACTCGAACATACATAGCCGAGGTAATCGTCGATTCATTGAAGGCTAATAAGAAAGAAACGCGCAAAACGACTGCGAGAAAACTGAATCGTCTCATCTTGTGCACCGTCCCGTCTTGGGGCACCCTCCCCTACAACCTAATCAGAGGCGCTCCCAGTGCGAGGATCCCCTTGGAAAATGAAAAGTTTTAAGGAAACGGGCAGAAACAGCAGTGCTTCGTACGTACACACATACATACAAACATGCATGCATGCATGATTATACGTAGATGGCTGGTGGTCTGATCTCAATCCATACATACATACATGCATACATGCATGCATGCATACATGCATACATGTATACATGCAGACATGCAGAAATACAAACGTACATGTTGTGTGGCGCGGTGGTGTAATGGGTATTTTTGCTTCCTTGCAGCCGGAGGGATACAGGTTCGAATCCACCATTAAGCCGCCTCGTAGGGACCTTGGGCATTAGAATTAACACTCAACTAATAGAGTTAGAATTTTAATTAGGACTCAACTATCAAATTTAAACTAGACTTAGCGGTCAACGAATCAATTATGATTAAGTCGTTTAGATTAATTGAGTAATTGATTAATTGATTAATTGAGGTTAATCCGTCGTTACTCGAGATAGGTTTTCGATGAGTTCTTTCCGGTTGAAGTTCTCGAACAGTGGGTGAGGCGCTGGAATCTGAAAGTCAACCTCGGTTTCTGCCCCGCATACGCTCCAATACAGACGAAAAGCTCTCATGAGGGCATCCTCGTTTGTGACGGTATCGACGATATGTTGCCGTTCCCTGAACTTGTGATCCATGTAGAGATCCGTGTGTCTCGACCCGAAATATCCTTCGAACGGTTGAAGAAAGCTCGGCATGAAGTAGCAAGGCACGAAGTCCCAAAGACAGAAGTACAGGTAGCAGTGCAGCATCGCTCGCACCCACAGAGTCAGCTCCGCAGACGTGACCTCTTCGAAGTTCGATCTGTGGGGAGCTTTACCCTCCAGGGCTTCGATGCAGTGAAGAAGCGACATCTTCAGTAGATACGTGCTGCCCTTCTGCTCGTGCAGCACGTGCTTGCAGACCATGAACGCAGTTTTTGCCGTTGATGAACTCTTCGCAATGGATCCGCTTTCCACCGCAGCGAAGGAGATCCTTGCGTACGGATCGGAGTACGGCACCCATGGATATTTACGTTGGGGTTGGTCAAGTACTATGTTGCAACCGTTGGACTTTACGTCAGCAGTGACGTCGGTTAGTGCTTCTTCAGGCCAGAAGCCATCTACGTGGATGCATGGAACGATATCTATTGAGATTTTTAGAAGGGTGGTCGTGCGTCGTGTCGTCGGTCGAACCCGGACGAGACTGATCGTCTTGCAGAGTGGTGAGGAGAATCGAAATGTCATCAGCTTGACGTCCTCGACCGGAACCAACTCGAAGACGGGTTCGTCTCTCCAGAAATCGCCGTCCTTAAGCACCTCGACGAGTGCGTGTTGAAACCGAAGATTCAGGTGCTCGGTCAGGAGGTACCCCTCTTCGTTGAATAGATCGAGGAGTCCCGCGTCGTTTCCGGCTGACGGTTTCCCTTCCCTTCTACGCAGGAGAACGTAGCCTTTCGGTGGAACTGGCGACTCGACGACTTCGCATTGAGCTCCGATTCCCGTTAGGATGACATCGATATCGAATTCCTGCTGACGATTGATCGCAGTGCCCTCCCTGCTGCTCCCCACCAAGATATGGCGACACTCGAGTAAGAGATCTATAGTCTGCATAGCTATAAGGAGCCGCCGTATGAAGGCATCCACGTCGTCGTAGCTCTGGCAGTCCTCCGTGCGATACGCATAATCAAATTCCGTCCAAATTCTCCACGCTGTCGTTGTCGTGTCAAAGTTTGGGCGAAGCGCCTTCAGAAGGTTGCATCGTTTCGGAAAGCGTTTGGCGTTCTCCAGTATCTCGCCAGCATAGAGCCCTATTTCCTTGTGGTAGATTAATTTAAAGGCTTCGACTCTGGACTGGTTGAGGCTTTTCTCTGCTGCCAATTGTCGTCGAATCTCCTCTGGGGTAAACCCATCGATGTCTCGCACGTCCTGACGAGCCCCGTGACTGACCAATAGCGTCTTTAATGCCTCGGATGCAGAGTAATGCAGAGGGGTGCGACCGTAGACATCAGCTACGTTCGCGCAGCCTCCGCTGTCCGCCAACATTGTTCTGACCATCTGTTGATAATAGGCAGAGCAGCGTGTGCCCCAGTGGATTTTGCCAAACAGGACCCCGCTGCTCATGGCCAGGTGATGTAGAGGAACTCTTCCCTTGTCGTCTTTCACATTGGCGCTGCTGCGGATGACACCAATGGAACGGCCGGATGACGTCCAATCCAAATGGAACTCTGTGCCCTTCTTTATCGCTTCGGCCATCACCGATGCGCTGCTCTCGAAGTCGTCGAAAATGGCGCCCATCACATATTCGATGACCTCCCATTCCGCAGCCAGACAATGCAATAGGGTCCTTCCTCGCTTGTCGACTCTTACCAAGGGTCGTTCTCTTTCGTCATGCACCAGGTCTCTCTTTCCGTTCAGTTCATCGCTTTTGGTTGCAAGTAACTGTATCACCGCTTCGCTGTACAGTTCCGGAGCCCTGCTGACCAAATCGAAGGCAGTTTCATTTCTGTGATCGGTGACGTCTATCTGCGCATGGCCAACGTCCAGAAGGGTCTTCACTACGAGCTCCTTCCGATCCCTCCATCGCAACTCCTCGTTGCTCGGGTTCAGGCAGAGGACGTTCCAGACGGGAGTCGATAGACACTCGAGCGGTCCACAGATCACCGCGTGCAGCGCCGTGTAGCCCCGATGGTCGCGACAGTTGACGGAGGCCCCGGCGATCAGCAACTGCCTGACGACGTATGGGTGATGGTTCTGCGCTGCCCGTATCAACGCAGTCTGTCCGTAGTTGTCCTTCAGATCGACGTGCTCCCGCTTCATTCTGGCCAGCAGTCCCTCGACCACGTGACAGCAACCGGCCGCCGCCGCTCTGATCAGAGGCGTCTCTCCCCTGACGTTTCTTCGCAGGACGTCGGCGTTTCTGTCCAGTACGGCGTTGAGAGCCGCCAGTCGCGGAAGCACGCCGCACTGGTAGCTCAGCGAATCCTCGCTCGCCCTCTCCCCAAGTCCGACGAATCTCCAGCAATTGTCCACGCTCTTAATCTCCAGCCCATCCGTGTGGCAGTCGAACCCGCAACCGGCGGCTAGTAGATGCAGCAGGGTGTTCCCTTCAAACGTCATCGAGTTGACGCTGGACGGTTCGACCGCTAGCAGGACTTTGAAGCCGCCAATGACCAACTCCGACTCATTCCATTTCGTGAGTAGTGCAGCGTGCAGACACGAATTTCCGCGACTGTCTGTTACGTTGATATCTGCTCCGCTGTCCACCAACAGCTTCACTATCTCAAGGTGTTCGTGAAACGCTGCAGAGCTAAGCGCACAATTACCGAGATTATCTCTAGTGTTGATGTCGCAGTCTGCCCTCAAAAGGATTCGTACGACTTCCGAGTGATCTCCAACTGTGGCGAGAATCAAAGGCGTCTCACCGGCAAAGTTTCTGTCGTTCGGATCCGCCTTGAAGTTCAGCAAGTGTCCAGTTGCTTCGGAATTACCATTCCTTGCTGCGACGTGAAGTAAGGTATTGCCGAAGCTGTCTCTTTCGTTGAGCCGGTCGGAGTCGGTGACGAACAAATCGGGTTTCCGTTCGTTCTGATGTTCATTGATGTGAGGATGAGCCATCGTTGGCGATCAACGCTCAACTAATGACTTCTGGAAATGCAACTAATACTCTTGTCTGTCCTAACTATAGTATCCTAACTCCGTAGTCTACACTGGACAGCAGTGTCCTATATATAAAAATATATATATACTTATGTATATATAGACTTAGCTATTACCGGTATCTGTCTTACAGTGGGCTCTTCAACGATTGTAGGCCCACGACAGGAAATCTGTGGTAGTATTATAATAATCCAGTAATAATCAGGCACGACTTCCTGAATGGCAGCACGTGCGACGTCTGATACGTTAAAGCGAACATCCGCTTATTGTTTTATTAAAATAGTGAGCATACAGTTACTCTGTTTCACTTCAACGCATGCCTGTTGGACGATAAGCCACTTGAAGGCTATTAATGTCGCCTAAGTAAACTGGCAGAGGTCTGTAAGTTTACTCAAACGATATTACTAGCCTACACTAGCCGACCAGGCCTTGCAAAGTGACTGACTGAATAGAGACCCACTTTCATTTTTGAAAATAATGTTAAGAGCCTTTCCTGAAAACGATTTAGGTCAACAATGTACAGTGTAAAGGTTCATCGTAGTGGTAATGTGGTATGAGTCGGTATGATAAAAATCTTGTAGTATTTATTTTCTAAGGCCTACTCCGCTGGTAGTTAGTCTGAGAGGCGCCCTTGTTGGCCGTGCTACGACGCCATGTAAATCATCATCGTCATCATCATTATCATCATCATCATCATCATCATCATCATCAACATCATCATCACCATCATCATCATCATCATCATCACTCCACCACCACCAACATGACCACCACCACCACCACCTCCACCACCACCACCACCACCACCACCACCACCACCACCACCACCACCACCACCACCACCACCATCATCATCATCATCGTCCGTGGGTTCAACACCCGTTGGTGTCAATCGCAAGTTTCACTGTTTGTCTCCATGCACTCTTCTCTTGTGCTATCAGGCTGAGTCCGTGTATGTCTATACCACACCAATCCCTGACATCGTCCAACCATTCTCTACTTGGTCTTCCTCTAATTCCCGTACCGTCGATCATTCCGAATATGGTCTGCTAAACACTAGAATAGCGTGCTAATTGTTTCCCAACAATTGCATACTAAAACTGATGTATAATGCATTTATCTATAGTATAAAATTATGGTTGGTCGTCCTATATACCCCGGTTGGTTGTGTGAACGTGCCCCTGAATGCTACGGCGTTGAATCTTTGAGTGCATATAGATAACCGTTGGAACAAGACCAAGTGCACAGTCTCACGAGGGTCCCCAGAAATGGCGGTCATGCGGCACCCCAACTCCGTCAAGAATTCGCGTCCTGTCCGATTGACGGGGCCCAGCGATTCGATGGCGACGGGGACGAAGTCGTGACGACTTCGTCCCCGTCGCCATCGAATCGTTAGTCGTGGGTGGCCAGAAGGGTTGAATATTTTGCGCACTTATTATTACCATTAATTTTATATTATTACTGCCACATCTGTCGTTTGAATCCGCCTTCAACGCATGGAAGTTCAGTAAGTGTCCGGCGGCTTATGAATCATAATGATAATAAAAATCATATTTTATAGCTAAGAAGACTGTCAATTCTAAATTATTGCCTCTATGCCTATAATTGCTACCTGTAGGCCTATAATGATATAAGCTATTGTGTGATGCCAGATCATGCTATAGTGCACGTTAGCCCAGGAATTGGCAGGAAACTATTAGGCCTAAATCAGGGCACTGAAACAACCGGGTGCTTCTATTTTATTCAGTCGTTTGTTTGTGACCACTGGTTGTCTTGATGTAATTGACTCTCGATGAGTGGAAGACGAAAACAGTGTTCGTAATGGTTTCTCTGCCTGTTTCGTATCAGTCAACCGTCGTGTTTGAACAATAGATTATGGACAGAGTTGCTAACTATAGGCTACAATTCAAGACTGGCCGCAAAAAAACCGAATTGACCTATACGTATCATCAACACGATATAGCCTAACAGTGATAACAATGATCAACTGCATATAGCCTACGTACACCAACACATGAAATAGCCTAGAGATACCAAATAAATATTTGAACTTGTTGGTAGCCATTGCAAACTCTCCTAAAAGAAGATAAATAGATGTTTACATAACCAGTAACGGCGCCAGAGGGAGCATGGGGAGCTAAGCCCCCTAAAAAAGGTCATCCATTTTTTTTCAATGTAAAAATGAAGTATTTTCACGATTAGCCCCTCCTGAAAACTTAAACGTCAACATATGCACGATCGAGGTGAGTCAGAAAGTTTGGCGGATGAAAAGGACCATTTCCCAAGATTTCGACCAAATTACTAAATGGCGCCAGAGGGAGCTAGGGGGGGGGCTAAGCCCCCCTATAAAAGGTCATCGCTATGGGCATCTACCTACACTACTAGACTGCATAGACTGATAATACTCCAAAAAAGGGTGATTCGTATAGTGGCTGGTGCTGCATATTTATCGCATACTACCCCATTATTTTGTGATTTTAACATATTAAAATTTGAGCAGATTAAACTCTATCAATCAGGAAAATTTATGTACCGCTTTGACCACGGTTTGCGCTACCCCCTGTTTTCAAGGGATTCTTCAATCTTGGTTCACAGATCCATTCTCATTCTACATAAGTATCTTTGCTCGCACTAATTCCCGTCTATTCTCTATCAGAGCCACTGGTCCCTCAATCTGGAATAAAATCCCTCTAGAGGTCAGGCAATCTCCATCATTATCATTATTTAAGAAAATGTTACGCTCTCACCTAGTCGGCAATAGCAATAATGTGTTGTGAATTAGTAGCCTATCATATTAATGGTCTATTTAAGCCACTCGCGCATACTTGTTTTGCATTTACTAATCTTTACTCTTTCTTATTTGGTTAAGATTTTACATTTTTCTCTTGTTTAGTTAAGATATCTGAAGTAAATTTGTAATCTTTGTAATAATTCACCTCTTAATTAATAGCAATTGTCGGCCGTTCCATCCTTTTATTTCACAAGTACGTAGGTATCCCTATTAGCGGGGTCAGTGATCCCTTCAAGGCCCACCCTTGGGTGCTAGGACAAAATGTCCCCGGACAAAATGTCCCGGACAAAATGTCCCGGACAAAATGTCCCTGGACAAAAAGTCCCCGGACAAAAAGTCCCCGGACAAAAAGTCCCCGGATAAAATGTCCCCGGACAAAAAGTCCCCGGACAAAAAGTCCCCGGACAAAAAGTCCCCGGATAAAATGTCCCTGGACAAAAAGTCCCCGGACAAAAAGTCCCCGGACAAAAAGTCCCCGGATAAAATGTCCCTGGACAAAAAGTCCCCGGATAAAAAGTCCCCGGACAAAATGTCCCCGAACAATTAAAATGTCCCTGGCAGAAAGTCGCAGGGTAAATGTGATCTCCCTACACCAGAGGTTCTCAACCTTTTTCGTCCCGCGACACACCTAAACTTACGACTAAATTTAGCGACACACCATTCAATCGGCATAATGTGAATGTCGTTCGAATTGAAAAGTGTTAAAGTTAAACATGTTTATTTTTATCAAATTTCCTATGAAACTAATTTTTTAATTTAAAATACTAAATTGCAGACATATAAATAAACGTAATTATATTGAATTTCTATCAAATTTCTTAGTGTGATTCAAAACTTCTAGATTATAGCTTTGCCCAGAACTGAGTTCTTGAAAATTGTTTATAGGCCTGTCATGTCCTTCATTCTGTGATCACATTTCAGTTCAAAGAGATGTCTGCTGTTTATTGTCGCTTACGTTTTTTCACAGGTGCGATCGCAAACGTGTTTAAATAGGCCTATGTCATAATGTTATAGCCTACGTTTAAAGGTAGGCGCAAACGTCATAGCTGTCCCATATCGCGGTAAAATGGAAAAGCTAAATAAAGCGCAATGAATTTTCACTGCAGTCATCCGCTACACTTTTAAAGTAGACCTACCTGTAAGTAAGTCAGTGTAAGTAAGTCAGTGTGTAATGCGACAACGACGGACGTACGCTGTGAGAATGTAGTAGTTAAGATTGATGTTAATTAATATTTATTATTTCATGTAATCATACAGCGTTATGTCAGTTTGAAAAATAAACGAAGATTAGGCCTATTGTAATCATTATTGAATTGCGACACACCAATTCTTCGCGACACACCAGCGACACACCATTTTTCTGCGACACACCGCCGGTGGAGTCGCGACACACGAGTGTGTCGCGACACACCGGTTGAGAAACTCTGCCCTACACTACGTCGCATAAGGCCTTTTATTGTATACAAGAATCGTTTCATATGAATTTCAGTTATTTAACGAATAGGCCTACTGAGTGATCGTTTACTTCAAGGCATCCGTTTTTAAACTTAACGTGCCATATGTACAGTTGTCCGGGGGGAATCTCCTAACCAAAATGGGGGGACGTCCGGGGATAATTGTCGGGGTATAAGTCCGGGGGAATATGTCCAGGGGGAATGTCCGTTCCCCACCTAAACTATGCATCGCCGGCCTGTTGGGATTTTGTGCGGCTGCAGTACCACGCTATAGACTGCGTCCGTGTGGGAGACTAAGCCTACGTCCAAGATGGACCGTCTTGTCCGACAATGCCCTCAACTGAAGACAGCTCAACATTTGAAACAGCTGTGTAGAATGGCAGATGGGAACCTCTTAACTTCTATCTTAGGCTATAGTTAGGATAATTTATAAACTATCAAAATAATGAGCGATCCGGACACACACCTTCAAGGCTGCCTATAGATCTATGTAGGACAAACGTAGATACTATGAAAAATAGCTGAGCCCCTTGGCAAATTTGTGCATTTCTGACACAAGAATCGGAATTCTTCTAAAATAGTGAAACAAATGCAGCTTGTAATTGGTTGATTTGCTAAGAATGTTCTGTTATATTCAAAATGACTCGTTTTCATGCATTTAGAGAAGGTGGTTCTCTGACAGAAGGACTCTTTTTCTCAATGTAGGTGTACCTAGGCTATTGCTAGGCGCCCATGCGTTGGGTTTAGGTAGTGCAGGGACATTACTTTTATCCTGGGACTTTTTGTCCAGGACATTTTGTCCGGGACATTTTGTCCGGGGACATTTTGTCCGGGGACATTTTGTCCGGGGACATTTTGTCCGGGGACATTTTGTCCGGGGACATTTTGTCCGGGGACATTTTGTCCGGGGACATTTTGTCCGGGGACATTTTGTCCGGGGACATTTTGTCCGGGGACATTTTGTCCGGGGACATTTTGTCCGGGGACATTTTGTCCGGGGGCTTTTTGTCCGGGGACTTTTTGTCCGGGGACATTTTGTCCAGGGACATTTTGTCCGGGACATTTTGTCCGGGACATTTTGTCCGGGGACATTTTGTCCGTCCACGCACCCGTGTGGCCATTTCATTTGAATATGTTCATGTAATTTTGTTGACTGTTAAAAAGTGATTGGTTACAAAATAAAATGATTTGATTTTTGATTTGATCCATTTTTTCCAATGTAAAAATGAAGTATTTGCACGATTAGCCCTCCCTAAAAAACTTGAACGTAAACATATATACACGAGGTGTGTCAGAAAGTTTGGCGGATGAAAAGGACCATTTCCCAAGATTTCGACAAAAATGACTAAAAAAAGTCGTAGAAATTTTGGCGACTGAAAATGGGAAATTTTCTCCCCGCAGATTCAGCCTCCCCAAAACTGAAATCCTGGCGCCACCTCTGTACGTAACAACAGTGACAAACCGAGACGAGATCTCGTTCAAACTGCTACGTAAGCGTCTGATAACAGTCTTGAGAGGAACGGCGGGGGTCACGCCCCGGTCTCAGACACACAAGGTTTTCCTGGACATTTCTGTCCATTCCCTGCATGCATGGACATCCCCTCATTTCCTCTACTCATGCTCCTCCTTTTGCTTCCAATCCAATCCCTCCAACCCCTCTTAATCCTCCTCCTCTTCCTCGTCCATAGTCGTCCTCCTCCTCCTCGTTTTCTTCTTGCTCCTCCTCCTCCTTCTCCGTCTCTACCACCTTCTCTTCTTCCTTCTTCTTCCTTCTCCGGCTTTATTTTCCAATTTGCTGTCGTTAGCTGCCTCTCGACCGAACGCCATTCTGGCGCTATATAAATGCTGTTTTGCTACATGATCCAGAGGTCGTTGATTGTATCGGCAAACATGTGGCCGGGTGGGCTCCAGTGTTTGGGTTGCTATGGGCAACCAATCATCTCCAACCAAGTGAGACGCCTCGTCAAACGAACCAAGAGTTTCACGTAGAAACAACGATCGACGACATCGATCCATTTTCCCCATTGCCCCACCCCACCCTACGGTCCCACCCTACCCCACCACACGGTCCCACCCTACCCCATCGCACGGTTCATGATTTCTAACGATACCATCACTATAATACCTATCGTCTCTCCACCCATCAGTGACTGCATTGTTCTACCACTCAGCTCATCCATCCACTGTCATTCTATTCAGTTCCGCATTCTTGCGTCGTCGTCGTCTGCCTTTTGTCTGTCTGCCTTTGTCTGTCTGTCTGTCTGTCTGTCTCATGTCTGTCTGTCTGTCTGTCTGTCTGTCTGTCTGTCTGCGTTCCGCTGTTTTATTAAGCCGTTCTTCGATTGAGGAATCTATCGGTAATTAAAGTCTTTTCATTGAGAGCCTCTCGGTTTTTACAGCCGCTACATCATCCCCCTTTCCCATTTCCATTTAATCATCGTCCGTGGCCCACCCCCTTACACACACACACACACACACACGCACGCACGCACGCACGCACGCACACACGCACACACACACATACACTCGATCATCTCCCGTCTCCTCTCATTCCGCTTACACGAACAGTTAATTCATTCGCAGTCTGTCTATCTGTCTCTGTCTGTCTATCTGTCTCTGTCTGTCTCTCTCGCTGTCTGCCTGTCTCTTCCTGTTTGTCTCTATCTGTCTTTATGTCTCTCTGTGTCTGTCTCTCTGTATCTGTCTCTCTGTGTATGTCTCTCTGTGTCTGTCTCTGTGTGTCTATCTCTGTCTTTCTGTCTCTCTCCCTCTGTGTGTGTCTGTCTGTCTGTATCTCTCTAGCCTATCCTTTTTTGTGTTGCTCCGTCTGTCCTAAGCAGTGTTCCGTGGTTTCTTACCACACTCATCCACACCATCCACTCATCCATCCATCACGTGTCGTCCGTCAGTTTGTTTACACTGGTGCTCTGTCCATCTCTTCCCATTCGGCCAATCACTCAGCGTCCCTCTAAAGATTTACCTGTACATCGGTCACCGCATGCGGCGACTGTCTATGGTCTATGCAACCATCACATGACGTCATGGCTGCTGCTGCTGCTGCTGCTGAGTCTGGTGTTGTTGACTATAGCAGTGCGTGCGATGAACGCTCAAGTCTTGCAGACCAGAATAGTTACCAGCTGCTTCATTCTGATCAGCATGGTCGTCCTAGTTGCTGCTGCTGCTGCTGCTGCTGCTGACAGTGGTGACTATGCCTGCAGGCAGGTGCTGTGTTGAGTGGCGTGGCGTCTCTTAAAAGAGACGTGAATGGAGTGGAGCCGAGTAGAATCGTTGACTGGCGTTATCAATAAGAGACCACAATGGGACTCGATTGGTCTTTGTCTCGTCTTCCATTGTCTTCGAAATTCAGTTGTCTGACAAGAATCGTTTGAAATGAACGGAATCATTAGCATATTTATATAGGACACGTTGTGCAGGACGGAACTGAGATCGAGTCATTGGATACTATTTGTGTATTATATACAGCGGTTCATCCGAAACGCAGGATATACAGACAGAATAGCGCTCCTCATTAAATTGGTGAACTGTATTTGGCTCTACAGAAGTTTGGAATTTGCGATAGCGATTCAGCTGAATCAATTTGCCTAGAACCAACTCTTCAGGAATTCCTACCCACCCACCCCTGACCCTACCTTCTCCCCGACTCATCTCAGCATACGCCTCCCTAATAATTTCCTCAACCCAAACGACACCCGTCTTATAGCAGCTGCATGTGATTTCCGAACTCCGATCTCCGTTTGCCTATACCCTATAATTATGCAGACTCTGTGATTCTCGACGCAGCGCTCGTGAATAAACGGGTTCCCTGCGTTTAGCTTTCAAACTGGCGCCTCAGAATTCTGGAGCTGACGACTACGATTCATCTGAATGAAGTGATTCAGTGGAATGGATTCTGTCGGTCCTTGAAACATTTTCGTAACCATAGTAACTGAGGGATAGGAAGCAGTCACTGACCGATCGATGACAACAACGATGACCCTCTGACCTCTGCAGTTATCCAGACACCACTCATCCCCCCTCTCCAGCCACCACCACCCTTCATAGGCCGTGTCTGCTGCCACTCCCCCTGCAGGAAGAGCATGAAACTAGACAACAACTGCAGAGTCCATCAGACATTTTTTATTGTGAGCGAATGGCTGCAGCATCAATCGACTTCTATCGGACTCAGTCAGCTGAGGTTGGGTGACGATCGTCTATTTAGTAGGCCTATATCACATATTATTATTAATATTATTATTTATTTATTATTATTATTATTATTATTATTGTTGTTGTTGTTGTTGTTGTTGTTGTTATTATTATTATTATCACAATTATTATTATTATTATTATTATATTATTATTATTATTATTATTATATTATTATTATTATATACATTATAAATTATATATTATTATTATTATTATTATTATCAGTCAGTCAGTCGGTCAGTCAGTCTCTCGATTTGACTGTGTCTCTATGTGCCTGTCAAAGGCTGTCATTCTATCTGTCTGTCTGTCTTTCCATCTGTCTGTTTGTGTGTATGTCTGCCGCAGTTGAAGGATCCGACTATGAACTTTCCTTCTCACGATGCGATGGAAGAGATCCTGGAAACGAAACGTCCAAGGAAACGACCGGAAATCGCCACCCAACCTCGGTCTGTCCTTCTATTATTCGCTGTGTTTCTGTGTCTCTGTGTCCCTGTCTCTATTTATTGCTTCTAGTATCTCCTTCGATTTACATCAAATTAATCTCCGCTGTAGAAGTTATTTTCAGTATTCCATCGACATCCTGCAGAGAGCTCAACAGAACAGAAATTTTGCTTAATGTATGTATGTATGTATGTATGTATGTATGTATGTATGTATGTATGTATGTATGTATGTATGTATGTATGTATGTATGTATGTATGTATGTATGTATGTATGTATGTATGTATGTATGTATGTATGTATGTATGTATGTATGTATGTATGTATGTATGTATGTATGTATGTATGTATGTATGTATGTATGTATGTATGTATGTATGTATGTATGTATGTATGTATGTATGTATGTATGTATGTATGCAGTTATGCACGTATGTATGTATGTTTGTAGACTACGTTCTACTCTGCTCTTAAGACTGTTCTCTTTAGCCGTGGTTAGGTCGGGAGCGCTTTTGAGTACATACTCTCGAAGAGGCGCTATATAAATGTCTGAAATGAATGAATGAATGAATGAATGAATGAATGAATGCATGTCTTTGTGTCAGTGACGTGGTTCCATCCGCTGAGGTGAAGCGGTCATCTGCTGATATCAATGGATTACCGTCCACTACAAACATCCTCGATTTCCAGTTGAATGAGCTGAACGCCTATCGTGACGCCATTCGTCGGATGGAACGAGACATTCTCGGTCTGCACGATCAGGTGCGACTTCTGCAGACGACGAACGCTCAGCTTCGTCGCCAGGCGGCCACCAGGAGTCCCACTGCTAGTAAACGAACAGCTGTGTCAACGCCATCTGGACCAGAACCAGAGCCAGAATCGGATGGACGGCTGTCAGTCGAGGAAATGGACGCAAAGCTGTGGGAGAAGACGGAACTCGAGGAAAGATACGGTAGGAATAGAACAGTAACACATTCCACATACATCTATTCGTAGAAGTCTTTAATAAGTCTTTAATTTTTCCGTTCAAGTAAAAACATTTCATATATGTCTGCAGCATGAGCTACACCTTTCAATTTAAAATCAGTTTATTATTGCTATTAGATCGATAGTTGCCTTTAAGACCTAATCTGTCAAACACACTGCTACTCGCATATCGCCACTGCATTAAAGCCACTTGCAAAACCGGTCGATGCTCATTATATACGTTCGATATCGATACATTATATAGCGCCATTTAAGCTTTAAGACACGTCGCAGTGTATTTATCTTAAACCACACGGGGAAGTATGCTTGCATATACATGTATATATATATATATATATATATATATATACACATTTTCAATATAAATCGGTGTTGTATGACTTGTAAATCTCTCAGCTGCGGCTATGTATAGTTGTTGCTGTTTTGTGTTACATGTAGTACTGATGAAGACGAGAGTCGTCAGACAGTCGAAAGAACTGAAAGAGTATCGTGAGAAAGTTTTGCGACTACAAAACGAACTCATCAAGGTAGGATACCGATCGATCGACTCACCGTGTACACTGTATACAAGCACATTTTGGATGACCCTGTACACTGTGCGCCGCGTAGGCCTACGTGTTGCCTTGGACGTGTAGACACTACAGTGTAGAGTATGCTATAGTTATAGTCCATAAATTACCAGGGATGTAGGAAGCAATGCTCGGATCTTGGAACGTGGATCTATCCTCAATTTAGGCTACAGTTCATTTTGGATGAACTTCTTTGTTCTGCTCCGATGGGAGCAACATCTTGGAAAATATCGACTCCCATGCCTATAGATCATTCGCGATAATATCAAGGTAAAAACATTAGATCTGGCAAAAATCATAGAAAATTTTCCAGCAGTGGCGGCACCAGGATTTCAGTTTTGGGGCTGAATCCTCACGAAGGAAATTTTCGATTTCCCATTTTCATCCGTCAAAATTTCTGACGACCTTTTTTAGTCATTCGGTCGAAATCTCATGAATGTATTTCATTTTTAGAAGGGGGGCTTATCGTGGAATTATTTCAGCTTAACATGTCAAAAAATCGATTTTCTCTCTCAGAAGAACGAGAGGGAGAAGGAGTTACTGCGACAGAGCCAAGGATCAGGAGTGGGAAGACTGGAAAAGACTGGGAATCAGAAGAACACTGATGCCCTCGAGAGACAGCTGGAGGCGAAGACGGCGAAGATCCGAGGACTGGAAGAAGCGTGTCGGAACCAGGAGAAGATCATCGAACGAATGGAACAACTGATCGAATCAAAGAGCAAAGGAGGTTAGACACATGTAGCCAGACAGACAGACAGACAGGCAGACAGACAGACAAGCAGACAGACAGACAAGCAGACAGACAGACAAGCAGACAGACAAGCAGACATACAGACAGACAGACAACAGACAAGCAGACAGACAGACAGACGTATGCAGGACAGGCGAACGGACAGCTGGACAGATAAACTACACATGTAGATCAGATGGGTGAATGGATGTATGGATGGATGGATGTAAGGGATGGTTGTATTGCTGGACGAATGATCATGATTTGTTGGATAAGTGGATGAATGGATAGCTGGATGGAAGGATGGATAGATCAACGATGCATAGATGAAAATATATGGATAGATGGATATATACAGGTATGTAGATAGCCACGCAGATACCGACATAGATAAGTAGATAGGCCTGTATAAAAAAAAAAAATATCTGGATTTTCGTTGTGATACTGGCTAGTGGCTACGGTTGGAGAGCGGTAGTGTTGAAGCATTGATTCTATGGCCAGTGTGAATAAAACACTGGCTGCTGCTGCTGCTGATGATGATGACGATGATGATGACGACGACGACAATGACGACGACGACGATGACGACTACGATGATGATGACGAGACGATGATGATGATGACGATGATGACGACGACGACGACGACGACGATGACGATGACGATGGCAATGACGACGACTGGTTGACTGGTTGATTGACTTGATTGGTTGGCAGATAAAGAGCGCCAAGCGGCCAGAGAGAAAATCATCGAGGAAAACCAAAGACTTCGACTTGAAAATCAAATGCTCACGGTATGATTCACGTATATGATGATGAATATTGTCATCATCCATTCATACATTGACAAACAACCAGCGTCTGCCTGTCTGTCTGTATGTCTGTCTGTGTGTCTCTCCTATCGTTTGTGTATATATGTTTCTCCGTGCCTCTGTCTGCATTGCATGTCTCTGGTTCTGACGGAATATTTGTCTGAGTATTTGTCTGTCTCGTCCACTTAATTGAGCTGCGTGGTGTCTAAACGGATTGAGGTCCTCTGTCGACGGTGTTTAGATAAGTAAGACCCGTTATGATTCACGTACACATTGGCAAACAACCAGCGTCCGTCTGTCTGTCTGTCTGTCTGTCTGTCTGTCTGTCTTATGGCTGCGTGGTGTCTAAACAGATTGAGGTCATCTCACTCCTCCGTTGACGGTGTTTAGGTAAGACCCGTTAGACGGAATTGAAGATCGATGACCAGCAGCAGAAGTCGATTCTTTGTGTTTGATTTTCAGATGAGCAGCAGCCAGAGACAGAGACAGACACACAGAGAGAGACACACACAGAGACAGACAGGCAGACAGAGACAGAGAGACAGGCATAAGAGGAACAACAGATATAGGATAGAGATGAAGGAAGAGGAAAAAGAAGAGGGAAGAGGAGAAGGAGGAGGAGGAGGACTGGAGGAGGCATTTTAGGGGGATGGGAACAGAGCAGGAGGGGAGGATGATCGATTGTATCACGTTCTGATTCGTTTGCTTAATACAATTGTGATCTGTTTCCTTTCTATGGGAACAAGAGGCTCCTGCATTCAAATGCAAATCTCAAATTAATATTGATATAAATACACAACACAGCCATGTATAATTGTATATGTATATATATGTAAATATATAATTAATATTAATAATAATTAATTATGTGTATCATGCATATAATTTAGATGAAATTTTGGATGAGGTTTTTACATGTCAAATTACAAGAGACATCCTCTCCCCTCCGACTCCATGTAACACTCTCCTTGACTTGACTTTATAATTAAAATTAATTTATAATTCTTGGTGGTAGGACCGTCAACCTGGAATGGTCTTCCTCTGCCAATTCGCTCTCTTTCTAAAACCCTTCTCAGGCTTTCCTCTCTCATCTTAAGGCAGTGTTATTTGGCTGCTCTGAGGTTGAGAGCGCCTCTGAGTAGCCCCCTTCAAGAGGCGCTATATAAATGCATATAATGAATGAATGAATTAAGTGTAAAGTTTTAGTAATATACTGCTACTGTATGGGTGTTGGGTTGACCTAATTTTTTTGCTCTTCTGGCGAAAACCGGTTGCGTCGTTGTAAATATCATTGTAGACAATGTATACGGCCCTATTCACATTTGAATGTTTCCGTTAATGTTGCCACTGATAATCTACATTATAATGCAGCCTGTACTTATTCGATAATTATCTTTATGATGATTGCCTTGCCTTGGCATACTCAATTTACTCATGAATAAACATAATAATGATGTCAATTAATATTCAACCGCATGATAAATTTGTAGACATTGTTTTCAATTATAGCCGATATGCTGCTGACTCTATATTGTTGCTCAGACCATCTTTCAGTTTATCACATTTGTATTAATCTATTGTCTTTTGTTTCTGCCTCTTTTCGAGTAATAAAGATGTCTATGAAAGTTGCTAATAAGTCACGTTAATTGAATGTATATACAGGGTGCGCCCAAAAAAAAAATCCCTAGGTTTTTTGACAATATTTTTGCCAAAAGTAAGAATTTCGGAATGAAATTTTACAGGCTTATAGACAATTCATATTTACACATGATGGCCAGATTTCAACAAAATATTTCAAACACAGCAAAAGTTACACCACTTTTAGGGAGGCCATCCACCGTTTTTTGACGATTCAAAAACGCGACGCAACAAAAAGTAACAAAAAACCAATTTACTTATTCTGGTCAATATCTTGGCCAAAAATAAGAATATCGAAATGAAATTTTACAGGCTTAAAGACAATTCATATCTGCACATGGTGGTCAGATTTCATCAAAATATTTGAAACAGAACATAAGTTATACCACTTTTAGTGAGGCCACCTCCCGTTTCTTGACGATGCAAAGACGTAACGCAGCAAAAAGTAGCAAAAAACACGATTTTATTAAGTCTCATCTAAATAATTGTTATCAAATAGCCTTGATATTGCCAGATGATCATTATTATTACCATTTAAAAAGAAACAGGGCACCAACGTAGCTGCGCGTCACTGAGAAGTCACTTAGCGAGATGACAATCAAATTGGTAAATAAGGAATCAATCAGATTGATCAACATGATTGTCCATCAAGAACTTTGCAAAGGAACTCAAAAGAAGTTTTGGCACGGGTGGTGGGCTCATTGAACACAAGTTGTGAAGCACTACCAAGTTCATTTGACAACAGTTATTTGAGATCAGACTTAATAAAATCGTGTTTTTGTTACTTTTTGTCACGTTTCGTTTTTGAATCGTCAAAAAACGGTGGGTGGCCTCACTAAAGGGGCTATAACTTTTGTCCTGTTCGAAATATTTTGATGAAATCTGCACACCATGTGCAGATATGAATTGTCTATAGGCCTGAAAAATTTCATTTCGATATTCTTGCTTTTGGCCAAGATATTGGCAAAAAACCTAATTTTTGTTGCGCTTCGTTTTTGAAACGTCAAAAAACCGGGGGTGACCTCACTAAAAGTGATATAACTTTTGTTCCGTTAAAAATATTCTGATGAAATCTGGCCATAATGTGTAAATATGAATTGTCTATAAGCCTGTAAAATTTTATTTGGAAATTCCTACTTTTGGTCAAAATATTGGCAAAAAGCCTAGGGGGGGTCTTTTTTTTGGCGCACCCTGTATACTATATAGTGTGTCTATTCTGTATCGCACAAATATCTAGGGTCTATACCGAATTTAAAAGGACAACAGTTTATAGGTTCGATAAAATGGTCGCAGTTAGGTCTACGGTATTATATCTTTGAAGTAACCTCTCTGTTAAGCGTTCTGTATTTCCATTTCTATTTTATAATCAGGTATTGTTCGATCGATTTATGTTACCAGGACCTATAAGAGACACAGCAGATCAAGATGTGGTACATGCTGCCATTGCTGCCTGTGTCCGTGCGTGTCCGTGCGTGTCCGTGCGTGTCCGTGCGTGTGCGTGCGTGTGTGCGCGCGCGCGTGTGTTCTTTTGAAGTAAATGAATAAACTGTGATAAACCAGTCCTACTGAGTTGTTGATTAGCTTGACCAATGACCATCGCAGTGATGATAAAGATTGTTTAAAATTAGTGGGTTTACGTATGCGTAGGCCTACACCGATGGTCAGCTGCCTAACTTGTTATAGCACTTTTTGCAATTAAGGCGTACCTGCCTCACCGATGTACTGACTTCTTAATTATAGTGATGGTGATTTGTCGCTTGAATCTGTATCTGCTGGTGTGTGTCTGTCTGTGTAGGAACAGCAGAAGATGATGTCTAGAAGTCAGAAGGATGACCAGGAGGTGCTACAGCTTAGACACAAACTCAGTCGAGATGAAGAACGAATTAGATCACTCGAACAACAGGTCAGTCGCCGGTCGGTCAATCCACACGCAGTGGCGGCGCCAGGATTTCAGTTGGGGGGGGGGGGCTGAAGCCTCGCGGCGAAAATGTTTTCCCATTTTCGCCGCCAAAATTTCTGACCTTTTTTTTTAGTCGTCACCCGAAAATCGTGAATATTTCAATGTAAAAAAAATCGGATAGCTTTTTTTTAGGGGGGGCTGAGCCTCTTGTAGGCGGGCTTAGCCCCCCCCCAGCCCCCCCCCCTAGCGCCGCTACTGTCCACACGCATACCCATGTAGGCTACACTACAGTTTTGCCGCTACACACAGATGACAATTAATCAGCTTACGTTATAGCGCATCAAGACTCATTGTTGTCGTCTTCATGATGTCTAGGATGATGATGATGATATGTTGGTGATGATTATTCTAATGAGGATGATGATTATGATGATCGATGACGACGATGATGTTGTTGCTGATAGTGATGGTGACCATATAATTATGCCACCGATGATGCTATTAAAAGTGATGTCGAAAGACTATCATGGTGATTAAGAAGACAATGATGACGACAACGTCTATTATGATGACGACGACGTCTATCATAATAACGACGACGACGATGATGATAAAGAATGTTGCGTGTGTGTTAGGGTGCCCGTTAAGCCAATGAAAAATTTTGAAGTTCGTAATTTTCAACATGGTACCCTCTGAAGTTGTTACACCTGGTCTGTAAAAGAACAGAGTAAAATTTTAGAATTTTATGATGATATTTACTGGGGGCTCAAAATCACTAAAGTTTATGCTATATCGCAATATTTTGTACCTTTTCCAGTTTCATTGTTTACAGCGTTTTGTTTCACATCATACATGTTACTTAGGCCTAGGCCAACTGTGTTATTACTATATTTAGACTAATTAATGTGTTTAATATTACTGCTGATCTATCAGTCAACATATTATCCTTGGATCCTTTCAGCTACTTTAGGGACAGAAATGAGCCCTTGTCATTGCAAAATCACAGCAAACAGCTACGGATTTAATCTTAATTTAAAATAACTGGAACTGATATAAAACCACAAGAAACACTAAGTTGCAAAGAAATTATATTTAAAGAGTGCAGAAAAAAAGTAATTTTAACAAAAGGTTACTGTCAGTAGGTTTGAGCTTATAATGGTCAATGTCAATACAATTATACTCACAAGCGAAGTAAAATGGTTATATCTATTAATTGTGCAATTAGCATTTTACACTATCACTTTCATTAACTGCAACATGTTTCTTTTGTTACAAATATGAAAGCCTTTTATTATTTAGAGTGAGCACTGGTTTGTGCATTTGGTGCAATGATGAAGTTGTATTTAGTGTACAGAAGCAACTACAGTATTTCTGGATGGTACATCATAGTGGTGTTGGTCTGTTGGATTTACCGGTAGAAAGTATGGCAGAAGTAGCTGCTTCACGGCTTGTAACAGTCACACGTATTTCCTCTGACATTTGGCTGATTGGTCCGGTATCGGAAGATATAGGCCTACGTGGAAACAAGCTTCCAACTTACCATCAGGTGTTGTCTGCCTTTTTCCATCGGCACAAGATTCTTGCTAAGACAGTCAGAGACAGTTCAAAGTCTGTTGTACGTGAAGTTCTTCACATTTGGTCAATGGCCCGTATTCCAACAACACTTGAATGAAATGCCATTGGAAAGTTGGAAGATATGTTTTATAGATGGAAGAAACTGAAGAAGGACATGCATCGCAGAATTGAGACCCAGATAGCTAATGAAAGTACTATGATTGGAGATTTGGAAAAACTTTTTGATATAGCACATACAGATGCCGTGTCAATGATCACCATTGCTGAAGACAGGTTTTTCTTGGATGACCAATGCGTCCATGCATAGGCCATATGGGTGGCGTAGACACAGCTTTATCTAGAACAGAGGGCAGAAAGTCGAAGAGATTGAAGCGAGCAATATCTCAGAAGTAAAGAAAATGACAGAAAGAAAGAGAATATCACAGTTCAGGAAGATGATGAATTGACTTCATAATAGCTGCTAAAGTGGAGTCTAATCTAGAAACCGCATTGAGAGACGTGAGCCTGTTTTGCTGCTTGTTGTACACAAAAACTTGGACATTATGCCCAAGTCCAGCAACTGCACCAGTCAATGGTCTTCACTTTCTGAAGTTAGCGACGAAGTACGAGAGGATCAACAAGGGCATTTTGGGTGTGGCAGTCAAATCATTCTTGAAACATTTATGGTACCTGAGTGAAGAGCTAATTGCCTTGTATTCTTTTATGATGCTGTAAACAGCTACACTAAAGAAAGATGTTCGGTGCATTAAAGAAGCAAGGCTCTGAGAACCACCCAAAAGAATCTAGATGGAGCAAGACTAGTGCCATTCTTGAAGTGAAACTTGATGACTTTGTCACAAACAGTACCATGTCATTCTTTCACACACTTGGGTTGAATGCTGATTTTCTCGAACAAGAAGATCCTGACAGATGGCAGACCCTTGAAGATTTCCAGTATGGCAGTAGTATATGACCAAGCAAAGTGAGCTGTGAAACTGATACAAGACTTCAACACCTCCATTACAACAAGGGAAGAACATAAACAATATCTACTGCTGGTTTTCTCAAGCCACAGAACCAAGTACCCAAAAGCGAGAAAGTCAATACTTGTTGGTTATGATAAAACAACAAATAACCGGTACACTGATAACTAGACCCTAGTGACTTACTGCTTAAAAAAAGAATGTACCCGGTACTTTATTGTGGAAGTCTTATTATTAATATTCTGAATAGTTCAGTTCTGATTATTGTGTTGATTTTGCATTGAAAAGATTTGAATGATTAAAAACTGCGAAACAAGTCAGAATAGCATGCTGTCGGACAATATATTGCTAACTTCACATATGTTTAGCCCCCTCTAAACATGCATCCAAAATTCTTAAAAAATTACCTGGAACTTCTCTCATGATAGACAACAAAATGGGAGGGTACCACATAAGAAATTCTGAAATTAATTTTTAACGGGCACCCTAGTGTGTGTGTTATAATTATATTGAACTGTAGTTGGTGGAGAATGCTCGTCGTTGGGCGCATGATAAGACGGACCTCGTGACGCGGTTGGAAGAAGCGACGAATGGATTCCAACGAACTTCCGTTCTAGATAAGAACAGACGACCAATCATTCGAAACACGGTATTAACAACGAATTATTAGTCTATAGGCCTTATGTATAGGCCTACCTAGCTACTCACTCGTCTTTTATCATATCTTCATATAAGCTATATTTACTATAGGTTCTCTCTAAACCGTTGTAGGCTGAGCACGTTCGACCTTCTTCTTTCTCGTCTAACAACATCTTATTCAATATCTTCATAGCTCTGTAGGCCTACGTTTATTTTCAAAACGCTCGAACAAGAATGGAACTACTTTGCAATTAAGACACTATATATAGCCCTAGTGTCGAAGCGCCACCTATCTATCCTTACTAAACTTAAAACTGTTCTTTTTGGGCGCGCTGGAGTCGGGAGCGCCTCTGAGTAGTTTTTTCTTGAAGGAGCGCTATATAAATGTCCGAATGAATGCATGAATGAATGAATAGGCCTACGGCTACAGACTACAGCCGTAGGCCTATCTAATGCACTTTTCTTTCACTTTTCTTCTATTCGTTTTTTTATTCCTCTTCTTCCTCTTATTCTCTTCTTCGAAGACTTTGTGTTCTACTTGTTTAATTTTTTTTAAATAATTTCGTCTTCCACCCAAAATTCTCTTCTTTTCCTTATTTTAGGCCTAGGCTACTATTTCCTCTGGTTTTTCTTCTCTCTTCTTCTCTCTGCTGTTACACCCTAAGCCTATATTCTGATTTTTCTTCTCTTGCTCCAATCATCTTCTTCCTCTTATTCTCGTGTTTTTCCTAGCATTATAAGTTTATAACCTTCCGATTCTTCTTTTCCTCTCCTGATTTTGTTCTTCATCATCAACTCTCCCCCCTCCATTCTATTGTTGTTCTCTTAGTAGGGACATAAACTTACTCTTATTCTATAATTCTCATAATATGTTCAATCGCTGACGAGACACGTGGTTTCTGCACAGAACTGGTCGACCGACGAAGAAGACGCAGCAGCAGCAGCAGCCGCAGCATCTTCTCCTCCTACGTTGATGAAAGACACATCTGCCTCATCCACCATCCGACCAACGAAATCAAAAGCAGTGCCATCGACCATCAAGACAAACAACAGCAGACGACTACCAAGCATCATCACCAGCTCCACCTAGTGACAACACTCAGCACTTCTTTAAGACCATTCAGTTCGGGAGCAACGGCTCTGATTCGTCTTTATGAAAGTGGCGCTATAAAAATTATAAATTATAATATCATTACAATCATCAGCATGAGAAGCACACGCATATCACATGCACGCACACAGATACACCCACGCACATACACACACTTGAACACTATTGCAGCGTGTTTCCTTCTAATGGATATTTGCCATGCGGACGCGTATTTAATATGGTGGCCTTATTTTCTACTTCTACTTTCTCTAGTTTTGCTTCTATCGATGAAGAAAAAGTCTGTCATATTTTAGCTGAAAATAATAATATTTAGAGGTCACTACCGTCTCTGAAAGTTTCTTTTCTGTTTCGGAGACGATGGTTTTCAAAGCGAATAATGGGCCGATACACATAAATTTGTTCTAGAATAATTGAGAATAATTTGGCTCAACACAAGAGCATGCTTGGATTGAACTTTGAAAACAGAATGTTCAGTTTCAATTAAAAGCGGATAGTCATCACCACTAAAAATAGCCAAGCAAAAAAGAAGCAAATATTTGTCATTCAACAGCCAATCATTTTCTCTCAAAGATTTGGCAAAGGCATGTATTCCAACGCACATCAAGAGGTATCAAGAGGCAGAGAAAAATTAAGTCCACTTCAGAGTGTACGTCAAACGAAGGAAAAGAAAATTAAGTCTGGATGTGGCCAAAATTAGCAAAACAGAAATGTGGCAAATGTATCAAATCATGCAGTGAAGTGATATGGTCATAATGATCAAATGATCACACAGAGTCAATTGGTCACCAGTCAGTCAAGAACTAAAACAATGGCGAGGCTTGTTGAAAATCTAAAGAAAAAAATGTATGCACACATTCCATTCAATAATGCACTGAGTATACCAAACTGTCGTCATGAACAGAGAAAGCATCGTATCAGCTGTGTGGCTGCATATGAGGCAGTAGGACTACTGACCGGGAATATTTGTGACAAAATTACGGGAATGTGCTTTGACACAACATCAGATTACAGTCGTCAACGAAGTGGAGCAAAGAATATAGAATGGAAAACGATCTTCCAAATGCTCCTCGTCTCACTGGAAATATCTTGAAAGGCCCATTACCACACAGCAGCCTGCGATGTTGCTATGAACAACTCTAAGCGGATTGTTTCTTTGCCACAGCTCAGAAATATATCTAATGTAATAAAGCATTTGCAAAGAGCTTCTCACAGCAGAGCTATTCAGATGCGCTCTCAGCGTGACAAGCCCATGAAAAAATAAATGTCTTCAAGCAGCGAAAAGATGCAGGTGAATTTCCTACAAGAATCCTGCCATGAATTTCAGAAGGAAAGTGATTCCAAATTAAAGGGCCAACAATAGCAAAAGCCCGATGTTGGGTTAATGAGGTTCGTGATCTAGGTACAAATAGATCAAAGCGGTCAGCAGAACGAAGAGGGCATGAAGATATATATATATATATATATATATATACACACAGCAACTTCAATCACATGATGATTATATATCAGAATAATGAGATAACTAAATTGGAACTCACTGCAATATTTCAGGGTGGACCACGCAATTCTTACACGAGAGTAGCATAAACTAATACATAAACTCAGAATTACTTCCAGAGACAGACAGATACAAAAAGAGAGACATGCAAATTAAGTTAGGCACAGAGACAGAAACCTGAGAAAAAGACACAGACAGACACACACAGACCGACACACAGACAGACAGACAGACACACACAGACAATTAAGTAACACTAAATCACTAATTACTTTTGGACTTATTTGACAAAGACGGAAAACTCTGAACGAGGTTTAAACTTTTCTTCCAAACAAATTTATGCAGAATAATGAATTGGACCGAATGCAAGAAGAATAAAAGGAACATATTTTATGAAAAGTGCCACAACTGACCAAAGACAAAATAGTCGTCTGTACACACGTAGATAATATAATCTCTTCATTCAACGACCAAAATAATTCAATAATTGGCTGCCTCTCCTGATGTAGATATAAGAAAACTTGACCAAGGAGACACCGAACCAATCTCAATGATCAAACGAATTATCACAGTGATTAACTGAATACATTTGAACTGAATACAATTGAAGTGAATACAATTGAAATGCACCAATGAAATCAAACTGAAAAATAGTAAAACAGATCAATCGCTCAGCGATAAGAATAACTGATGCATAACAATAAGTCACCTCATTCAGTCCAGCAAACAGAATACACAGCAGATCTAGTTTTCATTCAGTGCCTAAAAAGAGTCAATAAAATGCCTAAAACCAAAAACACTCTCAAGAACTAGACAATTATTAAATTATAGCAGTATAATATGCCATAATGCCATATTATAAATAAATATCATATTGCTCGTAAGATAATAATAAAAACGATTACGCACTCAAAACGCCTAAAACCTATTATCCTCTATGGCTGAAATATTTTCATAAGTTCGAGATTTTAACAGAAAAATGGAAGAAGCTTGAGAACGATGATTTGACTCAACATAATCCACAGAAACCGATTGAGTAACCATGGCAATGACAACCTGCTAGCCAACAACAGTAACCAAGTATCAGCCATAGCAACCGCCATTAACAGAAAGCATAATAAGTAGTCTTAGTAACATCATCAGAGAATGATTAATTGTCATGACTTGTTACAATTAGACGAGGTTAACAAAGCGAAAAACAACCAGAAGTAACCAGAAGACGAGAAAAAATGAGGCACAGTAAAACGCAATATATTAAGAAACATATATAAGTACAAAGATATTTTTTTATATATATATATACATATATAAGTACAAAGATATTTTTTCATATATATATATATATATATATATATATATATATACATATACATATAAGTACAAAGAATTTTTTTTACTCATGTCACACTGCAAACAATCTTTCTCAGACTGAGTCGATCTTGATCTTAATCGGAAGCAGAGGACCGGTGGCACCATCGTCATTTCCTCCTTCGACCGCGTCTGGAAGCATGATCATGGAACGCGGTGGAGTCTTCATCTCGTCATCGTTCAACACAACATACTCGAGGTCACATGATTCATCAGTTGCAGCAGCAGAGAACGGAAGATGCTTCAGCTTCTCTTCATCAACCAACGTCTGACACAAAAGAAACCACGTCGAATCGAATCACTAAATGGGTCACACAGAAGGGACATCGTTAAACACATGATCTCCAGTTTTTTCACAATTTTTTTGGCATTAGCCTCTGATGTCCACTAAAGTCAACCCAGTGCAGTAAAGATTGTTTTGTGTTGAAAGCTGAAACAACAGTGATGTAGAATTTGACCAAGCAGATTTCAGCATTTAGGCATAGCCTCTCCCCTTTGTACCCTCATGAGTGACCAAACCTCCCTGTAGTTCTTTTTAGGGTGAATTCTCCCTCCTTATATAGAATACATCCTTAAAAAAACTTCTAAGGTGCTCTTTCCTGATCAACTCATTAACTTATAGACTTACTGGTCATCGACGGTCATTTTAACAATTCAACAACCAGAGGAATTTTTATCACCTATGACCTGGTGACGAGTATTTACTATAAAAACGATTTAAAAGAAAAACAACTTTTAATTTGAGATATGTCAGTCATTTCTTGATCTACAGACAAAATGCAAACATCAGTCTTTAACAACTCCTCTTCCCATCTATCCATACAGAGTTAGACAAAAAAAATAGCTGGGCCACCCAAAACTGGACTCCAAAAATTTTGTGAAGCCCTTATGTGCAAATGCTTTAATGATACTATAATTAGCTTCAACATAAAGACATGGGTATATTTTCATGCTCATTGCAATGGAGAGTATTGGGATCAGATGGTCGATTTTCCTGCTCCCTCCCTCAGAAACCTCAAATGCCCCCCAAGCAGGGAACTAGATTAAACGATGCTATGCAACACATCGCAAAATCATCGAGGAAAGCAATCGCAGGCAATTTTTTTCAATCATGGAGCACCTCCAACAAGTTTCCTCAAAAAGTCCCATGATATAAAATAAGCATATACAATCATAACACATAAACAACAAGAGGATTTCTATCGAAGACGAAAATCCCGCTACCTGATGACCTTTCTCGGGCTCTGCATTTGAACTGGCCCAAATCCAGACAGACAGCACCAGCAGCAGAACAATGAGACAGGCGATGAGCAGGCGCGGTGTTCCAGCCTTCACAATGATGCACGTCCGCCAGACGAGTTGAGAGTCAAGTCGATTCTCGTGCACCACTTTCCCGTTGGCATCCAATGACGGCACGTCAACGGCTTCAAGGGCGACACCTCTCGTCTCCATGAAATTATATGAACCACCTGCAAATAAAGATAACAAGGCAAAAAACTCTTAGCGTCGTTTGACATTCTGTAACCCTGGTGAGCTTCACTCCTTTCGTAATTATATATGTCCTTCCACGGTCTTTGGATCCACTTGGTCTCATTCAGTTTCCAGTCCTTTTGGTTTTCCACTGAGCTCTGTTCTCGGCCAATTGCTGTACGTATTTCATACACTGCTCATATTGAACTGTCTTGGCTGCCTGTGATGCTGTGAGTCAGCTCTACGCTAATGACACTCATGCCTATCCGCATTGTCTAGCATCCAATGGTCTTACTGCAGCAGACACAATGCAGAACGCTATACAGGCACTTGGCAATTGGATATATATATCATCTAATTGCCTGCAGCTCAATGCTCTAAAAAAACACAATCTTATATGGTTGTGTAATGGCCAGTAATTGAACAAAAAAAAACAGATCCTCAGGACATGTCCACTGACTTCTCTTACTCTGTCTTCTAGAAATCTGTTTGCCATCTTGGAGCTGTTCTCGATCAGGAACTTACCTTTTCTAAATAACTTGCCTTTTTCGGCTGTGGCAATTGCGGGTCATTTCTTATTGACTGCCGTTGTTCGTGCATTTGTCTGCTATAGAATCGACTATTGCAATGCCATTCTACGTTTGACCGCACCTCGGGTGCATGGTGCAGCTTGAGTCAGGGCCGTGTTTAAGGTTCTTCGAGTGTCGGTGCAAAGTGTTACCACAGGGGCATAGGCCTAGTGTCGTTCGAATGGCGACATATGCTAAACACGGCCCTGGCTTGAGTGCATGCTCTGTGGAGATGATAGGCACATTGTTGGTTTTTAAATACTGATCACATATTGCATCACATAAGCGCTTCACTGGCTTCCTGTTTCCCAGTGCATTAAATCCACGATTTTAATCTGGCTCTCTGGGTGGTTGGCAGTGTCCCAGGATTACTGTCAGGGCATATTGTCCTGGAACCCTTCAATGGGTGCTATATAAGTCCTCCGAACAAAAGAACGAATGAATGATTGAATGAATGAACGAATGAACGAACGAACGAATGCATGAATGAATGAACAAATGAAACATCATCATCGACAGACTGTCGATCCCTTCGCTCTGCGACTTGTCGTGATTTGAAAGTCCCTCGCTCTCGTGCATCAATGTGGGAACGCATGCCTTCTCGTGTATTTTCACCTTCATACCGGAACAGTCTTGCATTAACAATTCGCAATACCACACTGCATGTATCTCATGAAATATTCTCAAAGTCACTTAAGTTGCACTTGTTTAGAACTGTTGGCTACGTTAAGCGCCTTTATGAGGTTATTGTAAGGCGCTACATAAATGTCCAAATTATTATTATTATTTACCTTTATATATAGCACACTTTAAAGGTAACCTACTCAGAAGTGCTCCCAGTTCCATAACAGTTAAATAACACAGTCTTTAAGTGAGAAAGAAACATAGTGGTGTGACCTCTAGGCACAAGGTGGAGTGCAAAGTGTGCCAATTCCAGATTCTAAATACATACATACATGGTCGGCCCAGTTGTCTGGAATGGGTTCCCACAGGAGCTACATCTACTTGCTGGGGTTATTACTGAAACATTTTTTATTAAACTCAAAACTGTCCTTTTTTGCCATGCTAGAGTCGGGAGCGCTTCTGAGTAGTCCCCTTGAAGAAGCGCTATATAAATTCTTGAATGAATGAATGAATGAATACCATATACAACTGAACACATAAATTTCTGTGAATTTCTTACCTCCAAACGGGTTCCCGTTGGTTTCTGCAACGACAGACGACTTGGCTGCCACGACAACCAGTCCACCGTTGGCCGCCTGGGAATAATAAGATCGACTCATTTTGTCACCAGCTTTCTCGTTCATGTTGCCGTAGAGCTTGTTTACGTACAGCGTTGGAGACAGGTTCTGCAGATTCTGGCTGTGGTAGTAGTCCTTCATCTATGAAACAGCAATTCACCTTCAGATTTAATAACATCTCCTTGAAAGTAGAAATGAATGCAACAGGTTGAGACTGGAAGGATTGGCTGGCTGGCTGATTCACTCTGACTCACAAAATGAATGATACAATGAATGATTGACAGATAGAAAGGCACTTCAGTGCAATTAATAAAGATAGTGATAGACTGTGATCTTCAGTACCTGGGCACAGTTTTTATGAAAGTGATGTTATTTGATGATCCAAATAGTTGAAAACTCAATATCGATGGTACTGGTCAACAGTGGACATATATTCTGCTCTATCCACTCTTTGTCTGTCCCTGTCTGTCTGTCTGTCTATTTATGTGCGTTTTTTCTGTCTGTTTGTTCATTACCTGTTGCTTTCGGTGTTCTGCTGTTGGCAACTGGCTCTCGCACCCAAACAGACATGCTTTGACATTAGTATCATCTGAGTAAGAATCGTGGCAAGCTAAACAGAAAAGAATACGTCGACAACAATCTAACCTTGAAACAAACACGAGAAACACCTAAGAAACTGTTTAATAATATTTTATAAGTTAGGGTCATAGCATGTTTAAAAAATCCTTATGTCATGGATCAAATTCTGGTTTGCTCCAAAATACAAATATATAGGACACTAGAACACCCTTGGTCAGGGTTGATTTAGGTGTACTGCAGGGGATCGGTCTTAGGTCCTCCCTTTAACATATATTCTCTGTATCGCTATCTGTCCTCTCTAAGCATCAGACCAAGAGTCATCTCTATGCTGATGATGTCCATGCTCTTGTGCATGGCTCATGTTCTGAGCAGAACTCTCTGGTGGAAATGATGAGGTCCCTATTGCAAGACCTCCATCACAGACTTAGCCTTAATCCTTCCAATACTCAATTGATCGGGTTTGGAGCCAAACAACAGTCACAAAATCTTAAACTCCACTTGCTGGTCAGTGGTCTTATTATTCCCTGACTTTGCCTTTTCCTCCAGTGTTTGTGGCCTGGGTGTCACACTTGACAGTGATTTAAAATTTACATAATGTTCATATATCTCTTATGACCCGCTCCTTTTACTACCAACTGAAACGACTTAGGGCAATAATGAGATCGGTGTCCTCCAAGGTGATTACGACCATAGTACATGCCTTTATCTCCTCACAAATTGACTATTGTAACTCCATACTAATTGGGCTTCTTAAGGTTCGCTTGTCATCTGTGCAATCTTACCTAAATTCTGCTGCTACACTTATCGCACGACTTCCTTGATACTTGCACATCTCCACATACATGTACATGACTCATGACTTTCACTGGCTCCCGATCTTGGCACGACTCAGATACAAGGCCTTGCTTCTAGTTACTAAGTAGCCGCAGGGCTTAGTGCCTAAATACCTCTGTGACTTGATGTGCAAGTACCTTTCTGCAAGGTCTTCATGCCCTCTCTGTTCTGCTGACTGCCTTGGTCTATTAAATTCTGTACCTCGGTCAAGAACACAGCATAAGACTTTTCTTTTCTGAATGACCTTCCCTCTAGAATTCGTAGCAGGATTGTGGCTAGGAATTCACCTGCATCTTTTCTCTGCTTGAAGACAGGTCTTTATCTTCTCAAGGGCCTGTCACGCTAAGAGCACTTCTGAATAGCTGTGCTGTGAGAAATGATTTACATGATGTTATATTACATAACATTACATATAGATTTTTGGACTGATAAATATCATTGTTTTATTGTTGTCATCCGTATCGTAAGAGACAGATCGTCAATTTATATAATCAACTCTACTCCAGCTGATGCACTCTTCAAAATCTAAAAACGACAAATCATCATACCAAGAAAGCCAACATCAATACAAAATCAATAGAGCTGCATTTAACATCATTTGAGAGAAAGTTGTTTATTGTTACATTCATGTAGAGCGCCCCTGAAAAGTCATTCTGTGAGAGGCGCTATATAAATGTATAAATATAAACATGGGCGGAGTTTATCAGGGGCTAGGGGGGTTAAGCCCCCCAAGAAGACCCAGATTCAGTTTTTTTACCGTGTGTGTAAACGGTATCTTTTCCCAGGCTTAGCCCCCCCCCCCCCCATAAAAGAAGGCGCAGACTCGTAAGTTAGCCTCTCCAAGAACGGAAATCAAACTCCGCCCAAGAATATAAATTCAATACAATATTTCGAAGGAGTCTGGTCCAACAATGCCTGCTGTCACGATGTATATTAGGCTACTGTCAGCCGCCATTTGGATATCAAATAATTCTAGAGTTTGGCGGAAGAAGGACTGAATGATAGATGTATACAGAAAGACGGATGTCGAGAGTCACTCTAACGAAATAAACAAAAGCAACTTACACTTGAAGCAAGCGTTCTTTGTGTCATTCAGATCGTTGAAATCATCCAAAATATCGATCAGATTTAAAAGCCGACATCCGCGCCGGCAGAAGCTGAACATCAAACGCTTTTTGAACAGAACAGAACAAACAATCATTAGCAATAACTCATCACTTCTAAGGACGGCATAACTATAGTATCGGGGACCGACGTATCGCTTAGGGTCAGGTCTGGCATTGTGAAGGTCGGTTAGGCTCAGTTAAGGCGTCATGAGTTCTCTATTACCTTATTGGTCATGAGTATCGGTTAGGATCAGGTTAGGTGTCGTGATTGTAATTGTAATTGTAATCGTACATTTATATAGCGCCCCTTCAAGAAAACTTCTCAGAGGCGCTCCCGACCTGACACCAAACCACAATCAAAGAGAATGGTTTTCAAACGCATGCGGAAAAGGGGCAAAGAAAGACAAAGAAGTTCATTACGGAGACTAATAGGTAACTTATTCCAGAAAGACCACAGCAAAACTTCTGGGCAGCACTGTGGAAGATCGAGGCATAGGGACAACCAGGTCACCATGCGTAGCAGAGCGAAGGAATCTACGGCCTGGAATGGATAGCACAGGTACACAGAGTTCCATAAGATAGGTCGGAGCTTGGCCTGCTAGGCAATTAGGCCTACGCATGATGGTCGGTTAGGATTCAGGTTAGGCGTCGTAAGGGTCGGTTAGGGTTAGTGTCGTCACTCAGACCTCAATAGTGTAGTTTTGGGCGAAACTGCACAATCGGGGGTTCCTATTAATAGCTTTTGCGTAACGTTGTGTTTTTAATTTTGCGTAATATTTTAAATATTTTTACCTTCTTGTTTGACGACCCGCTATTGGTCTTTTCGGTTTTCTTTTCCGGTTGCCTGTCGTGTTATGATTGGTCGACACTCGCATACCATAGATTACGCATTGTGCTAACGATGCAACTCTATGTACAAATTAATGAAAATCGTTTATTTTAAAATATTCAGTCTTGTGTCTAACTGTAGGCGTCGTGAGGGTCGTTTAGGGCTCAGGTTAAGCGGTGAGTCGTTTAGGGCTCAGGTTAGGCGTCGTGAGGGTAGTTTAGGGCTCAGGTTAGGCGGTGAGTCGTTTAGGGCTCAGGTTAGGCGTCGTGAGGGTCGTTTAGGGCTCAGGTTAGGCAGTGAGTCGTTTAGGGCTCAGGTTAGGCATCGTGAGGGGCGGTTAGGGATCAGGTTAGGCGTCGTGAGGGTCGGTTAGGGCTCAGGTTAGGCCTCGTGAGCGTCGTTTAGGGCTCAGGTTAGGCGTCGTGAGGGTCGTTTAGGGCTCAGGTTAGGCGTCGTGAGGGTCGTTTAGGGCTCAGGTTAGGCCTCGTGAGCGTCGTTTAGGGTTCAGGTTAGGCGTCGTTAGGCGTCGTGAGGGTCGTTTAGGGCTCAGGTTAGGCATCGTGAGGGTCGTTTAGGGTTAGTATTAGGGTTAGGGTTGTTACTCGATCCCGATACGCTAGTTATGTCGATAAGTTCACTCGAAAGATTTAAATTGTTTTCAGTGTTTCCTTCCAAAATGAACATAATGAACAATAATTCATAGTTATAATTCCATAATGAACATTTTATAACGATTATATTAAATTGACTAAAACTAATACTAAATGACATCTCTTGGTATATCTACTCCAATATTTCGTTTCCGCTTACGCAAAATTAAAAACACAACGTTACGCAAAAGCTATTAATGATGAGTGGAGCTGTTTCAGTTGAATTTTCAATTATTTCGTCTCATGATTCATCCAACAAAATCAGGTATATATTCTATTTAATTAACTTTTTAGGACTAGTATTTTTATTTTCATTACATTATGACTAGATCTGTAGTGAAACGCGCTCTTGTGCAAGACTTTGTTTGATTAAAATGCGGTATAAATGTCTAATTGTATTGTATTAATTGTATTGTATTAATTTTTTCTCATTGCGCTACAAATTTTGAGGGCTATCTCCCGCGTAACGGCGCATGCGCAAAGGTGACTTCCTGTATAAGTAAACAAGTGTTTTCGGCAATATAGCATGGGATTTTAAAAAATTCATAAAAAAATCCAGGGGCGGTTCCCAAGATCGGGAATAGGTGCGTTTGCGTGCATTCGGTGCCAGGTATGACCAGGTAAAATTTGGTGACATTTGGAGCCTGGTCAAACTAGTAAGCTGTACCCATATTAAGGGCTTACGTCTTAAGTCTTAGAACAGACTGAATATTAAATTTAAAATTTCAGGATGCTCTGTCTTGTCTCGTTCATCTAACTGAAAATGAAAAACAAAATTGTAAAATTGTTTTCCGTTGCTAACCTCAGACTCTCCAGACCCAGGAAACGACTTTTCGCACGAGGTCTCGCATAACCGAATATCGCCGCGGAAACTGTCCACGATCGTCTGTCCATAGGCAAGAAATGGCAGCAAAACAGCGAACCACAGCTGAACTCCCATCATCAGCTGAGACAACAGCACGGCCATATGCATCTACACAACATTTGCATACGTCACTATCGCACAAGCATGGACCATTAAACAACAGACTTGAAAGTCCTTATTGAGCGTTATCACAAGATTGCGTTAAACATAACAAGTATATCTTTTATACATAAGAAATACGTCCCGTTTATTGCACTCATAATGGAAACTAGATGATAAATTGCATTTACAAAGTCAAACTCTGCTCCAATTGTAATTTAAATCATCATATTTAAATATCAGAAATATATTTTTTATTGTGCGACATCTGTTGATGAGGATGCTAACTGATACTAGTATTTTTTCACGAGTTTCTATACCGTTCACAAAAACAATTGAAAATCCGTTTCATACATGTCCACAGATACGTCAAACTTTCTAAGTAAGTAAGTAAGTAAGAATATTCTTTATTATACCACCAGTAAACGCAAAGTAGTTTACAGAGGAAATAAATAATATAAAACATTTATGCAAAGTCATATAACATTCGCATAATAAAACTGTTTCTGGCAAAAGAATCAACTCTAGGAAGGGTTAGATGCATGGGCGGAGACCTAGGGGGGACAGGAAGGACGGTCCCCCCAATAAAAGTGTTGGGGGGACGGCCCATGCATTTGTCCCCCCCCCCCCCCAATGTTTGAGCGTCAAGACATTTTTGGCGGCGAAAATAGAAAATTTCGTCGAGATTTGGCCGGATGACTAAAAAAAAAAAAGGTCATCAACTTTTTTCGCGGCGAAAATACAATTTTTTTTCGAGATTTCGTCGGCCGTCAGAAATTTTTCGAAAAATCTCGCGTCTTTCCGTCCCCCCCCCCCAATTCTCGGCCCAGGTCTCCGCCTATGGTTAGATTATGTGACCTTGGTCGAGTATGGATCGAGTGACCTTAAGGGGAGGGAGGAGGTCGTGAAGAATGTGACAAGGATTTAAGAGCGGAAAAGAGCAGAGTCAGCTCTAGAACAGAGAGTGTCAAAACTAGGGAAATCGTTAGGAAGAAAGCTTGAACGGGTCAATTCTAGATAAAATACTGTGAGAAAATCTACACCAGATCTACACTGTCCTATCTCCGGTTTAAAAAGAGCTACAATATTGACGGCAACGACCATTAATTGTTGCCATAAGCAGGGCGTACACGAGGATATAGTGTAGGCCTGCAGCGTGTACCGGTACTGACCTAAAATATTGGCATGTTGTAGGCACAGTATCAATAATAAAAAAAAGGTCGTCAGAAAGTTTGGCGGCTGGAAATGGAAAATTTTCCGCGGGAGTTCAGCTCCCAAAACTGAAATCCTGGCGCCGCCACTGAAGCTGTCGCTAAACTCCGGATCCATGCCATGGTCCATTTTTACATATTGCAATCACAAATAGTGTGTCCACTTAGGCTATAGGCTACCTTGATTTCATTTGGTAGGCCTAGCCTACATGATTTTCTGAGAACGTCTGTTACTCTGTTATATAAACTTTCATAAAACAGGCGCCACCTCTGGCATGCCCTGAGTCTTATGAAGCCTAGTTCCAATACATTGCACTTGTCAGAAGTAAATGAAAAGGTTACTAATAACAATAATTATTATTGGCCGACTAACTTTTCTGCTTTCAAAGAAAGCTGCCAGCTTCTTAAATACACGCGTTAGCTGGCTGCTGGTGCCACCTACCGAATTCAACGGCAACTCATCGCCGGTGTCATGCGATATTTTATCACCCTTAAAGTTATCCAGGGATGAATTAATCTATCCCCCCTAATGGAATATACCGGTCTAGACTAACTGGGGAAGATAAACCACTCTATTCCATTGAAAAATGCGTATAATTGAAAACTTTGTTGTAATCAAAATGTAAAGTGACTCTAATTGTTTTAGTTGTCCCAAGCAATGTTCAGAGCAACGCAACTCGAATTTAGCCTACATAGTGGCTCTAAGTGTTCTTAATAGTTCTAAATGTTCTAATTGCTCTAAAACAAAAGCAAAGAAAATTATCTAGTAGGAATGCACATTCCTGTTAGTGCCATAGTTCAAAACAAAGCAGATGGAAGTTAATTTGAAAAAATAAATACGCGCGGAAGTCATAGGTGCAATCAGGTCCTAAAAGTTAGGGGGGGACCAAATGAATCACGTCCTAAAAGTTGGCGGGACCATAATAATAAAGTTAGGGGAACCAGTCAAAAGTTGGGGGACACGTCCCGTGGGTCCCATAGGGTGGTTACGCCTATGGCGGAAGTGCCTTTTCAACTTCTCTTCATCTGGAGGGGATACGATTAATACGAGTATAGGCCTACTCTATTTCGTGACGCCGGTCCATTGCTACGCGTTAAGTACGGCGTAATGAAAACAGACTGGAGAACTGTTGACAGATATTTGAAAGAGACCCAGCGCTAAGTAAGCGATAAGCTCGAACCTGCTGCCATGCATGGCATCCACGCAGGAGCGCTGACTGACGATGCTTAAGCAAAGTCTAAATTGGCTGCCAAAGAATGAAGACACTCGTGGTGCAATTATATCTTTCACTATAGCTAAAGAAGCGTTGACGGGCAACTGAAGAGGTATACCCTATATTCAGTGGCGGCGCCAGGATTTTCGTTTTGGGCGGCTGGATTTTCGGAAAAATTTTCCCCGTTTTCGGTCGCCAAAATTTCTGATGACCTTTTTTTTAGTCATCGACCAAAACCTGAAGGAAATTTTCCATTTTTCGCCGCCAATCTTGGGGAACGGTCCTTTTTTCGAAGCCGCCAAACTGTCTGACAGATCTCGTATAGCCTATACGCACCTTTGGTTTAATTTTGGTGGCTAAAGGTGGTCAATCGTCTAAATATTTAATTTTTACATGGTAAAAAAACTAATGGCCCTTTTAGGGGGCTTAGCCCCTAACCCCCCTAGCGCCGCTACTGCCTATATTTTGTTTGTATGTGCACTTATATCATGCTATATATTATATGAAGTATAAATGATTGAATGAGCCTACGAAGTTTTGAATCAATCAAGTTTTTAATTCATAGATGATAATATTAAACAAACATTTTACTCGTGCAGAATGTGGCAAGATATAGGCTATTTCCATTTCTAATTATGCCATGCATAACCCAGTATTTATGCATCGCCTTTTAACACCTCTCACAAATCTGGTTCTTAAGAATTGACTCCCCGCGGGCCGCAGCTGCTGCGTAAAGTGAGTAAGTTATTAAGCAAAAACGAAATGCTGCTGTTTATCTGCTATAGTCGGCCACAACGGGATATGCAAGGCTGACCCATGCAACATATATGAAATCTGCGACATGGATTTAAATGTTGCATGAATGACTCACGTGTTTTGCAAGGTCATGCATATATGCAAGAGTTGAACCTTGAAACTGATTACCTAAATGAATCAAGATGTTGACCGTACCTCTACCACGTCAAGGTCATTGTCAATTTTTTACCTCTTCAGTCGTCTCGTATATTATAGTCTTAATATAGTCTCGTTTGATGACTGTTCAATTCATTAACTTAATCGCCAAAACAGAAGCGACTTGCACAGAGTCTATATATATATATATATATATATGGACTCAGGCCTAATCATAATGGCTATAAGCTTAGACATGAAGCACTGCAATATGCATGCATGCATGCACCGTATAGGCGCATGTTATGAATTTAGATGATGATTGCAGAAAGCCCTTATAATATCTATATATGGCCTACCATAAATGCTGCAGTTGTATACAAATGCATGCATGGCAGTGTGGTGCAGCTTAATCCCTGGAGGATTATAACGAATCATTAATGATGCAGGAACGGACGCTGAATTAAGAAAGTTCCGGAATTTTCCTCCTGTAGGTATATATATATATATATATATATATATATATATATATATATATATATATATATATATATATATATATATATATGTTCAATGGGCACAAAGCAGATGCCACAATGGTTAAGCCTCTTAGAGAATCACGAGATTGAGGCGGTCGTTCTATACGATTACGTCGATTAGTATAGGGTATACACCAATGCATGCGTGCTATAGATTAAGGTGCAATTGTTTGTCTTAAGGTGAGAGAATCCTTAAAATATATCGGTCTTTTGAAAGATAATGCACCGCTGCATTTGCACCGTGTATAGTTCAGGACGATCAAGTGTCTGCAGAGGGAGGAGAAGTCAGGCAAGATAGGAAGAAGGGGAGGAGGGAGGACTTAAACGAAAGAGAGTGGCCTAAGTTAAGGCACGGCCATGGATGTATACGATATGCTGAGACGATTAAATAAAGGAATTAAGGAGGATATATATGATATAGGAGGAAATAAGTTATATAGCCATGCATATAGGCCTATATATATATATATATATATATATATATTTATATATATATGCAGCCAGTATATCGGACCTATAAGAGCAGTAAAATAAAGAAGTAGCCTATATAACTTAAGCTTATAGGCTGAAGGAGGAGAGCAGTGTATTCGATTAACGAGAGTGCATGGTGGATGGTCGGCTGTTACATGTGTGGTAAAACAAGTCAATTGTCTCTTAATGGCAGTGTGGTCTGAAGTGGCGAAGGAACGTTCGTCTTGAAGTGGACAAACGAAGAATGGACGGACGGAAGATGCATGGAGCACGATGCGCTCTGCAGGCATCTGCAGCAGCATCAGCATCTGCATCAGCAGCAGCAGCAGCAGCAGCAGTATCGCCTCGGCATCTCATGGCAGTAAATTCATGGAGAGTATGGGTTTAAAGAGCTCAAATCAAAGGAACATTCGGAATGGGATTATATAGGCGAGACCTGGAAAGCAGCTGCAGCATGCAAAGGGACTGCATGGGAAAGGGAGACACTGCAGAACAGGCGTATAAGGAAGAGCCTAAGAAGTAAGGAAGAAAAGCAGGAGAGAGCTATAAAATGGACGGAATATACACGTATAGGCCTACGTATCAGGACGAAAAGAGCGCCAAGAAAAGGGACAGGAGAAGGAAGAGAAGGGGGAGTAGGCGGCGGTTGATGGTGATTAGGAAGATGGGGGGTGGGGGAGGAACAGCAGCAACAGCAGCAGCAGAGTGGGCCTATACTAATTGTCCATAATGACCGTTTATCGCTGCATGTCGTGATTTATCACTTGCATGGTAATGAGGAGAGAGGAGAGAACTCGAGAAGGAGTTGGCACATTGAAATGCATGGCAGCGAAAGAGAAAAGATGGAAGGATCTTAGATTTTCGGGTGGATGGATGGGTGGGTGGATGAATGGATGAGTGGATGGATGAATGGATGAGTGGATGAATGGATGAGTGGATGAAAGGATGGATGGATGGGAGAATGTATGGATGAATGAATGGATGAATGGATGGATGAGTGGATGGATGGATAAATGGATGGATGGATGGATGGATATGTGGATGGATGGAGAATGGATGGATGGGAGATGGATGGATGGGTCCCGGAAGGATGGATGGTTGGATGGATGAATGAGAGAATGGATGGATGGATGGATGAATGGATGGATGGGTGGATGGATGGGTGGATGGATGGGTGATGGATGGGGGAAGGATGGGAGATGGATGGATGAATGGATCCTTGAAGGATGGATGGATGGATGGATGGATAAGAGAATGGATGAGTGGATGGATGAATGAATGGTTGGGTGGATGGATGGATGGATGGGTGATGTATGGTGAAAGGATGGGAGATGAATATATATATATATATACATTTTGAACCAATTTGCAACTATATAATAATTATAATTTATACTATAGGAAGATGCGTGAAATATGTTGTCGAGTGCATGCATGCTCTGCATGAATGCATGCAGGACGGGACGAAACGTGTATACTGCATATTATATATATATGTATATATATATACTACTGAGGCAATAGTTGCTAATTAGTTGGTGGTGCATGAATTCATGAGAATTAAGTGGCATCCTGTGGCGCATGATGCATGTTGGCCGTGATCTTAATCGGGTCCATTAAAGACATTATATATATATATATATACATATGCTTGTCTGTCTATATATATATATAATTATATATGCATGTGCAGTCGGTGTGTTTATAACTTTATTCTAATGTCGCTGTAATTATAGTGCATATAATATAGGCTACGCCAGCGTATACGCGTGTATATAATGTATACATAGTCATTAGACGAATGTAGATGATGATCATCCGCTGTTGTGACACGTTGACTGCATGCACCATGCAGTCGCTGCAGCTGCTGAGGGGGAATCGAGGGGCAGTATATAGAGATTGACCAGGAGTTGCTCCTGACCAAAATTAATGGACATCGGGGACTGCATGATCGCCGTACTATATATATATATATATATATATACTATATACATGTTTATATATAAGCACGTATATATATATATATTATAGCATGCAAACGAACGAAGACCTCGTCATCGTCGTCATCTCTATATATACGTATGTATATGTATGTATGTATATGTATACTTATCAGGATTTTGTAAATACAACGACCGACGTGTCAACCACTGTTTACAACTCTTCTGCCCCGACAGTTACCTCTGCAGCATGCATGCAGACTCAAATGCCAAATTAAACGATCCGTCGAACAGACAACTCTTCCTCCTCCTCCACTTTCTTCGGTTTCTATAATAGTGTAGTGAAGGTCCTTATTAGGAGGATCTTATTTCAACTCCTCCTTCCTCTTCCTCCTCCTCCTTCTCCTCACTATACTCTTCCTGCATGATCCTGGTCCTGCTCCTCCTCTCCACCTCCATCCTCCTCGTCCTCCTCGCACTCTTCCCTTATCTTCTCCTGCTCCATTCCCTCCTCCTCTTCTACTTCCTTCATGCTCCCATGGCGTGCATCTTCCGCTTCCTTATTTTTCTCCTCCTCCTCCTCCTCCTCCTCCTCCTCCCATGGCTTTTTAACGTGCAGTTGCATGTACACAAAATGTGCAGTTACTTATACAGTTAAAACTAGCAAAAAAGGTCATTGTCCTGCAATTGAAAGAAATTTATAACATGGAGGATGGGAAAGGAAAGAAGTTGTGCATGTTCTAAAAAATTCCTTAAAAGCAGCCCTGCCTCCTCCTCCTCCTCCTCTTCCTCCTCCTTCTCCTCCTCCTCTTCCTTCTCCTCCTCCTCTTCCTCTTACTCCTTCTCCTATATATAGGCCTGTATGCATTTGCACTATATACACATGCAGAGCTATACAGTGGCGGATCCAGAACGTTTCGAGGGGGGGGGGCAAAAATTTCGGTATTGGGCAAGGATAAATTTCATCTTTAGTCGCCGGAAAATCTGATTTATTAGTCGTTTTTCCGATTCTCACGGAAAATAAAACATTTTATCCGCCAAAAAAGTTGACGACCTTCTTTTAGTCATTCGGCCAAAATTTCGGGCAAAAAGTCCATTTCCCAAAAAAACCATACCATTTCCCCCATGAAAAAAGAGTTGATGACCTTTTTTATTTTATTTTTTTAAAGTCATCATAGACTGCTTTTGTAAAGGTCTGCGGAACTGAGGGGGCACGTCCACTTTCCAGCTTATTTATATATATATATATATATATATATATATATATATATATATATATATATATATAGAGAGAGAGAGAGAGAGAGAGAGAGAGAGAGAGAGAGAGAGAGAGAGAGCATGCAGGCTTCAAGTGAAACCTAATTATGTGTAATTATATATATACAATTATTATTATAATCTATTGGAAAGTGAATTCCTGAGCTATATATATACGATTGGACGACCCATGGATGTATATATATGTGCACCCGCGGCATGTCCGAGAGAGCAACATGCACCGTTGGCCCAAGATACTGCATGCATGCAGCAATTGGGAATATTTATATAATTAATAAATAATTAATTATAAGAGGCACAAAAGAATATGCATATATATTTATACCCGTTGTTTATACATTAATTGAGAAGACCTTATAAACATGCAAATAAACCTTTAAGAGGCATGCAATGTTTTGTATATAATTGTGCTTTAGAATATGTATAAATACGAGTATATACAGCTATACACGCATACTCCGTGTATGCAGGACTTATGAGCTATATATATATATACATATATATATATATACATATATACTTTCACGCGTTTATTATCATTTATATATACATATATATATATATATAAATATATATACAGGGCTTAAAGAAGTTAAAGTGTGCCATGGTTGGACCATCGACGTATGGGCTGGACGGTCATGGACGGCGTTCATGCACTTATTTTAAAATCATCACTTTTCCTGCCATTTATTTCGCCATCACATGCATATAATTATACTGGAAAGTTAAGGGTCGTCCAGGTACTTCTTTTTTACACTTTAAGCGCTGTGTATATATTTCAGGCCTGAAAGTTGCACGGATAACATAATACTTATGATATTGTATACGTCATATATATCACACATAATTATATATAGATATATGCATTCGCAAGTACGCATGCATATATATATAGACCTATAGCACAGAAAAGGAAAGCACAGGCCTATATAGGCATATGATTTAAAGTTTAAAAAATATATAAAATATATTTTTGTCCGCATTTATTTATAGCAGTGCTGTCCAACCTTTTTGGTACCGCGGGCCGCATAAGCAAGATTCTTGAAGCCGAGGGCCGCAACAGTAAACTTAGAAGCAATACCTAGCATTTATTGATACAAGGCCTTTTATATTAATATTGAAACGAGTACTGAAATTTAATATGGAATGATTATGATCTATCTAGCAATCTATATAGCTATCGATATATAATATATGTAATTTATATACCGCCGGTTCAAGATGACTATTCAGAGATGCTCCCGACCCAGAAATGATCAAAGAGCAGTTTTTGGAAAGAGTTCGACAAGTACCACAGGAATAATACGGTAATGAGAAACAATGGCATGTAGACCACACAAACCGCGATTGTCATGCTTCACAATAGTTGAGAACCAAAATGTGCAAGATGGCGTTTATCTCTGCCTTGCACTCGGTTTCGTCGCTCGTGCACACACGGTTTGGCCAGCTCAGCTCTTCATTACGTCGTCAGTCAATTTCTTTGGCTAAGATCTGTTGGACTTTATAGATCTAGCGCTATATAACGACTATGATTATCCTAACATTATGTAGTCGTCAGTTCTTCTTTCTCGAGTTCAGTTCTTCCTTTTCCGGTAATGGCTGAAGGACAGCTAGTTTCAGTTCTAGATCATGGCGATTAATCTTATTAAAATCTTATCGTTTACCAAGTGATCCGCTTCGTTTCTTAACAGGTTATGGGCCCAGCAAGCCTAGAGCACGTAATGATCACAAAAGTTTATGAAATAGAACTTTAATAAGACAAATAAGGATAATCCGGTCAACTGCGCAGTATAGCGTGACTGTTTTCTTACATCGCGACAGAAATGCGAGAAATTGTTTATTTCTTTTCACCGAAAGAATAAAAATGACGGATAAAAGCTCAGGTAAAATCGCAAAACTGAATAATAGCAACTACCAGATTTGGAAGTTTAAAGTTGAACTTCTGCTAATTAAAGAGGATTTGTGGGACACTGTCACTAAAGAAACCCCCGATCCTATTACGGAAGCGTGGCAAAGTAAAGATGGAAAAGCAAGGGCCACGATAGGTTTGTTAGTTGAAGACAACCAACTTCATCTAATAAGGAAAGAAACTACGGCAAAAGGTTTATGGGAACAATTAAAGAAGTATTATCAAAAGGCAACACTGTCCAGTAAAGTCAATTTATTGAGAAAACTGTGTGCATTAAAGTTAACAGAACATGGTGATATGCAAAACCATCTCGCGGAAATGGAAATTTTAATTGACCAGCTCACGGCGTTGGGAGAAACGTTGGCAGAGCATTTAACAGTTGCTTTCTTCCTCAGTAGTCTTCCAGAAAGTTACGGGACACTGATTACGGCATTAGAAAGTAGACCTGAAAATGATTTGACTGTTGAATTAGTCAAAAACAAACTTCTTGAAGAGTTTACAAGAAGGACAAGTAATTCCTCAACACATAAAGGACAGGAATTAAAGGCTTTAAAGGCAACAAAACCAGAAACAAATCCTAAGGAACATCGCACATGTTACTTCTGTAGGAAACCTAACCACTTAAAAAGAGATTGCAGAAAATATATCCAGTGGAAGAAAAGAAATCCAGACCATGCGGTTAAAACGTTGAGAGAAAATTTCAATGAAGAAAAACCAACAGAAAGTGTAGCACATACATGTCTTAAAGCAAACGAAAAAGACATAAGTAGTGTTTGGCACGTTGATTCCGGTGCAACAACACATATGTGCAGTAACAGAAATTTCTTCTTGAACATTAACAGACAGTACAACAGTGAAGTTTTTCTCGCTGATGGTCGAAAGATTAAAACAGCTGGAAGTGGTGATGTGACGATTAATTTCATAAAGGAAAACGGAGAGATACATGTTGCAAAATTGTGTGGAGTCTTGTACGTCCCACAATTGAAAGGAAATTTAATTTCAGTAAAGAAACTTGTCAGTAAAGGTTGTGAGGTGAGATTCAAGGAAAACAAATGCACTATCATAAAGGATGGAGAAGCAATAGCAATTGCAGATGACAAAAATGATTTGTTTGAATTGAGAATCTCTGACCAAACGAATAAAGTAAAGGAAACACATATCGCACAGGTTGCACAAAGTTGCACAGGTTGCATACACGTTTGGCATAACAGAATGGGACACAGAGATCCAAAAGCCATACAAAACATGGTGAATCAGAATAAAGTATCAGGAATCATCATCAAGCCGTGTAAATTCTCAAATGTGTGTGAATGTTGCATTCAAACAAAGATGACAAGAAAGTCAATTCCAAAGAAGTCAGATTCCAAGTCAGATGAGATTCTAGACTTAATACATACAGATGTTTGTGGACCAATGCAGACAACAACACCTGGTGGGAAAAGATATTTCATGACGATGATTGATGATTACAGTAAATATACAGAAGTGTATTTATTGGCAAATAAATCTGAAGTACCTGAAAAGATTCAAGAGTACGTCAAGTATGTTCAGACAAGGTTTGGTAAAACACCGAAAAGAATTCGATCAGATAGAGGAGGGGAATACACAGCTCAAAGGTTACAGAATTTCATGAAAAGTGAAGGAATTCAAGCAGAATTCACAAACCCTTATACTCCTCAACAGAATGGTTGTGCGGAAAGAAAGAATCGTTATCTCACCGAGATGACAAGATGCATGTTAAAGGATGCAGATCTACCGCTACAATTTTGGGGTGAAACCATAATGACAGCAAACCATTTACAGAACAGATTACCAGTTGAAGGGATTGAAGTTACTTCTTATGAAAGATGGAACAAAAGAAAACCAAATTTAAGCTACATAAAGAGATTTGGATCTAAAGCGTACGTAGCAATTCCTGCAGAGAAAAGGCAGAAATTGGACGATAAAGCCAAGAAATTGACCTTCGTCGGTTATGAAAGAGGCACAAAAGGTTACAGACTACTAGATGTGAATACTAACAAAGTATACGTCAGTAGAGATGTAATTTTTCTCGAGACAGATCCACATTTGTCAACAGAGGGTGATTTTGATTTGGACATTGAAGAACTGTCATCAAATTCAGATTTTGATGATGAAACTATTCTTTTTCCGACACATCAATTACCCGAGGAAGAAATTACACAGCCTGATAAGGAAATTACAGAAACTACAGACACTCAGGTAAATTTAAGAAGATCAGAAAGCGTCAACAAGGCGAAACCGCCTGAAAGACTAATTGAAACCATGAATAAAATAACAACGGTTGAGCCAGAACCAAGAAGTTACAAGGAAGCCATATCTTGTCAACAACAAGAATCCTGGCGGAAAGCAATGGATGATGAAATGAAATCATTGGATGAAAATGGAACATGGGTCTTAACAGAATTACCTGAAAACAAAACAGCCATTGGTAGCAAATGGGTTTACAAAATCAAGAAAGATGAAAAGGGAAATATAACAAGATATAAAGCTCGTTTAGTAGCACAAGGATATTCTCAGAAACTTGGAGAAGATTCTGATGAAGTATTTGCTCCAGTAGCAAAACCATCAACTCTGAGAACTATCTTGAATATAGCAGGTTCTAAAGGCATGATAGTAAAACACTATGATGTGGAAACAGCTTACCTGAATGGTGAACTATCTCATGAAGTCTACATGAAACAACCTGATGGATATCAGAAAGGCACTACAAAAGTCTGTAAATTGAAAAAGAATTTATATGGACTTAAACAAGGAGCAAATGAATGGAACAAAAAGCTCAATGAAGTACTTGTCACTGATGGATACAAGAGAAGTGACAATGATCAATGTTTATATTCAAAACAGTACGATGATGGATGGATTTACATCTCAATTCATGTGGATGACCTGATTGTATATAGCATCGACAAAATCTACAATGTTAAAGAAGTTTGAAGAACTTATGAATAAAACTATGGTCATGAAGATCCGGGTGTTTTGAAACAGTTACAGAACAAAACATATCGGAACTAAATATCATTTCGTACGAGAAATGTACAGAAAGAAGGAACTAGACATTCAGTATTGTTCTAGTGAACACATGATAGCTGATCTCTTAGCTAAGCCTTTGGAAGCAGTTAAAACTAGGAAGTTTACTAGTGAAATTGGGCTAAATTGAGGGAACAGTTTATTTGTTATGATGTTATGGTAAAGTAGTCGTTAAGGAGGGGTGTTGGACTTTATAGATCTAGCGCTATATAACGACTATGATTATCCTAACATTATGTAGTCGTCAGTTCTTCTTTCTCGAGTTCAGTTCTTCCTTTTCCGGTAATGGCTGAAGGACAGCTAGTTTCAGTTCTAGATCATGGCGATTAATCTTATTAAAATCTTATCGTTTACCAAGTGATCCGCTTCGTTTCTTAACAAGATCCACTTTATGACGGGGCGAATTTCCATCCTACTGCTATGGCTTTCATAAAAAAATCGTCGATGCCAGAGTCCTGGTCTAGGGAGCTATAGCTAGCAATCATAGCAATTGGACCAGAGGGAGCCAAGACATCGCCAGTCGTCGGCCCTGGATCTCTTATCGACTGTTTCTTTCTAATCCTTAGGCCTATAACTAGATCTCGACTATCTCTTGAAGGATTGGTCGCAGTCACTTGCAGACGTTGTTGTAGCCAAACTCTATAGCCTACACATCTCAGGGACTGACTCAGTGTGAGAATTGTGGAAAAATAACTGGGGGGGGTTGGACCATTATCCACTTGGAATTGGGGTGTAAAAAACATACTTTAACATGGGGCTCTAAGAAAGACTGGGGGGGTCGAAACCCCCCCAACCCCCCAGCAATTCTTACCCTGGACTGACTAGAAGTGAACGGTTGCGAGGATTTGCGAGGTCCGTTTAGTTGAGTAGAGTAATAAGAGTTGTTAAAACCAGAAGTCGTATTTTAATCTCCGGATAGACTACGGGAACCTAACCCCAGGAAAAGAAAGAAGGGAGAGCCTTTTATATAGTCTAACTGGCCTTCCTGGTAGCATTCCAAATCGGCGACTGCCAGAAAGTCAATAAAAATTTATATACGCTCAAGTCGACCAATAATTCCTGTACTTCATTTTACACAAAGTGCACGAATTTAGTGAGACTGGGCGGGCCACTTGAAATCCCCTCGCGGGCCGCATGCGGCCCGCGGGCCGCACGTTGGACAGCACTGATTTATAGTCTGCAATTCTGCATATATATTTTGTATGGGGGCCCGCAGTGTGTGTGTGTGTGTGTGTGCGTGCGTGTGTGTGTGGGTGTGGATGTGCCATGGGTGTGTGTGTGTGTGTGTGTGGGTGTGGATGTGTGTGCGTGTGGGTGTGTGTGGGTGTGGGTGTGAGTGCGCGCGCGCCCATGCATGCAGCTCATAATATATGTATATATATGGTAATATATTATATTGCCATTTGCCATATATATATATATATATATATATATATATATATATATATATATATATATATATATATATAGCTCTGCAGGGTTAATCTTTCTGCAACATATATACCGAGGCAATACCGCATTCATGATGCTCCTCTTAACACAAACTATGTAGGCCTAATGCACAGACGCCACAATAAATTAATTATCACAACAAAATCATATATATACCGACAGAATAAATTACACAACACAGATCAAAACATATATAAATAGGTTTAGCTTTTAAGTATAATAACACGGATGATAGATGCATATATATATATATATATATATATATATATATATATATATATATATATATATATATATATATATATATATATATGACAATTGATGCATCGTGCACCCATGCATGCACGCATGCAGAGGTGCATGTTTAGCATATTCGACTGGCATGAATGGTATACACGCGTCCATGCATGCATAATGAGCAGCATTTGCGATGGCAATAGACTTATATTATAAGATGCCATTCAAGACCATCGATGCATGACTTGCATGGTTCTGCATGCTGCTGCTGCTGCTGCAGGAACGGTTGCCATGGCGCTAACTGCATGCGTCGCTGCGATTGGCCAGTGAACGTCGTCGCCATGGTTACGCTGCATTCGTCGGCAAGCATCACTGTAGATGTCGCTGCTCATCATCGTCTGAAGCATGAACACACCACTGACACCAGCACCAACAGCAGCAGCAGCACCAGAGTGATGATTGTCCTGCATAGGATGGAGACAAGGGACACCTGCAGGAAAGCCGGATTCATGTGCCATCCGATGACCTTCAGACCCTGCAAGGTCACGCAGGGTCATCGCGTGAGGTCGCAGCTTCCGTTTCGTTTTGTAGCGCCTGTTTTGGAACCAGATCTTCACTTGAGTTTCGCTGAGGTTCAACGCTTTGGCGAGTTCCGCTCGGTCGCACCCAGACAGATAGCGATGCTGGCTGAAGCACCGTTCCAGATGAATGACCTGCGAGTGCGAGAACGCGGCACGTGATCGCTTTCGCTTCTTCCTTTCACCTGCAGCATGCTCCGACTGTTGCGGATGATGCTGCTGCGGTTGCGGAGGCAGGATGAACTGTTGCTGCCGCTGCAGACGACACGCATCAGTTACTTCGTTGCTCAGCACCATCACTCCGGTCTTCGTATTCTTCTCCGGAATTTCTTCTGCACAAATTTAAGGCATCAACAGCTGCATCAGTTGTACACATTGTGTCTGGCATTGTCTGTCTCATGCTGCAGGGTCTGATTAAGAAATGGGAAGGCCCTGCTCGGGAAATTTTTTGCGGAAAATTCTGGTGACTTTTTTAGTCGTTTGGTCGAAAATTTCGTAGAACGGTAGAATATACCGATTATTTCCCGCCAAAAAGTTTATGCATGCAGCTTATATAACTAGAATCATACATATACATAAATTGATTATATATATATATATATAATCATATATAAATATATATTATAATAGAACATATATATATATATAGAATAAATAAAATTAGGCAACTTATTAATTGGAAATGGCTAAAAACTAATTAATTAAATGCCCATCACTGATTGCAATGTATACGACAAAGATAGCATCTGTATAAGAATGCATGGTGTATATTAACAATTTATATGGCGCCATGGTATATTTCTTACCTTGGCGTTTGGACCAGTTTTCGCTGTTGGTCGACTGTGTTTGAAGATGTTTGACGGATGACTGACTCTGCCTCATCATCCCTTCATCATCTGCAGTCGGTGAATGACCTTCAGCATCATCGTCTGCATATGACGTCATGCATCCAATGTCATCACCTGCACTGACATCGTCATTCCTATCGTGCAGTTGCTGCGACTGATGTGTTAATAGAGATGGGTTGTCATGGAAACTGGTCTTCATCATCATCATCTCATCTCCTCTTACCATCCTACTGCCCTCTGACCTCTGACCTTGTACGTCTCTTTCCCTCCCAGCATCCTCGTCTCCATCTTTCTCCGTCTCTGTTGCTGCATCAGGTGACTGATAAGTGATGTCGACCTTCGCAGATGAGATCAGATCGCTGATGCTGTGGTTGCTGCTGCTGCTGCTGCTGCTGTTGGTGATGATGCGGTTATCACTGCTGCGGCAACAGGCGATGCAATGGGACGCGTGCATCTTCGATGAATTGATGAGACAATGCATGGACATCGGACGGATGAATGCATTCATCGGCGGCGACGGAAGAGAGTCATGTGATGGCACTCCGGATGGGATGCTGTTACTAAGCCATGGATGGATGGGAACCATGTGGGAAGTACCTGATCTGCTGCAGCCAGTGAAGTCAAGATAGGAGCGCGTCGAAGTGAGCGATGGCGACTGTAGCATCCGATACGCATGACTGACCTCGACCAATGGAGACAGATCTGAAAATACGCAGCAGCAGCAGCAACAGGATTGACTGCAGTGCTTCCCTGTGTTGCCATGCATGAACGTGCGATCAGAGCAATTAGGCTTTGAACTCATCTGTTGGTCCTCATCACTTTCCAGCTGTGCAACTTCATTCGTCTTGATTGGATTCCAATTTCTTCCGATGATTGATTGTTTGTCGTCCAGACGAAGAATCGATTCAATTGAGAAGATCTTCTTCCGCTTCTCCATCCTCTCAACACGAATTCCTCTCTCTTGCAATTAAGTTCTCAATGTGCAACTGGTCCACTTTAGACGTCATCATTCATACGCATTATAGACCTATGTTGTAGCCATTTCATGTTTCATTTCACGTGCCACCCCCGCCCCCATGTATGCGTGTGCAGCGGATAGAGAGAGAATCGGTCTGTAATTGATTCCACATAATATATAGAAGTCGGTCAGTTTAAAAAAAGTTCATCGTCTTTTAGCTCCAAACATATGCGGCTCGTATATAGCCTACAAATGCAGCAGCTGCATATGTATAGCATAGGTTGACCATGCACTCCACCAGCAGCATGCCTATTTAATCGAGTGTTAATAATAATATTAATGAAGCATGTATACTTCACATCACTACACATCCATGAACTCATCACAGTTCATTTCGATGGCTTATTGACCATTATCATTATGCCATTGCGAACATAATTATTATCTCTGCAGAGAACGGTTTATTTTAATACACGAGTCCTTCGTAATTCATCCTGCATCGAGTCCTTCCCGGCAACTTCGCATAACCTACAATACAAGCCTATTAATATATGCCTAAACGATGTTATGGAAGAGAAGGATGGATGGACGGACGGACGGACGGACGGACTGAAGACAAACAAACGACGTTGTGGTCATGTCTCACTTTGGCCCCAGAAGGCAAAGCGACGCCCTCTCTTAGCGTTGAACAAAGATGCTTTTACTCTCCTCCACCGCCTCCTCACCTGCAGCAGAATCTACGACCGTATACAGTTGAAAGACAGATTATTGACAGGTGTACGAGCGAATCAGAAACTCCTCGTGTCTGTATTATAGCCAATGACTTTTCGGTGACGTTTCCGGTGTAGGCTGGACTTCACGAGGGTCCGCCCTCTTGAATGAACGATTGATCAGTGCCAAGAAGCAGAGTGGAGAGTTACTAGGCTATGATGAGAACAAGAATAAAAAGGAGAGGAGGAGGAGGATAATATGGAGGAGGAAGATATGGAGGAAGAGGCGGAGGATATGGAGAAGTAGGAGGAGATGGAGGAGAAGGAGATGAAGGAGGAGGAGGACAAGGAAAGAAGTAGGAGGAGGAGGAGGAGGACGAGGACGAGGAGGACGAGGAGGAGGAGATCTAAATAAATACGTTCTAATTGGGGTCCGAAGTTCCGAACGCAGATTAGACCTATACCTTAACGCCGTTTGCTCGAGGCAAGAACATTGCGCCGAAGAAGTTGGAAGATAATCATGCAGTGCAGTCTGCAATTGTGGCGAGGGATAGAGAGGCAAGGAGATTAACTGTTGTGGGATGCGTAATTGTGGACTATATATTATATAGGTCTATTTAATTCTGACAACGGTCAAGATAAGTTGGGCGCGGTGGTGTAAGCCTAGCTAGTGCATGAGAATGTTCGTTGTCTTGCAGCCGGAGGGTTGAGGTTCGAATCCGCCTCAAGCCGCCGCGTATACAGACCTTGGCCAAGTCCTTCACTCGGCACTTCTGCATGAAACACCGATTCAGTGTCCGCGCGCTGTGGTCGGGAGCGCTTCTGAGTAGATATTTTTGGAGGGGCGCTATATAACAAGTAGGCTATACATAGGCCACATACTTCACTCACAGATCGCCCAATATAGAGCTAGGGGTTATGAAAATTGTTGAATCGGACTGGCCCGATGACGTCAGAAATCCAGACAATGTTGAAAGTGCACACTTGTTATAGGCATCTCCAGAGGTGTGTCACTTCCATGAATGGCATTCCCAGAAAAATGTGGCTGCTGCTGTTGTTTTTATCTATAGGTCTATACATTGCAACTGTATATAGCCCCTATTATAGCGTATACTTTATAATATAGGCCTACCAGTACATCAGTGGTCACCAACCCGCGGCTCGCGAGCCACATGCGGCTCTTGAAGAGTTCTGTGGCGGCTCGCCAGACCTATCCAAATAATGAATTTTTTAACCAAAAATCGCTGAAAAGATTTCCGCGTTACTTGAGCTCAAAATTCTGCAAGGTTCGCATTTTGTAACTGATCTCTACAGCTCATTTACAATGGCATTTATGAAGAAATTGAACTTAATTCCAATCAGCATTAGCTGGAAATGATATGAAATATTTTCCGAACTTGGCAACTTGAAAATGGCCTCTGATCTACCAGCGTCTTAGACTGCAGGTGAAGCAAAAGAAGATTCTGCACAGGCTTCACTTCGGTTGTCCTATTTCCTTGGTGACCTTTATAAAGAGTTCCAAGAAAGGTTTGCAGATTTCTCGAAATCAGAATCTCTGCCCCAGTTTCTCATCAAGGCCCCTTCAGTGCTGAACCTGAGATGATCTCAAACACAGCTGTTCAATGCAGTTTGACATACATAAGCTTTGAACTTGAAATTATTGACCTACAAGAAAATATTGAACTCAAACAGTGACATAGATCTGATGTCACAGAGTCCACATGCAGACCTTCTCTGACTTTGTGACTTCTGGAAGTTAGTCAATACACAAAATTATCCTGTTTCTTGCATGCTATATAGCTAGTAAAGTTGCTTCATTTTTCAGACCAACTTATTTATGCGAGCAAACCTTTTCAGTAATGAACATTCATAAATCAATGCTATGGAACAGGATAACAACCAATAATTTCCTGGTTCAACTAAGAAAATGCTGTTTCCAGTTTAATATGAACCACAATATGCATCTTTAGTTGGCAATATGCAGAACCAGATTTATCACTATAGTTCACGACAATGACATAAAGATCAATAAATGGACAAGTCTATGAATTGGTTTATTTTCTTACATATAGGTCCTATATTTTTTTTATTAATTCTGATTTATATATTTTCTTATTTATGATTCATAACATATCTAATATATCTAAGAAAATATAATATATGATTATGATTAACACTGGCAGCTAATGATGCCATGCAGAAATTACTTAATAGTATAGGCCTATTTATTGTGATTCAAAATTTCCTAAAACCATGGCGGCTCCCAAAAGTTGCCAAAATTGGCAATGCGGCTCCTAACAGAAGAAAGGTTGGTGACCACTGCAGTACATGATTTGATCGGTTACAATAAACCGTGATATAAATTATCATATCTGCCTACTACAATTTGATTACAGTGTTAGATCTATTTATCCACCTAAAGAAATAGACGAAACACCAAAGAAGGGAGTCATCGAATATTTACAACCGATATTAGTCTAGTAGGCCTACACAAAATCAGCGGGTGCCACCGTGCCATCCGCCATTGCAAGCGCTCGTTTGCGGGATTTGGCCCCCCCCCCATCCACCCCAGAAACCTGAATTCGTCCCCTCCAAAGCAGAGGGACTAGTTTAAAGTAAACACTGACCATGCACAGTTGGGGTATATACTGCGCATCCATCCATGGCATGCATGAAGTCCACACAGTGCATGTCCGCTCTGCATTCGGGCAGGGCTTTTTTAACGTGCCGTTCTACACAAAATGTGCAGTTCTAAATGGATTCGTGCAGTTGTAGGAGCACTTCCGTCACGTTCCGTGCAGTTAAAACTATTAAAAATAGGTCATTTTCCTCAGATTGGGAGTAATTTAGCCTACCATGGAGGATGAGAAAGGAGAGAAGAGGATGTGCAGTTCTAAAAATTCCTTTAAAACAGTGCAGGCCTGCATTCGGGAGCGCCTCTGAGTAGAGTGCTTGAAGGGGCGCTATAACAAGTGCACATACAAACAAACACCTGAAACAGGACATCGATCGAAAACTGGAGAAAGTGCAACTGTGCAAATAAGAGCTACAAAAATGATTTATTAAGAATTAAGATTAAGATTAAGACTACCGGTATATTAATGGATCTATTCCAGTTTCTGCTCTTTAGCCTATATCTAGTCATTTCTTTCTTCTTTGACCCGTGGTCTCTTGGTTGTCCCTCTAATGAAGACCTTCTGCATGTCTACAGCCCATCCAGACTGTGCCATTTCTTTACATGTAGGCCTAGGCCTGAATGTTTCTTATGCTATAATAGGCCTAATTCTTCATAGCCTATACAGACTACAGTTATTATCAATGTTTGTCGGCCTTTGCCATGTTCCTCATAAAATGTGCAGTGATTGTTTCAAAAAAGCTAAGGTCAAAAAGGGCCTAGACAAAAATCTGTCAGGTAACCGATATTAGGCCTACTGCTAGAGTAAGCCTATAGACTACTGCTACAAAATTAATCTCATACCCAAGATGGTGTTAAAGAGAGCTATATACTGCTTCAATAGTACCGACGTACCGTTCTATTGTTGAATTATTAGTCACGTCGCCATCAGATTCTGATGAATGCTTGGCAAACTGCTGACTCGGAACACATTATAAAATAATAACATGCTATCTATCTATCTATCTATCTATCTATCTATCTATCTATCTATCTATCTATCTATCTATCTATCTATCTATCTATCTATCTATCTATCTATCTATCTATCTATCTATCTATCTATCTATCTATCTATCTATCTATCTATGCAATTTATATAGCGCCCCTTCAAGGACTCTACTCAGAGGCGCTCCCGACCCAAGCCCGGTCAAAAAGAAAAGTCTTAAGCAATCCATAGAATGAGCCCGACGTGTTCCGAGGGTGGGAACGCAGGTTACAGGGAAGGTCATTCCAAACGGAAGGGCCAATGACCGAGAATGCCCTGCTCTGCCTAGTGGCAGTGCGGGCGTAAGGAACCATAAAGTCACCTCTAGTGGCCGAGCGCAGAGATCGGCGACCTACAGTAGTAGAGGTCAAAGTGAATAACTCACAGAGATAAGGTGGTGCTGTGCCCAAGACACAGCGCCAAGCAAAAGAAGCAACCCTGAAGTGGATGCGTGACTGAACTGGAAGCCAATGTAAGACATCACGAATGTAATCAGAGATGTGGCCAAACTTAGGGACACCACCCACCAGGCGAGCAGCTGCCCGCAGGACCCCCTCCAAACAACGCAGACGAACCTGAGGAAGACCAAAGTAGAGAGAAGAGCAGTAGGCCTAGTCCAATCGATTAGCAATAAAGGCATGAACCAAGGTGGAAGCGGAAGAGGAAGACAGAGAGCCAGGGCCGGATTTAGGGTGGTGGGGGCCCATGGGCGCCCGTTGTGGTGGGCCCTTTTCTGCAATGGATATGTTGCTTTTGATGCACAGTATCGGACAGGAACAAACCCACACGTATACGACCATAACATGTTACAGATAAACAATGCTAAAAGCAATGTTTAAATTGTTGACTTATGGTCAATAATTTTTAAATACATAAATGAAGACAAATTGAAAAGATCATTTGCTTATAGATAAAGTGTCTAAATCAATTCTCAAATGCAAAGATAAAGGATAAAAGTTAAGCAGCTTCTTGTCCAGTTTTTAATAAGGCAATGAGATAAAGAAAGAAAGTAGAAATAGTGACATGTGAGACCTCCAAAATAAAGCAGTTGTATGCAGTTAAATAGCTCGGTTAGGTCTACAGTTGAGTCTAAATTTTAGTAGGGTCGTTAGGGAATTTGCACCCTTTTCTATTGGCAAAGTCATCAATTAGCTGATTAAAATAGAGTTGGTAAAGAATATGACTCTATACTCAACACTGCAAGGTATACGCATGAGCGGAGTTTGGTTTCCGTTCTTAGAGGGGCTAAAGCCTTCTTGAGGGGGGCTAAGCGCGGGAAAAGATAACATTTATACGGTAAAAAATTAATCTGGGTCTTCTTGGCTTAGCCCCCCTAGCCCCTGATAAACTCCGCCCATGGTTATACGTCTCACATGTGTCTCAAATAATCTTCATCTTGTAAAACGAGCATTCAGTAGGCCTACTACAGTTTGTGACCATGAGCTACAAGTACATTCTTAGCATAATTTGCACATTTGAAAATGAATTTTCAATTAACATCTTTTTCGAGTAGCCTACTTGGCACATGAACTGCTACTAACTTATGCCAAGGCCTGCTCTTCCAATTTCGTCCTTAAGCATTTTGACAAGATAAGAGAACTGCTCGTTGCTCGTTGCCAAGACTTTCATCGAGGTCGTCACCACAGCCGCTACAAGCTTTTTCGCAGAGTTGAGGAGTTCTCCATCACTGATATTTCACTATAGGCCTACATAATTCAAGATTAGATACAAAACAAACCAAACCTTGAGCAGAGTAACAGCTTCTAGTCCGCTATGCCTATTATATAGTGCCCTCATGCCGATTTACAATTCGCCGATTTCGGTTCATGACTGTCGGTTGAAATCATTTAGACTCTTCAAATAATATTAAATAATAGTCAAATGATTTGCAAACTCCATCTGTGACCTTATAAACCATGCATATTATGAAGGTAGAGTCTATATAAGACTGGGGTCTAAAAGATACTGACAGACAGCACAGCAATGACAGTAAAGATGTCGCCGTCCACTGCTACAGATGTGGGCATTGGGTCGTGGCACTGGAGTGCTACAGCGTTAGACAGAATACCTCACTATCTGCAGCAACCTGATACACGTGGGAGGGGTTGGAGCTCAGGACACTGACTGCCTCGATCTGTTCCTTGTCTGCTGCGTATACTGACTAGTCCAGAGAACACCTCTGACATGCACTGACAGTATAGCCTATGTCTACACCAACGGGCAAAAGCTTGAGTTAAAAGAAATATAATCTGTCAACAGCAGGTGTTGAGGATGCCATGCTTAAAGCCCTACTGCCAGGGTGACTGATGAGCAATATCAACGAGTACAGATAGTGGTCAATTCAAAACCACTCACTGATTAGGTCTAAGATTCTGTGGCAATTAATACACTTATGGTTAATTCCTTAATTTAAAAAAAATTAAACTTCAACTGGTGGGGGCCCCTAAGTGGTGGGGGCCCATGGGCTGGAGCCCGAGTAGCCCATGCCAAATCCGGCCCTGCAGAGAGCGAGACACGACTCGCAACTGACGCAAATGGTAGTAGCAAGAACGAGTCAAGGCCTTAAGAGGAAGTGTATACTGTGTTTATACCACAGAATAGATAAAGCTTTATCTATTCTGTGGTTTATACTGTGCTCGTATCACAAGTAGGCCTATAGATACTGTGCTCGTATGGAGAATTGCGCACAAGAATCTGGCCTAAGCATCTGCCGCTTTACGTTGCGAACTAAAGAACAAGGACAAGATGTCAACAACAGCGGCTCGAACATTAATAAGTAATTTCTGGTCGTAAAGTGTCTCAAGTGACGGATCCTTGCATCTAATTATCGGAGAAGAGAGTCGGTCAGTCGGAGGTCGAAGGATGATGCAAGGTAAGCTGATTCAGGAGACCCTGAGTCATTTGGAGACGGTGAGGCAGGTTTTGGAGAGAGTGTCCTCGATTGATAATGACTCCTCTTCTACGTCGACTTTTGACTTCCTTTCGTCGGGCGTTGTGGCAGGTGAGGCTTAATGGGCTAAAGACCTAAGCTACACATCCCCTCTGACCTCTCCATTTTACCACAAGGATTCACATGACGAGTTGACTTGCCTAGCAGCTTCTTACACGGATCAATCAATTTTCATGTTGAACTGTAATGAGGTGCTCTTGATTTAGATAATTTTGCAATATTTTGTCTTTTTAAACGAAATCTTTAAAGAGTTTACGTTCTAACGATATTACTACTAGAGTACGATATTCGACTTTTACTTTAGTTGAGTTTTGATTGTGTTGGTGGTAACAGGGATCATTATTCGTCCAAGTTGAGCTGTGGTACGTCATCTATCACCAATCAAAGTATACGTAGAATTTGGTTCAGTGCCTTGCTGCAATTTCTAACTTCTTCTGAAAATTTCGTATAAATGTGTTTTAACAGTATATGGTAAAAAGTTGTCATGCATTGGTTCAGTTTCTGATTTGCTCTGTTAACATGTCCATCGAATATTTCTTATATATATAGGAACAACGCATCTATTGAATGAAGGTTTCAATCCTGAATTGGAGCACAGAGCGCAGAGAGGTAGGAAATAGTTAAACATCCAGATGAAGTTAATCAACAATTATTTGCCAGAGACTGAAGCATTATAAACTTAGATTATGTATATGAATGCTTTTTACTCTAATATTGATCAATCAAAATGCAAATTTATTGTTTTTGTTTGTATGTGCACTTGTTATAGCACCCATTCAAGGGTTCTACTCAGATGCACTCCCAACCACAGCGCGGACACTGAATCGGAGTTTCACGCTGAGCAATTGTGAGGACTTGCCCAAGGTCCCTATGCTGTTTGCTTATACCTTGCTTGCATTGCAGATTTTTTAAATAATAATAATATGACTAGTTTACTACATTAATCATTCTTTTGCTAATTTGCTATAATGTTACATTTGGTAGTGCTGCTTATAAGGAAGTCCATTTGATCAAAATTTATCAAATAAAACATCTAAGAACTCTGCATCCAGCTCAAGACAGAAAAGGTTTTCAGTTACTGATGGTGGCTTGGCAGATGCAGAGACTGCTGCAGGTATGAACCTTCTGAAAACCATCAGAACATAATCTGTCAAATGTGTCTGTGTTCTTGTTAACACATCATCATAGGTATTGTGCACAATACCTATGACGATGTTGTTGAATTGGTTGCTCTTAGTGGGTGACAAGTTCTCAGAGAACATTCAAATCATTGCAAATGAACCGTCGCTGGCGTTCTTCCGCATCCAAGAACACATACGAAACACGGTTCCACAGCTAGTCGACAGCAAGGTCTGTTAGCAGCATCTGCAACTTCTCTTTGTCTCCTTGTTTGTCCCTCAGTATTTTAAGTTATATACATATTTAGTTTATTGAAGAACTTTAAGTTGACATACTGCAATTTATTACAGGAGGTTGGGATGAATTGTAGACTAAGCTATTATCTGTTTCTGCCAAATTCTGGGGCATTGAAGAAAATAGTTATCCCTGGGTGCCAGAGCTAAAACTGATGCACCATGATTACATATTTACGCAACATCTTTTAAGAGAGACTCTTGACAGATCTGACTTCGTAAAACTGTGTTTGAACAAAATAGTTTTGAATCGAATAGAAGTCAAAGAAAGACCAAGAGCTCATGTCTAAGGTTAATAAGCAATTTATTTTTGCAAGAAAGTTGAGCAATCACATCAACAATTTTTTTACTGCAAAATGGAGGTTTGGGCCAATAAGACAGCAAGGTCACTTTGCACAGTGGGTGATGTGGCTGTCTACAATATACCTTTACATGCACTCTGTTCTATTACAAGTAACTAGGGGGAAGACTGATCTTCCAAACGATCAGAAATGGGGAGGAGGACCACCAGTTGATGTAAAGTAAAATATTAGGGATTGCTCGTTTTTCTTGGGCAAGTCAATTGAACATGAAACTACATTGTGATGATCTTTCTGCTAAAGTGCACGTAGCATTCACAGAAATGGAAATTACAAAGCCTAATTTAAACCAACGGCTGGATCCCTCATTTTTCAGAGACTGAAACTGCTTAAAAAATTTTAATCACTTTGTGTGATTGTTTATGAACATCTAATTGTTACCGTATGTAAAGTGACAACTTGGTTTATTTTCTTGTTTCAAAGCATGAAGTACAGAGTCTGCAGAACAAAGTCCAAGGAAGTTACTTCGATACTGAATATGCTATCAAGTATGTCTTTTCCTCTGAGTTTACCATATTTCCGAATTTAACATGAATTTATTTTAACTGAACATTACTATGAGACTCTAAATTCTAAAATGAGATTTTTTCCCCTTTTTCTCTCTCTATTGTTTTGACTACAAGTGTCATCATTAGTAGCAGTTGTTTTGATGTTCATCATAATGAACTATTCTCACAATCATGATGCGAGCACTTCTCTGAAATGATGACATATCTGTTGATTGTTTTGGCAGAGCAGTGACTGCGATGGAAGAGAGCCAAACTCATTTCCAGAGCATTCAAGATCTGATCAAGAATTCCATGTTCATGAAACAACAGATCAAATACGAAAGAGAAAGAAGGCAAGTTGATGCAAGTTATCCAAAAACTACAGTTGACCATATAATTATTGATTCCGATTATTTTTCGAATTTCTTAATTATTGGACTCTTTTGTTTGTAATAAATTGTTACTTTTGTATGTAATAAACTGTTACCTAAATATTCTTAATAGTTACAGTATTATTTGTTTCTATTAGGTTTGACTGACTACCAAAAAACATTAATGAAACATGACAAGCACCTGTGCATGAAGAACTTTTATTTAAGCTTTGTACACATAAACTGATTCGAGGTGGCTTGAATTTTCAAACAAATGCAAAGTGAGCACTCAAACCAGACGTGCGACAGTAACCAATGGGGCATTCAAACATGTGGCAAAAAAGATAAATCATGAGTTGCTAACAAATATTTTTATTAGTATTGTTATGTTGCATCCATAAGCTTGCTTATCTTTTTGGTGAGCATGTTAATTCAGTTAATTGATTTTCTCTGAGTTTTGCCGATGGTGGTTTCCTCTGGTGCAGGAAGAATCGGAATCAGATGATGCGAACACAGACACTAGATGTCACCCTGGCACAGAGCGAGAGACAGCGCAGGGCAGAATTCACTCAGAGTGTTCAACTCCCTACAACCACGTCACTGTGAGTTCTCATCTTTGATTTCTTCCTCCTGTTCTTTCCCGTCTGCCTTTTCATTTCATCCTCTCATCTTTTCATCTATTTCCTCTTTGATACATCAGTCACACCTTGCCTTCCTAATGGTGTCATTGCAATAATGCGAAAAATAAAAGGATTACAATAAGCACAGAATATTTCAAGTGAAAGCCAGATGATTTAGTCAGGAGTTAGTTTTAAGATTTTGGCTCTAGTTGCACATAGTAACGAACTCGGACTGTAGGCTGTCAATGAGATGAAACAGTGAGGGAGAAGGCTGGTCACTTCGCCTCATGTCGTAGTTAATGTTCCTAATTAATGCTTCATAACCATGGTCTTTTGGGGTTGGCATTAGAGACTTTTTAAAGGGAAAAATGCTATAGGAGGATTATGAGAATAAGGTGGACACAAAAAGGAACTAACATGGAACTGTACAATCGGAAACACCTCAAGGAAAACATGATGCAGAGGATAATCCGAAGAAAACTGGGTCTGTTCGGTCACATGTGCCGAATGAGTAATGATATGAAGATCAAAACAGTGGCGTTTGGAATGATGGATGGACGAAACAAAAGAGGGCGCCCTAATAGAGAATGGGCAGATGCTATGATTGGTATCACTGCTAGAGCCAAGCCACATTGCACTGGAAAGGGAACAGTGTAAGAACACATTAAAAATGGTGTCAGTCACCTACGGGCAATGAGCCCACGGTTCATTATGATGCTGATGATTAAAGACTACTCTTTTTCATTCTATATTTTTATGAAAATGCCTATCTTTATTTTAAATGTTGATGTGCTTTTGTTTTTCGTGCAGGCAACTGTTTGAAGATTCACCGAGAGTGAGGTCATCATCGTTGACATCGCAAGACAAACCAACTCCGAAGCCAAACACTGGCGACACATAAGCGGCATGTAACAGAGGCATAGACTGATGGAGAGACAAAGACAGGAAGGGATAATGAGATGGAAGACCTGCTGCTGCATCATTTGGTTCAGCCATGCAGATTTTTGCTATTTGTGAAGGATGCACTGAAGGAAGGAACTGTCTTTTTCCGTGTAAAAATTTCCGTGGATGTACGACTTTTGCTAGTAAATGTTGTTTTCAATGTTCAAAACATTCCACACGCCAAGCTACGCAGTGACAATAACCTATCAGAGTGGACACAAGGCAAATTTGTAAGTTCTGCAATCTATGGAACATCTAACATGCAGCAGATAAACTGTTACAGCAAGTGCTGTAAAGTATGCACACTGATTATTTTCATATGTAAATTTACCAATAGAAAGTAGTTTAAAATTCCGAAATTTGTTCGAAATTACATATGTCAGCTAAATGAGAGAAAATGTACCAGGTCATTTAATGAATATAAATCATGATTATAGAAATGGTACTCATCTAAAACTTAGGGTATACATTATTTAGAGATGGTATTATATACCTAATGTGGTGCTTTATGAGTTTTCACGAAATCTTTGCATTACTGCAGAATGTAAATTTCATTGCGTAATCTTCCGACATGCACATTTTGCTTGTGAATAAGTTACTAAGTGTAGCATTAAAAAGTAACAAGGAATTACAGCCTACTAATTTATGTAAGCTATTGAAGACCATTTATTTACCAGAAAGCATCACTACTCAGTGGCGAATCCAGAACGTTTCAAAGGGGGGGCCAAAATTTTCGGTCTTGTTGGTGGAACAGAGGAAAAAGTTGGTGTGATTTTCGTTGCCGAGAAAACTGATGACCTTTTTTTTTAGTCATTCGTCCAAATTTTCCGGAAATAGATACAGATTCATCCGCCAAAAAAGTTGATGACCTTTTTTTGTTATTCGTACAAATTTTCCGGAAAAAGATACCAATTCATCTTTAGTGGGGGGGCTGGTATCCTGTTTTCTCTCCCGCTGCATTATATTAATGGCTTCTTGAAACCAAATGGGGGCCACGTCCATGCAATTTTTTATGGGGGGGGCCATGGCCATTTTGGCCCCTCTGGATCTGCCCCTGTCACTACTGTTAGTTAAATAGTTGATATATCGTGCTAACCAGCAACTGCATATAAAATTATATTAAAGTGTATAAAATCGAAGTTGAGTTGTTAATTAGGACAGCACTTGCATCAAGAGTGATTGGCATATGACATCATAAGCAAAATTCTTGATGCAGATGAGGCTTGTGATATGCAGGGTCGTTTGTCTTTTGATGTTCAACAGTGTCAGATGGTCGGAGATTCCTTATTAAGACATTGCACAGTGCCTAGAACTAAACTGACATCTGACACAAAGTCAGTTTTATTCTAACAATGATTTTATCGATTTTATCATCTGCTGAACAACAGCTGGATCGTGATCAACGAAGTGTATGCTGCGCAGAGGAATGGATGAACGTGCTTCTGCAGTTGCGTCATACTCTGTAACTGCTTGAAAAAAGGCTGCTGAAACCAACTGCACACCATATTTACCTAAAAAAAACAGTATTAATTAGTGCGTAATAATACAGTTATTAAGTACTATTTATTCTCAATTATTATTGTCGTGAATTAGGACAACACTGGCATCAAGAGCAATTGGAACTATAACATGTATGATTAGGAACATCGAATTATTACTGCATCCCAGGTTGCACATATCTTGCCAAACTATGCGAAACTAGTTTGCCATTTGAATGCCTCCTTAAATCAAGTACGCACATATTTTCTGACTTTGTTTTCTTTGTGACTTTATTTTCTTAGCATCACCTCTAGCAGGGGCGGATCCGGGGGGGGGCAAATCCAGCCACACCCCCATTTAGAATTTTTTTATTTCTCACTATCTACTCTGGCATGGAAAGTGGACGTGGCCACCCCATCAGTTTCGCAGGCCCTTACGAGGTTCGTATACGGTTTCAAGATTACAGTGGGAAGGTGACAGAGAAGACAGATAGAAAAGGAGAAAAAATACTGTATGACTAAAAAGTCATCAGTTTATTTTGGTGGGGAAAATGGTATGGTTTTTCTGGGAAATGGTAAAATGGTACCTTTTTGGCCGAGATTTTGACGAGACGACTAAAAAAAGGTCATCAGCTATTTTGGCGGATAAAATGGTAATTTTTCGGCGACCAAAAACCGAAAATTTTGGCCCCTCCCTTCAAAAATTTCTGTATCCGCCCTTGACATCTAGCTGGTTCTGCTTGGCTTAGGTGATCAAAATCAATAATTAATGTGATATTCATTTAACCCTTAACACTCAGATTAAAAATTAATCGGCCCAAATTTGTCCGGTGGGAGCGGACACATGAGTGGTAAAGGTTAAGACAGGTTTTTTACGCTGGTCCCTTGCATATTGAATTTAGACTAATATTGGGATTTTTTTTATCTTGTTGCTGTTTTATATTATCAAGTTTATATTTTGTAAAATAATATGTAAACGTATACATCGAAATTTGATAAGAATTAGATTGAAAAAAGTACTTACGTGCACCTATTGGAGGAATACTGATGGAATTCTTGCATATCTTGCTGTTTGTGTATTTAAAGCAGTTGAGGAAAGTCTGGTAAAGGATTTCATATGTTTTTGGATCTTCTGGATGATATTGGCTGCGCTCTGCTCTAATTACATGAGCCAGATATTTCACTTGTGGATGCAGTTTTCCAGAAGATGTGTGAACAACCTGACCAACTTCCAGACGTCCACGATTTTTACTTATGTTGGAGAGTTCTCGTGTCACATCTGGGCCAGCTGCTTCCTTCAACGCCATTGCTAGGACTGAGTGGCTTTGCAACCATTCATCTTCATAACTTACAAGAACATCCGTTTTCTGTTTTATTATGTTTCCATGATGGACTCGGACTGTCAGGTGGTTATTCACTCTTTTGCTTTCATACACTAATGAGTCAGAAGTGATGGAAGTAATTCTAAAACGTTCACCAGGTTTTCGAGGAGGATTTACAGGATTGACGTTCTGAAGTGAGTTAAGTACAACTGGTTTACTTTGTCCTCTGTCCTGTGGTTGGTCTTTTATGGGTGAACTGTGATGTGGCTTATGCTTTGATAGCTGTTCAGACTTTAAGCTGTCGGAAATCAGACTTTCAATAAACTTTTTTGTCTTGGACACTTGAGCATTTGGTCCAATCAGTTTCAGCAAATGTTTTTCCTTAAGAGGAAATATCATTACTTCTTTTAAAGCATTCATGTCCTTTACGGCAGAAGCTAAATTATCAAAGTCAATTCCATTAGGTACCTCACACTCTTCAGCTTTGAACTGACTCTTAAGTTTTTCAAATATACGTGTAACAAACCCTTCGTCTCCCTTGTCCTGCAATGCAAAGTCAATCGTGAATGTTGATCCTTTTTTACCTGATGTTATTGAGGTACAGCGCTTTGATACTTTGTCTATTTCTTGTTGACAGTGTGTTGAAATGTACGTGTACAGATATTCATCAATTTTAATATGATGGTAAGCATTTTTCTCAGGATGTTCTTTACATGGTTGTCCAAAAGTGTACATGTTTCCTTTTGACAACTGCTCTTGTGACTGAAGCTGTTCGGAAACCGTTTCATCAATGCGTTGTTTCAATTTATCCACTTTATCTGGCCGACCAACAATTTTCAGAGAATTTGTCTCACTCTGAACAAATATCATCGTTGATTCTGATTTAGTTGAAGCGCATACAACACTTTCCAAGATACTTGCATCGATCAAATCAGGTACATTATATCCTTCAACTTTTACTTGATCTAGAAGCATCTGAAATCTTCTCTTGACTGTTTCATGCTCAACTTCATCTTTCAACGTATAGCACAGTTTGACGACTGAATCATCATCTTTTAATTCTTGTATAGAGTTGCAGCATTTGTTTATATCTTCAAGTTCCTGATGCAAGGACCCTTGGATGTACTTATAAACATCTTTATCCATTGAAATATGATGTGCTAACTTCCTTTGCTTTGTTGGTTGCTGTGGTGGATAATTATCTGCAGTAGCTGCACCTGATGACTGATTTCCTTGGCTCTCATAATTATCATACTGTGATGTATCTCCGGTCTTGGAAAATTTTCTGGCTTCTTTATCCCGGATATTTTCTTTATTTCTGTCAGTGGCCTCTTTTTTCTCACAGATACCAAGCTTAATATTACTTTCTTTCCCACTAACTCCCACACTGTCATGTTCTTGCATGGTGTCCTCTGCATTAATTCCCTTTATAGTAAGTTTACTGGCAGCTTCTTTGTCTGCATATTCTGACGTGGTTTCATCAATTCGTGTTTTTGTGTCTTCTTTAGTGTCGTCTGTGGTTGTTCCTTTTTTGTCTGGATTTTCTGACTTGACACTATCAATTGACATGTTATTATAATCGAATCCAGTTTCATCACTGGTTGTCACTTTTCTGTTTGGATGTTCAGCATTGGTGTCATCATCTGTTATTTTATTATCATCTCCTTTAGTGTCATTCTGATAAGCGGCTGGGTCTTGTTTATTTTGATTCTCTGACTTGCTGCTATCAATTGGTGCATTCTTATCATCCACTTTCATTTCTTCGTTGGTTGTGACTTCTTTACCTTGACGTTCCGAATTGTTGTCATCTGATGAAGTTTTCTTATCATGTTCCATACCTTCATGTTTGGATGTTCCATTGTTGTCAGGATGTGACATGCTATAATCAGTTTGTGTTTTCGCATCATCTCCTCTACTCATGTCTGTATTGTTTGAAATTTCTAACTTTGTGCTATCGTTTAGTGTTTTCTTAGCATCCCCTCTAGTTTCAGCTTTGGCTTTAATGTTTTCGTGTTGATGCTCTGAATGGGTTTCCCCAATTAGTGCTTTGCTGTCATCTTTAGTGTCGTTTTTGGTTGTGTCTTGTTTATCTAGATGATGTGGGCTGGTGTCGTCACTTAGTGTTTTGCTATCATCTTTCATGGTGTCGTCACTTAGTGTTTTGCTATCATGTCCCATGGTGTTGTCACTTAGTGTTTTGCTATCATCTCCCATGGTGTCGTCAGTTAGTGTTTTGCTATCATCTCCCATGGTGTTGTCAGTTAGTGTTTTGCTATCTTTAGTTGTACCTCTTCTATCTGGATGATCTGGTTTGGAGTGATCAATTAGTGTTGTATTTTGATTTCTTTTAGCTTCCTCCATGGTTAAACTTTTTGGGTCAGAATCCTTGTTCATTTTCTGATTCTCTGTTTCTGTACCATTCTTGATTACATTCTTATCTTTGACATCAGAACGTTGACTTACTGACAATGTCAAAATCCATTTAATCATTTCATCTGCTTCCTTAGGTGATCCAATAACTTTGACTGTCTTCTGATCACTGTCAAATATTGGTGTAGCGTTAATTTTTTGTGTAGCCATTCGAGTAACTGCATCTTTCAGTTTGCTGAAATTAACAGCTTCTGATACTTCTTGTTCTCTCACTACAAAGCGGTTTTGCAAAGCAGAAATATCATTCTTAATTTTTGCTATATCTTCATCTGTATTTAACTTGATTTCAATTACAAAACTCGTCTCAGTTTCACAACCCTTTATTGAAGAGCACAGTGCTTTTAGCTCCTCACGACAATTGTCTTCGAGGTAATCAAATAGATCTTTGTCCATTGGTAAATAATGTGTCCTTGTTTTGAGTATTTCGTTGCTTACGTTTTGAATTTTGGCTTCATCGTTTTCTTTTAACGTCATCTGCTCGTTCTCCAATCGTTTCTCTTCATTTCTTATTTCATCCTGCTTTTGCTTTTCTTTCGTTTTTTCTGCTAGAATTTGCTGCAGTTCTTTTCTTACAGCTTTTATTCCACAGAAACATCCTTCCAATTGATGACTGTTGTCTGACTTTTCAATGTGAACAACAACATGCTTCCTCTCGAGTTGTTTCTTTTGGATCTTTTTCAAATGTTCGTCCAAGTTAAAGATTCCAAGTTCATCAAAACACGACTTCTTCACAGAGACCGACATCCTTTGTACGACCTTAACAATTACCACACAAAACAATCGATTAAAATTAACATGAACAATTGAACATGAATCACTTTTTGGGAAAGAGATGCAACGTTAAAGAATTGGCTCTAAGAGAAAGTGGCTTAAGTTAAACTTTGCTGCCAACTAGCAAGGTCCTTAAAATCTGTCTTTTCGTGGTTTACAATATACATTGTACTTCATGAGTGAGAACCATCTTGCAGATTTTTGCCCAGGCTCCAATGGGGACCTAAGAGGCATAATGAATTTGTATAGCGTCTTTTCAAGAGAGGACTATTTAGAGATGCTCCCAACCTCAGCGCGCCAAATAATGCAGCCCGACACATGCTGTATGTGTTTTGCTCCCTAGTTTTATGTCTAAAGTATCAAACTGCCCTTAAGATGAGAGAATGCCCAAGTAGTATCTCTAGACAGGAAGTGGAGCATCAAGGAGAGACCATTCCAGGTTGAGGGTCCTACCACCAAGTAGGCAGTTCTGCATAGTGGATGTACGAGCAACAGGAACTGAGAGCAGACATTGTTCAGCCGAACGAATGGAGCAGAAATGGTGAGCACTAATAGTAGGGCTACAGATTTTGCAAAGGTAGGCAGGAGCAAGGCCTGGTTGCTGGATAACTGAGTTGTTGTCAGATGGCATACTGATCTAAGTGTGGAAACATTTACTACCTGAGCCAGGTGAATATAATAATGTATTGATCTCAATGAATTTAACATCTGATGACCTTGCTGTAATCAGGAATTGAATTGAGTCTTTGTGTTAATTACTACAGAAAAACTTGTTTACAGGAAATTATTGTACATCTGTAGGCTACCTGTTCTTCATCACAGTTATCTGCAGCCCGACACCTGCTGTCCTCCTGTCCAGACATAATTTGTTGCTCTTGAATGTTTGTTGCAAAAGTATCTGTATTTCTCCTCAGTTTTATGTCTAAAACATCAATCGACAAAGAACAGCAGGTCAGACAAACAAGTCTCTGTATGACAATTGACAACTAAATATTGTGAAATATAGCACAATTATTCAATCATTCATTCATCATTTCCAAATATACTCAGAAGCACTCCCAAAGCACAGACAAAATATACTGATCGTTAGACAACTACACATTGAGCCTGTATATCGGGTTGTTATCAATTGAAACCAAACAGAAGACTAATGAACAGTAGAGACAAGAGTCGCTGATTTATTTCTTAAAGTATTATTCACTATTAATTTCTTTATCAGTGAATACTGAATACAATTCATAAACTGATGGATCCGATAAAACATTAAAATAAAACAGATTATTTGATGCTGTGGCTGTCATTGGCTAATAGGGTTTAAAAAATGTGGAGCAAAACTAGATATCTGATCCATCGAAGAAACTTGCCAAAGACATAACCACTTGCCATTTATGCACAGATCATTCACCCAAAGCTCAAAAAAGCTTGTTTTCACAAATCCTATCCCTGAGCCATCCTCTTCCCCTAGAAACCGCCATTGCCAGTTTGCCACTTGGCCCACTTCAATTCTAAACACGATCCACAATCGTCTGCCTACTTTAAAACCATTTGTATCTTGACCTTAAACAGATTTTGAACTCGCTCCCCGCCTAACGATTTTTTTCGCAAAGCGCCTTTAACTCACGACCTCGCGTTTTTTTTACGCTGTAGGCCTATTTAAAGGGCATCGATGGTGACTTCATGGAGGAAGTGAAAATGCAAGTGAACATAAAACCATACATACTGTCACATACTTCGTTCTATGCATCAATAATAATCTCAACATCCAGACGCGACACTGCTATTTCTGTTAAAATCTTTTTCTGTCCGCTTAATTAAAACCTTATGCGCAGATCATTGGTAACCCGAGGTTGCAGTGAATCTATAAACTGCAACAAAAATAATTAATTATTCTACCACTCCCTACTAAAAATCAACTACTTTGCTATAGCCAGTCGTGGAGCCGTCTTGCGAAAATACACACGGAATGGCGAGACTATAGAATACTAGTAGTATGAGAGCTAATCCACATAGATGAATCGACACAATAAAAAAACACGGTCTCACGCTGTAAACAAACCTAAATTGTCTGTAACAGTTGTTGTTTTGTGAAAATCAGAAAGCGCAAGACGGTAATACAGAATCTGGGTTTTTCTAACATCATCTATTTATAGATTGACACGAATAACAGCTATTTGTGTTAGAGTATGGATTGGAACCTTATTATGCCAGCTTTTTGTATCTCTTACATTATGTTGAGCATACGTAACTTTATGGTTACATTAATCTCACAACTTCTAATATAAAGCGTAACTTAAATGCCAAGCAACGGGCATAACTTTTAATATTTTATTTACTCTCTCCACAACATGGTGTAAGAATAAAAGAGGTAGTGTGCGCACTTGCTGTAATGTGTGGCTAGTCATACAGAGTTCGCTAGAGGGCGATGGAGTCGCGACAGGCGCTGCGACTGTTTATATTTTATACTTTTTGAAAAACGTTGTCACCTCAAGCCCGTTTCTTAGTGCTGTTCTCAAGCTTGGATGAATGGGATGGCGACGCGAACGTTCTTTGCTATGATACATTATCGTTAAGCTGAAACTATATATATTAGGGTGACCATACGTCCCGGTTTTCCGGGACATGTCCCGGTTTTTCGTGGTGCGTCCCGGTGTCCCGAAGACTTAGGGAAAAGGGCTAAATTGTCCCGGTTTTTGGCAAGCCGGAAATTTGAATCTTGAAAACGTCAGTTTTATGTAAATCACAGAACAAAGTGTAGTGCCTCCAGTATCATCCTCTCTGAAATTCTGCGACCGCTCCTTAGTCTATGCTGCACCAGCTCTTTGGAACGGACTCCCAGCATACCTCCGCCTGTTCGCTCACCCTCCTATCTCTCCTGCAGTCTCACCTCCAAATTCAACCTCTCCTCCGCTTGCACTCTCCTCTGCTGCATTCCATTCACGACTGAAAACCGAACTCTTCAACCTATCCTATCCAGATTCCAATCAAGTTCCATCACCCAACCACCACCATCACCGACAACCACCGTAGCACCACGCTGTCTCCTCGGCTTGACCTCCCCGGATTTTGACCTGGCACCGGAACGAAAACGGCAGCTCTGGCTATTGCGGACTTGATTTGATATAGCGCCGGTGAATAAGCTGGTCTCCCTGACGTGGCTTTTGTGGGCGCTGAGAAATTCTCGAAGATTTACATTACATTACATTAGTCTGTAACCTTTAAAAAGTCGTAACGAAAGAAAAGGTGTCAATTTATATGGAGTATTTATTATATTACATCTTTAGTAGTCTAGTAAGTTCAGTTGAAAAATTCAAAGAACTATCAAGAAGTAACGAGATTACGAGAAAGATTTTATAATAGGCTAGAGGCCTAAAATTTAAATGGCGGCTCAAGAACTACATCGACTTCGGCAGGTCGCGCCAGGGTCGCAATGGTCGTTCGACCGCTCATGCCAGCACTGAAATAGACCAATTTCCTTCGACAACTTAAATTGCTGTCAGTGTAATGTGGAAATTCAAACAAAAATTTGAATGATCAGGGACACATTCCCTACCCAAACCCCGTTTCACTGCTCGGTGCTGAACGCCTCGATTGGCGATCGACCACCCGACGCTCCTGTGTGCTCCAGAAACATTAAGTCTTCCTCTGGACTAGATTAGGCTATATCCACTGGGCACCGATTGAGAGATGGTTCTCTATTACAAAAGAGCAGGGGCGGATCTAGGGGGCAAATCTAGCCATGCCCCCCATTTTACCAGCTATTCTGACTGGGAAAGTTGAACTTCCCCCCCTCCCCCATGAGTAATTTCGCAGGCCCCTCTCCACGCCCCACGAGGTCCGTACAGGGGTTTAACAACACTGTACGACAAAAAAGTCATCAGTTATTTTTGCGGGGAAATGGTATCTTTTCTTGGGAATTCGACAAATGACTCAGGAAAAGGTCATCAGATTTTTGTTCGGTGAGCAAGACGAAATTTTTCCCCTGTCCATGACCGAAAATTTTGTCCCCCGCCCTTCGAAAATTTCTGTATCCGCCCCTGTAAAAGAGTACTGCACTAAGTGCACTGACGACAAGAGCAGGTTGTAGATTTCTACACTGAAATCTATGTTCAGCATTAAGTTTAATTGAGCCTGTAAAACTAGGCCTTCGATCGTAAACCTGCGACCCAGGGCCCGTATGTACATAGGGGCTTAACTCTTATAGATAGCTTAAATATCGTCTATGCGGGAGAAGTGTGTTAATTCGGTATGCATGGCTCGAGCTTAGCGAGCTGTGCTAGGTATAACGTTATGCCAAACCCGAGGTAGGAGTTGGCCGGCTACTCCCATTGTGAACAATAGACGGCCGACTCTAGCTGGACAGCGCGAACAATAGGCAGCCGTCCGATATTTCCCTACGGGCCGCTTTAAGTCTGATTCTGTTTACCCCCGCTGACAACGATCGCATATAAATATCTTTCACGCATGCGCGCTCAGCTATAACCTATTAAATGGGGGGAAGAGCAAGCGTCATGCATCGTCGGCTACAAGGAATGTGTAGCTTAGTTATTCTGTCTGCTATTTTGTTTCGTGCATACGGATACATTCCAATGGCTATATCGGGAATTACTAAGTCGCGTTTAGGCACTAAACATCGATAGCCTTATGCCATGTCTTGTACATACCGGCCCTGTAGTTAAAGAATTAGGCCTAAGTCTTACAATTGATATTTTTCAAAAAGTGTCCCGGTTTTTGATGGCCAGAAAATGGTCACCCACTCACCCTAATATATATAGGCCCTAGGCTTATTTATACTGTGCTACTGCTCAATTAAGGTTGCGAAGCTATAGGCTAGCTGTCATATTCGACATAGTTTTGGAAAGAAAACTGCCTGCTCTTTCCTATAAGTATGTAGGCCTACTTCCCTTAGCAAACCCATACGGTATAGCGGCAGTGAAGCAGATTTTAATTGCTGCATTGAGCAAAACAATATTTGAAACTTCACGTACACCAGCGGGTAATGATCGATTCCCGCTTCCGAGTTCAGTTACTCAACAGGCTAGTGTTAAAAAATGTTTTACCGCCGTGCTGCATATAGTTTTGTATAGCCATAGAATGAGGAATCCCCACTCATCTCTCGATCCCCGAGGTTTATGACCCTGCAGTTGCTGCCGTCGCCACCACCACAACTACTACTACTCCTAGTACTTACTAGTACTACTACTTACTACTACTACCACCAAGGCCGTAGCTAGGGGGGTGTTTTGGGTGTTTGAACACCCCCCGAAATGAAAAATGACAAACAAAATTTAATGGATTTACGGGTACATGATGTAAAAGGCATGATATAAAACCATGAAACACCCCCGAAATGGAAAATGGTCAAAAATAATTAACTATAATGGGTCATATTATGTGAAAATTTCGGTCGATGACTAAAAAAAGGTCATCAGTTTTTTGGGAAGGGAAATTGAGACCATTTTTGAAGATTTCAGACGGACGACTAAAAAAGGTCACCAGTTTTTTTGGGAGGGAAATTTTTGAAACACCCCCCGAAATAAAATCCTGGCTACGGCCTTGACTACCACCACCACCACTACTACTACTTTCACTACTGCTACTGTCACAACTCGCCTACTATACTACTATGACTACTAGTACTACTACTACTACTGCCACAACTTCTCACTTCTCAAAAGTTGCTTCTTCTCATGGGGCCTTGGGTAATGAAAGCACCTGAATTGTTCATCCTGTTTTACAAATGTTTAAATAGAAAATACAATACAACCATTACTACCACACATAATAACCAAGTAAAAGAGGATGACATCGTCTGGATAACTTGCTGTAATCATGGTCTGTTTTATTCCATTTGAGCATCTGATTCTTCTTATTGATAATTCGATCAGGCATACATCTATCAACATTTCAATCTGAGGCACAAATGTCATCAGTTCATGTTGTGGCTTAATTAATTATTATTAGTAGCATATTTAAACTATAAAAAGAACGTTTTCATCATTGCATGGTCCAGTAGCCTAGGCCTACTCACAAGGCCGTAGCCAGGATTTGATTTCGGGGGGTGTTTCAGTCACCATTTTTCCTTCCCCAAAAAACTGATGACCTTTTTTAGTCATCCGGCATATTTCGGGGGGTGTTTTCATGGTTTTATTTCATGGTTTTTACTTCATGTGCTCGTAAATGCATTATATTATTTTTCACATTTTCCATTTCGGGGGGTGTTCAAACACCCAAAACACCCCCCTAGCTACGGCCTTGCCTACTCATTGCAATTGACTTTTAAGGATTTCTGACTTGTGTACTCTAATCTGTTTTGCAACATAGAGCGTACCAGAGCCTTCTATTAGGGCCAGTGTTTAATCTAGAAGTTTTGGGGTGGGGTGGAAGTTACAGTGCAGAAATTATCTTCTTGCGCCCCCAGGAAATTCGTGAGGTAATTTTAACATGTATATAACCATACAAATTTCCCTCCCGAAAATGATACACATAACAATTTTCCCACCCGAAAATTCGACAGCTAATTGTCTACATGTAGAATTTGCCCGCCAGATTAATTCCATAGTGCAACATTGATGTACTAAAAAAGGTAATAAATTATCAAATTTAAAAATTAGCATGTTTATCAAATTTTTTACCAAAGGACTAAAAAAGGTCATCAGAAAAAATTTATGTCAAAGGGTATTGTCAGTGTCTGGTTACTGGTTGCCGAAATTCTTCTTGCCCCCCACCCAGAAATTTTGAATTCCCCAATCAGAAGAACTAGATTAAACACTGAGTAAGAACATCTGTGTGTAGGCCTAATGCCTAACAGCAACACTCAACGTCAAGCAAGTAAGTGATAATCCAGTTTACTTTGTAGGTTTTTGTTTTTGTTATTTGTATTCATGGGCGCCCAGCCGCCCACACATAGTGGCAAGAGGGGGCACTTCCCCCTCTGGAAACTGACACCTATTTTTAATTGCTACTTTTCGTCCTTAACAAATTTCCTATGCACTTGAGCAGCGAGCACTAGGGATACTAATGAAACACAAATTAAAATTGAGAAATTTACATTTAGAGACATACAGATGTGAAAATACCCATGTTCTTAATTTGCTGATCTGCATCTTTTAAGCTTTTTGCTAAACAATTTCAACGGCAACCATTATGTTTTGCCCCTTCTGAAAAATTTCAGCGGCATCCACATTTGCATTCATGATTATTTTAGTATGTTAAGTTTTAGTATTCTAGTTATAGTTACATGGCCCCAGTTTCGCTTTTATAATAAGTTTTATTCATTACTGCTATTGTCCGAAACAGTCTGATATTTTAAAGTTATTCTTATTGTTGACCTTAAGTTTTCGTTAATGATAGGTTTTAATTATTGTTATGAGAAACTTCACTACAAGAAAGCTACGCACTGTTTACCAATATCAACTCACACCTTAGCCATAGTTAAATATACGATGAGACAGGAAGACGAATTTAGCTCATGTTAAAACTCTGTTTCATAGAGTCATTTGGACTGAATACAGAAACTGACTGACTTTGTCCCAATTAGCCATAAAAGCATATTATACTCTTAGCGGTTGCAAATTGCTAATAGATAAATTGAAAACTCTTGCACTGAAATATGAGAACCAATAGAGGGTCTGCTGTTAGCAGTGCATGTGTATATGTCTTTATGAATGCTTTAAAGCAGGTTATTGAACTAAATGTGTGTTAGATGGGATAAAACAATAGCAACTAGACAATGTTTACAATGTGATACAATGCTTGTACTATTGTCTTCAGTTTATTTAGATCGTTGCTGATTAAATGAATTTCGCCTGGAATGAAAATGGCAGGCCAGCTGGAAGCACCTTGATCAAAGGCTCGTAAACCACAAATAAAGGCTTCAGCCATTCTCTGGAGGCCAAAGATTTCTACAACAAAAATGACAGATTCATTTCAGTGGCAAAAGTTGTTGTCACTCACTTTCTATAATCATTTGTTCAATTGTATTTACAGTAACAGACTAACAGTTAAAATAAGCTGGTAAGCAATGTATGCTTTTATTGCATATATCACTCCATTTCAACTATCTAGTTTCTGTTTGAAAGCGATCAAGCTTCGCGCAGATACTATTTTTTTACAGAAATCTGGTTCAGTGATCCACAATCCCAAAAACAGAAAGAATTTTTTTATGTCTCGTCAGAATAATTTTTTGCTTCGGTACGTCATTGTCTTGTGTTATTGTTCTGATATAATTATGGCTACCAAGTACCGTGTACAAATAAAATAATAATAAATATCGATTATTGATTGTCATGCCCTCCTATGAAGCAGTTTGAGATTGTGCGTCTTATATTTCCAGTTCTTGCCTTCTGAAAGAAAGTTTTTTCATCAATATTTTCAAGTCCATGTAGAATATGTAGGTCTCAATAGGTATCCAGACACGGATTACATCATCTTTTAAGTACCTCATAAAAGCAATGAGCAAAATGACTCCAAGCCTATAAGAATGAAGATTTCTTCAGAAAGAAAACGGTGTTCCTCATGTCTTTGATCAATCTCTTGAGGTGGTGCTATAGAAATTTGAAATTACACACAGCTCAAATATGTTTACAATTGCTCAGGTAACAAGAGTCACTGCTGGTGGCTGGACTTCATCACAATTAGAGCCCAACGGATCGATTCACATCAAGAATTGACAGCGTTCACTGTGCTCAGTGTCTCTGGACTTCATAGGCGGCATCAGACATTTCCTAACCAGGGCATAGCTAGTTGAGTCATGCAAGTAACGAGTAACAGATGGCAATTTATGTCCAAATAAATTCTCAGCATGGCAAAAACTCTGGTAGCCTTGTGGCAGGGCAGTTAAAAAGGCCTTTTATCCAGGCCTGCTGGAGCGTCACCACTCATGAACTTTGTTTGGTTAACAATGGTAAGCTTCACCGTCTGGCAATTGTTCATATATAGACAATAGACAGGTTTTCAGCAGTCAGCCAACTTCTTTTAGGAATTCTCAGTGACTCACATTATACCTTACATTAAGATTATGGCAAGCATGACTTTCAAGTACAGTAGGCCATAGTACTTAAATTATGAATCTTTAATAACAAAGTGTAACAAATGAAGAACAGTTAATGTGACTGAGATTTTGACTGACCTACCTGAACCAATGGCAGGAAATGACACAGATTTTGTATGTCCGGATGACATACAAAGAGCGTTTTGGAAAACGTGGATTAAGAGATGAAATGCCCATTGTGGGTCTTTCTGGAACTCTTGAGTAGTTGGTATGATAGCGTGTATGATGTCTTCTACATGCGGTCCAAGGTTTCCTGCCTTTGTTGGAATAACAGCACCAAATGCAGGAAATCCCCAAGTGGCAATTATCTGGCTACATTCATCAACTACGCTCTGTCCAGCAGCTTTCAGAATGGCCTTCGAAACACTTCCATGTGTGGTCAGCTGGCAGTTGGCTGAAGAAACGAGGACTTGTGTGCGCTGGTCTACGATGTTTCCCATATGTACGAATATGTTGAGAACATTGTGGGCTCGGTTGCTTGTGAAATACAGAGAGCCATTGTCAGCATGTATTATTGCAAATTGTTTGTAAAAATGTGGGAGAGGACTTGGGTGAAAGATCTGTCTTTGGCTTGGATTTATATGGTTTACAATTGGTTGTAGTATTCCTTGATGATATGTCACAGGACCTTGGGATGAATAGCTGGGCTGCTGTATATGTGCCTGATGATGTGTTACCTGTCCTTGGCCATGTGATGAATAGCTCTGCTGTGCCGTCTGGCCTTGAAAACCAGTTGCTTGTCCTTGGTCTTGTGATGGACAGCTATAATTCCCTGTTGGTCCTTGATGACCATTTGCTTGTCCTTGGCAGAGTGATGGATATATCTGTTCTCCCGTTTGCCCTTTATGATAAGTTGCCTGTTCATGACCTTGTGATGGGTAGTCAAGATGATTCATTTGTGCCTGATTACCTACTACTTGTCCTTTAGCCTGCGATGTGTAGCTATGTTGCCTCAATTGTCCTTGATGACCTGTTGGCTGTCCTTGACCGTGTGATGGATAGCTACATTGCTCTGCTCGTCCTTGATCCGAGGGTGTATGTATTGGTTGCACCATTTGTCCTGCATTAGCAGAAAATTTATCTGGACTTAGAGGTGCATTAATAGATTCCTGCATCTGTCCTTGATATGGGATTTTATGAATTTGAGCCATTTGCCCTTTAAATATATCTGGTGTCATTTCATCATTTAATTCAGAATCAAAGTAATTTCTTGGTTGTTCTATCTTCTTTGTCATCATCTCATCTGATGATATCAACTTATCATCCAACATCTGGGATTCTGTCGATTGATTCTGGTTCACAGGCATCTTTGTTAGATTGGTGCTTGAGTCATGATGATAGTGCGTGTCACTACCAATGTCATCACTTCTAGTGACATCATCCGGCTTCTCTCCTTCTGTCAACCCTGTTGTTACTTTTAAAACTCTTTTTCTTTTTGCCTTTACGTCTTCTCTCTTCTCTGTCCCTTCAGGGCCAGCAATGTTCATTTGCTCACATTTCTCCTCTAAACCAGTTGTAGGACTAATGCTGATTTTGCGTTCATAGATCTTGATTCTCTCCTTCTCCTTCTTCTCCGATGCGAGTTTAGCTGCATCTTGTAGAAATTTTCTCACATCTTTTATCACCTCAAAGTTTCCACTGAGATGAATAACGTTGTCATTGTGAACCACTTTAATGCATCGTTCATTGCAAAACTTGCGCAGAAGTTCCCTCCACTGTTCAGAGCCATCAAGTTCTTTCATCCAGTTGCTCCAATCAGTGCTAATTGTAGCAGTCATTGAGGCCACAACCTAAACACAAAGAGATAGAGAGCAGTGTTGAGACACAGATGAACTCATATGCAATGAACTTAAGGTGTCTAGTGAGCGTCAGCTTTGCACTAGCGAATGGTCAACAGCAGATGAGGCTCCTCCTCTGTGCAGTGCATTAATATTTTGTCTCATTTATTATAAATTATTAACCACACATATCTAGACAAGTCTTGAGGAGTCATGTGGGAGCCTCATCGTCATCGCATGACTGATGGAAGAGAGCAAAGCAAAGAACCACACATATCTAATGACTAAGCATGAAGTGATAGAGCTGATAGAGCAGTGAAGGACTGCTCAAGGTGTCTGCATGGTAACCATCTCAAGGTACTAGGGCTTGAACATCTACTCTTCACCTAACAAAGCAAGTGCACTACTCTATAATACTCACTGCACAACCTTGAAATTCCACGTTCGGAACTTCTCACAAGAAAGGGTTTCATTAGTAGAATGCTTTACATTTATTAACATTTGTTTTACGTTACTTTTCATGTATATTACTATTTCTTTATTATTAATTCTACGTGTTGTATTGCATTTATTTGTTGATGTCCCATTGTGCATTTGCAAACGGAGTAATAAAGGCCATACTCACTTACGTACTTACTAATCAATCAGCCACCATGTCCCACAGCACTAGCACCGTACATGGTAGCAAAGTTTCATAACTTGCATGGAGTAGGCTGAGCTGGAATCATCAGAAATGAAACAGGATGAAGGCACTTAATTATGCTGAATGAAGTCTTCTCCGGGTGGAAATGGATGAAGGAGAAAAGGAAGGAATGCAAAAGAACGATGTGCAACTTACTCAAGAGCAGATTATCTACCCAGATTTCTTAAGTTGCTACCAGCCAATTAATTAACTAACCATGCATGCAGAATTCCAATGACATTATTAAATAATAATTTAATGTTTAATGAGTGATGGCATATATTTTACCTCTGCCATTTTCAATGCCGTGAATAAAATAGATCTGCAAAACCATAAACAACATGTTTCAGAAATGTGTCAAGTGTAAGAAATTATGTAAATTAAACATTGTTCTGTTAAGCATAAAAAGCATGCGAAGATCCATTCGCTCAATATGTTCTAGCAGCTTTAGTCTCATCATCAGATTCTCTTAGGAATCTGTCAATACTGAAAGGTAAGAGGAACACAACTAGGCGCCTAACAGCATAGCCGGTAAACACGCACACTGGATGCCCGTACTCCAAACAATATGGCTGCCAACGAATGCAATATAATTAGAGCGCTGCGACCTATCCTATCGACGGCATCGCAACATGCAAAGCGCTCAGCAGAATGACTGCACTAACCCTAAAACTAACCCTAACCGACCCTCACGACGCCTAACCTGAGCCCTAACCGACACTGACGCGATAAATAGTCGCTGCGCTCTAATTATATTGCATTCGTTGGCAGCCATATTGTTTGGAGTACGGGCATCCAGTGTGCGTATTTACCAGTTAATTGATACTTTCGTTTTTACTTTCAGATCTAACGGCAGTAACTCTTCACATCCAAGAATGCGATAGCACCAGAAATTAAGGGACCTCTGCCTACGTCTACCGCGCCTACTGTAACCTAGGCTATACATACCGTTTGATTATTATATTACATATGATTCCAGTTTAATTAGGCCTACTGTAAAATATGATACGGTTTGGTGTACACTTTCGTTTTCGACAGATTTGTCAACAGCATTTGCGTTTTTAGCGACATACGGTCTATATACTATGGCATCTTAAGAAATGCAAAGGTTTGTTGCTCAGAAGTCATCAACCTAGGAAATATTTTGCGTTGATTACTTACTGTATCAAATTATTAGTACGCGTATAATAATTTACAGATAGGTGTAGGCTTATAATATTACGACTGTGGACCATACTATTCTAACATCTATGATTCTAACAATAATATTCCGCATTATACACACGTCGTGTGGAATTCGTGCACAGTAGGCCTACAGAAGTATAATTATATCTGGTACAGGCTTCCTTCCTGTCCCACAGGTGTCGCTTTCATTTTTAAAATAATAATAATTATTTATATTAATATCTGACATTTGATATCTAGATAATTAAGACTTATCTGACTTTAATAAGACGTTTTACTCTGCGGAACCGATTTTTGACTGAAAAACCACATTTCGTCGATTTTTCTTCAAATATAGAAATGTTAGAAAAAATTGTATTATATCCAGAAAGTGGTTTATATGTGCATGGTGGACCGGTGGGTTCTCAGAAGGGAGCCAATTGCGGATAATCACAGCATCCTTGCCCACTCTAGCTTTAATGTGGCCCTCTGTGCAATGAGGACTATACTGTGGGGTCCTTTGAAAGACTTTGGGAAACCCAACCCTCCCGGCAAATATCACCATGTTATTAGCATGCTTCTTCAGTTGTCAGATATCAGTGGTCGTCATAAATATACAGGACATTTTACAGGGCATAAAAAATAAAAAATACAGGACATTTTACAGGCCATTCATAATAAAAAAATATCTAAGCTCACAAAAGTCGTGCTTTGACTTTATTTGGTCAAACTGTCACACAGTCTGTCAGCCTATATCTAATATACATAAATGTAAGAACAAAGACTTGAAAATATTCCAGAAAATGATAACTCCTTCACCTAATCATTCAATGCAGAGTGTACAGTGTTCACCAAAGTTAGCCATTTGGAAGCTAAACCACAGTATAGGCTAAACTTACGATTCTAGCCTCGATAAGCTATTGGAGTGCAGCTCTTCAACTTAAGACTTGTGATTTTTCTTTTTCCACACAGATTTTTGTCTTCCCGAAAAATACACAGTTGTTCAGTAGCAGTGTCCATGAGACTGCTAGCTACATCCAACAAATCAATGCCAAACTCAAATCATGTCCATGTCTTCACGCTTAAATGCACCTGAAAGCTGCTTTTCCGCTTCCTTTAAAATGTTGTGCTGCTCAGTTTCCGCAATGTAGATTTCAACACCTTTTTCAACCTTTCAACACTGTTTCTGCTCAATTTCATCCTACTTCCTTTAATTTTCTTCTGGGCTTCTGCTTCTCTGTGCCTATTGCAGCCCTATTTTCTCTGATCTTTTTCTTATGCTTTGTTCACCTCTTCTAAATGCTGTTTCTTTGTGTATGTGCGCTTGTTATAGCGCCCGGCCCTTCAAGCGCCCACTCAGAAGCGCTCCCGACTACAGAGCAGACACTGCATCGGAGTTTCATGCTGAAGTGCCGAGTAATTGCGAGTGAAGGACTCGCCCAAGGTACCTACGCGGCAACTTGAGGTGGATTCGAACCTGCGACCCTTCAGCTGCAAGGCGACGAACATACCCACAACACCACCGCGCCCCACTGGGTTTTTATTAAATACAAAGAAGTTGTGTCACATTCCACGAATAGGACAACCCTTCTGAAGTCTCACCTCTTCAAGAACTATGGAACTATACTTGGCATGCACTGATTTGGCACTTCATAGCAAGGCAAGAACAATATTGGCACATGTGTAACTCCCTCCATAGTACGCAAAGCATCTTTGAATAATCTAACTGCATCATGTTTTCAGGTTTATGACTGGTCTATTTTTGTGTAACTATTTTCTTATTCGCTGACAAACATACTTCTGTATCAGGCTTCTCCATCCATCACCTCCTGTGCTTTTCATTCCGAACTAAAGTCTCACCTCTTCAAGAACTATGGAACAGAACTCAAACCTCCTTCCCACCCGTTAGATAACCCCTTCTGACTCGGTGCAGAGCTATGAATAAGCTGGTGCCCTGTGCTCGGTGAATTGGCAATCAATCAGCACTTTCACCTCGTGACTTCTTTTGCACCCAACAACCTCAAGAGAAGCTTTCAAAAAAAGATGACCCAATGAACAATACAGGACATAAACCAGTGAAACAACTGAAGGAAATCACCAAAAATATAAACCAACATCTGCAATGAAGTGCCGCTGAATGATAACTCGCAGATTGTGACACAACTTCTTTGTATTTAATAAAACCCCAGTCATCTAAAGTAAAAAAAGATGATACAATGCTGAACAAATATTACTAGTATTGAATCAACCTGTTTATAACATATACCACCCTGACTTATAACAGAAAAAAAATATAATAAAAATTATAAATAATCACGGCAATAATAATTCGCGACAAAAAAGAGCGTGAAATCCGACTTTTGCCCAAATACAGGAAATACAGAATACTTGCAAAAATACATGATTTCACAGGACAAGCAAAAAATAGGACATTACAGGAAATACAGGACCACAGAGATATTCAAATAATTAAGTGAAACGTAAATTATTGCTTTCATAGTCAATAGTCAGTCATGTAAGAGCCTGATTTGAATTTTGTGTTAACTAAACCAGTTTATTTCGACTTTGCGTTATTTTAATAAGCTTAAATATGGTATTTCCAATACCGTACTAGGCAGGAACTCAACTTCGCAAATTTTTGCTTGAAGTTGGGAACCCGATCACAGCTTGCTGCCTCAATTGGGCCCCGCACACCCTAGAGCCGGGTTTAATTATTGTGTGGCTATCGGCTTGGTAAATAGAAAGCTATTAAGTCGTTAGTCTGCTGAATCGTTCGTTCGCTGATTGTAAAAGACTGAAGAATTCATTTGCCGATGATGACTGGCGATTAATAAAAACAATTTCGTGCGCTGCTTTGAACTTTTGTCGTCTTCTCCTATAAAGACAGTATTGAATGATCGATGTCATCGCTCGTATATTAAGACCTCTTTGTGAAAAAGGGGCACGAATCGTGCAGGCATCAATGGCAGGAAGATTCCTAAAGCATCATCATATAGGTGCTGGAGAGGAGAAAGGAAAGAAGGCTCCACCCAAGCAGCTGGAAATTGAAGAGACAGATACACCAGAGATGCTAAGCTGTTTTACCTCTACAGTAGCTACTCCTATGTACATATATACAACATGGCTATTAGACAATCTCTCCAGTTCTCCTACAAATCCGTATTAGTAGTAAATAGAATGCTAAGTATACTATTTGCACAGTGTTCCGATTACAATTGCAGCCGATATCCTGACAAAAATACGTGCATTCAAATAATCTCAGAGGCTTGTCGTGTGGTCTTTGAAACTCGATTCGGAAGATGACGTCAATTGCGAATTGTGCTGATGGTTGTCAACACTCTTCTCAAATTCATCTGCTAGATCTTGAAGTGTCTTAGAGTCTTTGACGACGAAGCAGACACGTTGCAAATGATGAGCAGCAGATGCAAACGACTGAAGCGCTTCAACGGAGCCACGAACAAACGAACCGATGTCACAATAGTCTAGAACAACATGACCAACAAAAAGCATCACCATCCATAAACATGGAATTTAAAATAGCATGGCATCAATTCAAATGGTCAGGGCAGATGACCTTGGCCGTCAAATTAATTTGAAAAATTATAAGCGTCGGGATAATGTGACTGCTTGATGTCAGAGAGCCTCAGAACTATTTTTCACCTAAGGTAATAGAAAGTGAACGTCTCATAATGGTTATGTCATTTACCTGAACCACCGAGATGTGGAAAAGTGATGGATTTTATCTGCAGTTTGCTGTCAGCGTGGTGGAGGCAGCGGTAAATGACATCTTTCATCAGAACCCGTGATGCATAGGCAGAAGTTTTCTTCTCTTCCAGAACAACATGCACAATGCACTTGATTTTCGTTTTTTGCTGTGTGTCACCTGTAATTGTGTGCACCACTTCACCAACTGGTATACTGTTATGATACTCGTTTATGATCTTACGACATTCATCTTTGTACTTTTTGTCACTTTCAAACTCAATCGCTGCCTTGGCATCTCCGAAGCCCTGCATTTTGCTATCTATGGCACGCACAATACATTCTGTAGCAGGCGCTTTTGTCTTGTATTCATACAGATTCACTTGCAGGGAACACTTCTTAGTTGCTGGCGCTTGAGATGATTCACATCGATTTAGTTTTCCATGGTGCATCGAGAAATAAATAATGGAAGCCATTTTCTTTCCTTTTCTTTTTTGAACCTTCCATGTACCTTCTGTGTCTTTCGTTGTCTTCAGCTGTTCACTGACGTGATCCTCGATTAGTTTCTTAATTTTGTCAACGTCCTTTTTCTTTCCAATCAGTTTACATATCATGTTATCTTCATCAAATACAAATGACAAAGACAATTTGTCCTCATACGATGCCACCAGACTGTGTAGAACAGATCCATCAACGTCATCTGGTACTCTGATAACCTCAAAGTGGAAACGACTCAGATAAGAATTATATTTAGAGGTCATATCCGCTGTACCGTTTCTCTTAGACTTCAACGCAAAAGTCACTTTGAGCATACCTCCCTCGACCGCATATGCACGAAATGGTGGAAGATGTTTCTTCATTTCATCCTCGAAGTGTGACATCAGATAATGATGACGATCTCTATCAACTTCGATGCTTACATCATCACCACTCTCCTCGAGTGTCTCCGTTTCCTCGACTAAGACTGTCACATCTTCCACTCTCCTCTCAGCAAGACCACTCTGCGCGCCAGCTTCTGTTGAGGTATCGCCTCCTGGTGTTAGGGATTTTAGCTTTCGAACCCTTTTTGGCTTTGGTAACGATTCTTGCGCCGCTTCCTGCGCCGATTGACCCTCTGTTGAATGGCTGTGTGTATTGACGATTTGTATATTAGTAAGTGATGACGATGACGCTACTCTGACGTCATTTCCATCAGCGCCATCATCCACTTTCAGAGTTGGAACCTGCCGTTCAATGTCCTCTGCGTTCTGCGTTGAATTCGCTTTGGATTGTTGTTGAGGTGCAGCTGCGAACATCTCCAGTTTCTTGGTGAGTTCGTTTCGGATGCGCCTTATGCCTTCGTACTTGCCAATCAATTGGTAAGTCCCGTCCACTTCTTTAACTTCATAAGATGAATATGAATTGCTTTCAAGAAACTGGCGACAGTCGAACTTGTGTTGGTGAAATATCTCTATTACATGTTTGGAAATTGTTACCGACATCTTCAACACAATCTAGAAAGAAAAGTGACGATTACTATTATTATCATATGACTTTTATGATATCGATGCCTTCATCTCGTAGACATCGAAGAACACATGAATGACGCAGTGCATGAATTTAGACTACATATACTCCTCTGACACTCACTGTGTAAAGAGACCTTGCACAAATTCTTGAAGCACAATTAAAATCCTAGCACCATCGGTTGAGGTCCTATTACTTTTAGCTTTCTTGTATGTTGGCAGTGAAAGAGTCCTACATTAAGAGGTGCTATATATTTTAAGATGTCAGTGAGATAATCCAAGATGCTAATAACATCATATAATTATACAATGTCAGGGCACAGATGTTCCGATTACTTTGCATGCATCTCTGGTGACTTTAGGACTCAGTGGGTCTCTGATGTACTGGGTCTTCCTCAGGCTCATGTCCTAGGCCTGCTCTTATTCATCCTATACATGGCTGGTATTCCCTCTCTTTTCTTTAACCATTCTGCAATTGGTCACTTTTTTGCCGATGATGTCTATATCCATAAGCCCTTTCTGCTCAGCGTCTTCTTTTACAACAAATTGAGGCTCTTATATATATATATATATATATATATATATATATATATATATATATATATATATATATATATATATATATATATATATATATATATATATATATCTCTCTCTCTCTCTCAAGATCCTCTTTGAATGTCTTCTAATCGTCTTTTCTTGAACTCTTTCAAAACCCAGTTGATTTGGTTTGACACTCCCCAAGCAGGTTAAACAGCTCGACTATGCATTACTGTCTCAAACTTGTCCTCATTTCAACTTTTCGTCTAGTGTCCGAGACCTAGGGGTCACCTAGACACACCAACGAGTCAACGACACACCATTTTTACACGACACACCGCCAGTCTATTCGCGACACGACACACCGGTTGAGAACCTCTGTTATAGACCAAAGAGATGTAGACCATCATAGGCTTAATAGTTCACAGAATCACAGTTATAGACGAAGTTAAAAAGTCAAAAGTTAAAGTCATCCCTGGGCCACAGGTCCGTTGGCAAGGCACTTATCTCCTTTCCTAAGCCCTTGAGCCAGCAATGGACGAATCCCAAGGTCCTGGACACGGGGGCCAGTGTTGTCACAGGACTTGTCGTTTACTTCTCTGCTTATGCCAGTACCAAATTATACTGTTGGGTGACAGAGACACGTGTGCGTAAACAGAAGCAGACGAAGTTAGTGATGTAAAAAATATCGTAACAAAGAGAGGCCATAACAATACGAAGTCAATAGAATAAATTGATAACCTAGCATCATCATGTCCAATTTTGTCCATACCAGGGTGGATAAAAATCCTGATTTTTTTAATAAATATCAAAAAATCGGATTTTTTTGATTTAAATCGGATTTTTTGATTTATATCGGATTTCTTTCTTATAGTTCGTATTTTGTATGTAGTGTCTTTTTTGGGTATCAAGTCACATGCCTCATTAGGTAACAGTTATTACCTTTAATTCTACAGCTATACAATACAGGGTGGATAAAAATCATGATTTTTAACTAAAAATAAAAAATCCGATTTTTAACATTTAAATCCGATTTCTTTCTACTAGTTCTAAGTTTGGATTTACTGCCTCCATGTGGGTATCAAGCCACTATGCATTATTGTAACTGATATTTGGTATTCGGTAACAATTATTACCTTCTTTAGTTTTGCAGTTATACAATACAAATTAACACCTTTGAAGTGGTATATATACTTAATACTAATAGTGCGATCGATGAACAATCAGTTAAATCCAATGAAGAAGTCAATGTTCTGTGAAACTGTGAAATCAGATCGCTATGTAAGTGGTTAAGTTACTGAGTCAGTGAGTCAGTCACACCTTGCAAACTAGAACACTATGGTACTAATAATTATTATTAGGTCACTGCTAGTGCTAGTCACCAGTAACTGTTGTCATTCAGATGTAAAATATTTTAGTCACAATACAAGTGTTCATCTTCTTCTGCTAATGGATTCTTGTTCATAAGTTTGAAAAGAAACACCAGCTTTCCAGCTTTTTCAATTCCAAGTCGATTTTGGAGTTTTGAATGTACGAGGCCGAATGAAGAAAAGACTCTCTCAATGCCAGCCGATGAAGCTGCTGCTGGGCATGCTGAATGCACTAACTGGCAGCTGCACTGCTGCAGCTAAGTGAAAGGAAACAAACCTGCAAGTTGTGTGGCACAAAAGCATTGATTGAAATTTATTTTCACTATTCGATTTAAATCGTGATTTTTATTACCGATTTAAATCGTGATTTAAATCAATGATTTAAATCAACCGATTTAAATCATCTCCACCCTGGTCCATACACAAAATTAGTAACGTAATAATAGTGTTTTTAGAACAAAGAAATGTCATGGCAAAAAGTCCATATAGCAGAAAGCTAAAAGCCTAATGGCACCATGGCCAATGTTATAGGCATAATATTCAAATAATATTATGACATGAAGCTTCATTGGAAAAACCACGAGTCCATTTTTACATGTTTGAGTTAACAATAATACATTCCATTATGTGATATATAATGCTATAGTCTATAGAGCATTGCAATGTAGGGACTCATTCGGAAAACCAACGTCAGTCCGGAGTAAAACTGGAAAGAAAATATAGTCCAAACGTTCACGTAAAAACAACCGTTTCATAAAGTGGGATATGCATGTTCCGTGATTGACCTAATTAGACGCCTGCTCCTGGATAGGCATTGCATTAACTGGTTTCACTATCTCATTCCCGAAATCAATAACACTGAGCTCGACTCCTTCAAGGGTTAGGCCACGTTAGCGTAATTCTTCTTGAGCAACCAGCATAAATCTGAATAAATATCGGTTATCTCCAATCACCAAGAGATTTTTGTGCAGCATTTAGTAAAGTAGGTCTGATTCTGACTACAGCAAACATAAGTCTGCTATTATTATGTGCCATAGTGACTATTTCTCCTGCAGCTTTCGCTAAACATAATTTTTACAGAGCTCTGCTAATATTTAACGTGTATAGTATGCGTGGCAAGCAAGCGTCACAGGTATCGTTCTACAGTATGCATTATGCAAATGTTTAATAGAATGCTCGAACGACACCTAGTAAAGATACTGACCACATTTGCGTCGTCCATGGTTAATTTGCAGGCGGTAGAAATTCTGGTAGTTGTTTTTAAGTCTTCGGTATAAAGAGTTCACCATCAAACTAGTAAACAAAACTGAAAACATCTGACGTTTTCTGCGGGAAATGCCCAAATCACTAGCGACATCTAGCGATAATCACATTGCTTGCTGTCCAACTTTTTTACACCGCGGGCCACCGAAAGCCGAGGGCCGCATGGCCCGCACCGATGAATTAAAGGGCGACAATTATGATCAAATGTAAATTGTTCAAGCTGTATAAAAATTTACTTTGGAATAATCATAACAGACGCATCGCGGGAACTTGATTTTGCATTCACACACATTGTCAGATAACACAACACGTGGGGTGCGGTGGTGTAGTGGGTATGTTCGTCGCCTTGCAGCCGAACAGTTGCAGGTTTGAATCCACCTCAAGTCACCGCGTACGGACCTTGGGAAAGTCCTTCACTCGCAATTGCTCAGCGCATCGGCGTGAAACTCCGATGCAGTGTCCGCGCGCTATGTAGTCGGGACTCGGGAGCGCCTCTGAGTAGAGAGTGCGAAGGGTCGCTATATTAACAAGTGCATATACAAACAAACTTCCGAACTTAATTATAGCCATTATAGTTGGTCTGCGGTTTGTCTTAAAATGCCACTTAAAATCAGCTCCTGGTCCGCAAATAAACAGGTTCAATACTAGCGAGGATTCGCGAAACGAATGTGGACACTATGCTGGAAATGAGAAGCTTTTGGGAAAACGACTTGATACCACTTCTTGTCAAGTACTACCTGCTATGTAATTAATAATAATAATAATAATAATAATAATAATAATAATAATAATAATAATAATAATAATAATAATAATAATAATAATAATAATAATAATCTTTTCTTTAATTGAGCGCCTGCAAGACGCACTGCGCTTTACATTTACAAGTTATGCAGTAAATCTTAATTAAACTTAACTACTAATTAACTGAACAGACAGCTTTGCAATTACAACGGCGCTAATAGCAGCCTACAAAGCATATCCGCCCAACGGGGGCTCGAACCTGCAAACGTTACTTTCTTATCTAAAATACTGGAACGCATTGTGGCCATGCAACCAGCTGATTGTCTATTTGGATATGAATGACTTGATGCCGTCGCAGCAGTCGGGTTTCCGTCGAAATCATTCAACGGAGACTCTCCTGCTTCGACTTCTGTCTGACTTCTATGGCGCAGTTGACCGTGGTCAAGTCACTCTCCTCGCTCTCTTTGACGTGAGCTCTGCCTTTGACTCTGTAGACCACTCAATTCTCCTGCAGCGCCTCTCCACTTCTTTCGGCTTAGTGGACCAGCCTCTTGATTGGCTTAAATCCTTCCTATCTGACCGCTCAAACTGTGTAGTTCTTGGGTCGTCCAGATCTGCTTGGGTCCCTGCCCCTCTTGGGGTGCCCCAGGGTTCCGTCTTGGGTCCGCTGCTGTATCTTCTCTATACTGCTGATATTTGCTCCTTACTATCATCTCAAGGGCTTCTGCACCAGATATATTTGCTGATGATGTGCAAGCCTACATCCATACCTATTCGGCTGATGCGGTGGCCGCTGTCAGCCAGATGTGTAGGAAAATGGATGTCCTCTCTCTCTGGATGGCCTCCAATCGGCTACTCTTAAATCCATCCAAAACACAGTTTATTTGGTTGGGTGGCCGTAGGCAACTCCAGGGTATTGACCTCTCACAACTTGCTCTGCTCTTTCCTCATATCTCATTTTCCCTCACAGTTCGTGATCTGGGTCTCACCCTCGATTCTGAACTCACTCTGTCCCAGCATGTGAACTTGGTTGCTCGGAGTGCCTATTAATTACCAGCTTCGTCAGCTTCGGGTGGTCTCCCGCTCTCTCTCTCACGACGCGGTCGTCGTCCTTGTTCACGCCTTTGTTACAAGTCGAATCGACAACTGTTGCTCCTTACTTGCTGGTCTTCCCATTGGGGTCCTGGGGCGACTTGATCGTGTATTGCGCTCCGCTGCTCGCCTTGTTGGGCGGCTTCCTAAATTTGCTCCTGTCTCTGCATATATGCGTGATGTGCTGCACTGGCTGCCAGTGTCCCAGCGGATCTCATACCGCATTGCTGCTGTAGTCTCACGCTGTGTCCTTGGCTGTGCTCCGTCATACTTGCGTGATCTTTGCTGTCCAGTCTCTGACGTTGCAGCGCGTCGTGTACTACGCTCTTCGGCTAGGGGTGAACTTCTGGTCCCGCGGGCTCGCTTAGTTATTAAGCAGCGCCGTGCTTTCTCGGTTGTGGGGCCTACTGTCTGGAATGACCTCCCGGTTGCGCTTCGCTCTTTACTTGTGGCCCATCCGGCTGGGTTCTACAAGTCTCTCAAGTCTTTTTTCTTTGCTCGTGGTTGGGCTGGGAGCGCCTCTGAGTAGTTTCTTGAAGGGGCGCTATATAAATGCTATGAATGAATGAATGAATGAATGAATGAATGAATGAACCTGCTACCTCTCGCACTCTTGGCCAGCGTGTTAACCATTACTCCGATTCCGATCCTTTTCAGTTCCTACTCCATCATTACTAATCACACACCATCACCTTCCTCAGGCTCCTCTATCCATCACACCTCGGGCCTTTCACTCGAAACTAAAGACACTCCTGTTCAAGAACTCTTATCCTGTTTCACCTGATCCCCCACCCTCCAATTCCCGGCTCAGACGACACCCACCTTAGTAGCTGTTCCACACCTCTGATCATACGGTACCTCGACCCGGACCACCATGGACTACTCTTACGGACAACCCTTTTGACTCAAGGCATTTGATCCTGATCCTATGGTAACTCGACCCGGACCACCACGGACTACTCTCACGGACAACCCTCCTAACTCAACGCAGCGCTCGTGAATAAGCCGGTGCCCCGCGCTTGGCTTTCCAGTGGCGCTTTAGAAATTAGGAGATTACGATTACGATTACGATTACGATTACTCTACCGGGCCCCCCAAAATAATAGAGGCGCTACAGAACTATCGTCTAAAATAAAATAGCGATCAGACCGGAAGTGGACTTGTCAGAAATTCTCAGTTGTCGGTTTTCTATTTCTATTATTTGGATCATTTTAATTTCATTTTTACAGAAATTAGGAAGAGTTAATAAATAAGTCAAGATAGCGTAAAGCCTGGTATTCATTCAGCATTCATCTAAATAACAAGTATAATTCCTGATATTTATATACTATTTTGCATTTTGAAATTATTATGATCCGTTTATTACGTTGTTTATATTGAAAAAGTGATCAGTCCCTTTACTTACCTATCAATCATTGATATAAGGTGTTAGTAACTTCACTTTCTTTATATCGACATATGAAACCGGGTGGCCAGTCTTCTCCTTCGCAGCCTCATCTTCCCACCGACAGTGTATGGCCTATGTGTTCGTGACCACTGAGTTGGCTAGGGGCGCATTGCGCAACCAGAATAGTGCAATGTCGAGAATTTGATCAGGGAAGCCCGAAACCCAAGTCCTCGAAAACGTAGAAAATACACAGGACCCGATTCCCCGAAAACAGTTTTCTACCCGGTCAAGACAAGTCATTCTGCTGGATGGGAGGCCATAGTAGAGCGAAGAGCAATAGTCGATGCGAGATGTAATGAAGGAATGCACTAAGTAAGAGTAACAGCAGGCGTAAGAGAACGGATGAAACTGCTAAACTGGCACAGCTGATAATAGCAGTCTTGAGGAAGATGGTGAAGTTGAGGAGCAAAAGTGAATTCTTGGTCAAGTTGGACACCGAGGTCATGAACCATGGTTGCAAAGACAAGCCAGGAAAGGCTGCAAGAGAAGAGAGATCAAGCTACTGCCGTGTGTCCAATCTTATAAATTTTGTCTTAGATGGGTTTCAGCATAGTCATTCATTATGCTGCTGCACTTTCCATTATTGTCATTATACAGTAGATGTTTGTTTTTTGCACTAGTTAGTGTGTTGGCACGAAATGATATTATTTATGCTATTTGTGAGGAATTAAAGAAGTTAGTGGATGCTTAGCTGGACTAGGTTCATTTTTGGGTGAACAATGGATATTATTAGCCTAGTTATGATAACAATTTGATTGCATTGATGGTGAGGTTTGGTTCTTAATGATGAATTAGATTAGTGGTTCCCAACCTTTTTTGATTGTCGGGCCACTTTTTCTAAGGAAGAGGACACGAGGGTCACTTTTCTTAGTTGAAGGACATTAGGAGGCCACAAGGCTAAAATTTAATTAACTAAAGGCGTATAAAATTGCTACAATTGAATTGAAATAGAATGTTTGATGCGATTTATTAGCGTCCAAATAAAATAATTTGTATTAAAAAAGAATTATATATTCTATCATGTCCAAATTGTCAATTTTCACATATAGTTTTCTTAGTTCATTGAGACGCTGTGGGCCATTTTTGTAGGCCAGGCGGGCCACCCGTGGGCCACGGGTTGGGAACCGCCAGGGCTGTACTGGTAAATTTTGAGGGGAGTACACGCTGATCTCGGGAAAATTCCGTCCTCTCGGGAAAATTTCGTCCATGTTGCCGTCCGAAAAATCTGACGACCTTTTTTTCCATCCGGCCAAAAAACCATCTTAAACAGCCGTGTGCGCCTGATTTACTAGCGTGTACGGTGTACCCTGCTTTTTTCCCACGTATACGCTACTTTTCGGGAACGATGCCGTTTTTCACCGGAGGTGAGTATACACTATACCCGCGTATACCCTCGTGTACAGCCCTGGGAACCGCTGAATTAGATGTTTGCCCATCCTAAGGTGGTTGAAAAGAATTTTGAAATTCATCTCATGGACAGGCAGCCCCTGGGACACATGTTGGCAATAGACTGAACTTACCGTATATATATATACAGTCCATCTTTCATTACACGAAATTTGAATGTGCGTGATGGTTTAGCATATAGTGTAATAGCAGTGCCACTTGGTGAAATGAGTTTAGTTTGTGACGATCTTCATAGCACTCAGGATAGCAGCAGCCCCTAACGAAACGAGTCTAGCTGACATATTACACTAAAAGTTCTCTTCATGACTTTACGACATTTCTGTTTGTCGATTGCATAGATTGTTGCATTTGATTCTATTTAGAGAGAGTGAACTGATCATTGGTGAAGCTGCATTCGTGCGAAGATGAAGCCAGACCAGGAGAAGGTGAGAGATCTGCTCATGGATACGGTCGGTCTGCTCTGCAAGAATGGACTCGTCTTCAAGAAGCAGCTGAAGATCGAAGGTCTTCTTGGGATCACAGTCGACAGCACGGACGTCTTCATCGTGCACATCGACGAGGTCTTTCCCGGCTCAGCCGTGCCTAAAATAAACAGTGCGTCAGGCGCAAACGATGACCATGCCGCTCCTGTAAGGATGGTGCCTGCACCAGTTGCCGAGTACAATCAGGTGCTGGCGCCATCTAGAACTCACACTGTGCCTACCAGATCGGTTGCGAGGCCTGGTCGCAAGCGCGTGGGTTCGGGAAAGACACTGCCAGTCAAGCGTGAGAGAGCGGAGTGGAGGGAGGAAGAAGCCGGAACCGAAGCGGTAGCAACAAGTGCCTGGAACGAAGAGCTGGACGTTGGATTGAGCGGAAGCGCGGAACACTGCGGCGGTCCAGGTGTTGACGACGGTGCTTCTTATCTCAAGTCAGAGGCTGATTGTCAGTTGGGTAGGGTTGCCGACGACGACGACGACGAACTGCTGTGGATGAACGCGATCAACGACTCGAATAACAGTCACATGGATTTCGTATCTAACTCGGCTCAACACTTCGACGGTACGATCGTCTTGGATTCTTTCGAATCTCATGATGAGACGTCTTTCGTTGCTAATGCCGGTGAATTATCGGACGGTCTGAACGGCAGTGCGCGTCAGAAAAGGCACGGCGGTGCAGAGACGAAGCCGGACGGGAGCTCCAACCGAAGCCAACGCCGCTCGTCTGGCAGAAGGAGGTCTGCCAGAAGTGAAGCGACCGTGCCTTTCACGGACACTGGTTCGTCGATTCTCATCGCAGATAACGACGAAACTAATTGGGATGCAGAGGTCAAGGGTCAGTATTGTACGGCCACGGAGGTCGATTGGGACAATGAAAATGGAAATGAGGACGACCCGGGTGACGATCAGCAGCAGGTTAAGTAGAGTCCTTGTCATTGCTTATCAACTGCTTTTTCCAGGTTAAGTAGAGTTCTTGTCATTGCTTATCAACTGCTTTTTCCAGGTTAAGTAGAGTCCTTGTCATTGCTTATCAACTGCTTTTTCCAGGTTAAGTAGAGTCCTTGTCATTGCTTATCAACTGCTTTTTCCAGGTTAAGTAGAGTTCTTGTCGTTGCTTATCAACTGCTTTTTCCAGGTTAAGTAGAGTCCTTGTCATTGCTTATCAACTGCTTTTTCCAGGTTAAGTAGAGTTCTTGTCATTGCTTATCAACTGCTTTTTCCGTGCACAGTGCTCTGTAAACTACGTGTTATTTCTGTTTAAAGAGTTTGCTAAACATTGTTTCAAAGTTCGTAGAGTTTTAATTAATTGTGGTTTCAGTTTGAAGAGTATTAAATAGGCTGTATACAGAATCGCTTGTTTGAATGTCAGTTATTAAGGTAAGGAAATTTGAGCATTCTAAGGCAAGTCTTTTGAACATTAAGGACTTTCGGTAAGTTTTATTTATTATCAGTTTATGGTGAATTGTTAGTTTTTCTTTTCTTTCATTTGTTCAGCATTTAGCGCTCTTTGAGCAGAATATATCTGAGTATATAATTATCTAGTAATTGATACAACATCGAAGGATGTCTAGGCATCGGTGACCAAACTAATCGCCAAACTGATTCTGAATTCACGGCCAGTGACTTATGAGATGACGTGTATCGTGCTTGATTGCATTATAGCAGTGAATGTGAACTCTGATTATTATTATTAAATAAATTTCTAGCATGCGCAACGTCACACCGAAATGTGAATCTGAGGTACGGATATATGAGCTGCCACGAGAAGATGCAGTTATAGATTGATGTGCTTGAAAGTGAATAAGAAGTGCATTGAGTTTTGAACGCTTTTGAAGGAAGGAAGTGAAGTTGAGCTACGAAGTGAGAGCAGAAGTTGATTCCATTTCCTGGGTACATAGATATGGAATGCACGTGAGTCCAAAGCTGTTCTGTATTGTGGTTCAGCTAAGAGATTTGTACCTGATGATTGCAGGCAGCAAGGAGGAATGTAAAAAGTTAGTAGTGAGAGAAGGTAGGGAGGTGTGTTGTACTGAGGGAGTTGTAGGTTAAACAGGAAAATTAAAGTTTACCCTGAACTGAACAGGAAGCCAATGCAGCTTATGGAGCAGAATTGATGAACTTCTTTGTAGTAGGACGCACAACCCAATCCGAGCTAAGTAGTTTGATGCATTGCAGCCTAATGACCTGAAGAGACCCACAGAATATAGTGAATTAGCGTGAGGAGACAAGGGATCATTGGTTTGTGATATTTTCATAGTTAGGGTCGACCTGATGTGACGTATTGCCCTGATGTGATAGAAACAAGATTTGTAAATTTATGCTTGTTATCTACGGTCGGAATGTGAGCTTTTTTGTCAAGGGTTAGGCTACTCCAGTTATTTTGACAGTATCAGTATGTTTATGCTAGAAAGTGAAGCGGAAGAAGGCAGATGCTGACATGACTTGAAAAAAATTGCCTCAGACTTGTCTCGGTTTATGACCTTTGAAGCGAAGCTGATATGGTCGTCAATAAATGCTGGTCATTGTCTCGTTCCTCTTTAATGCTTTGAGCTTTCCCCTTCCCTTCATTTGTGTTTTTGTCGTTAGACTTCTGGCACAATACCTGAATTGATTTTGACACAATTTATGAATTAACCTTACATGTTCATTTTTATCAATTTCTTTATAAATGCAGGACAAATGATAGTGTAAATTATAGAGGAGCTCAACTTGGTTAAGGATTATTTATTTTGAAGCCAGTAACAATAAATCGTCTTTTCTTGGATAATTTATGGAAATAAATTGGGGAACCATATTTGTTGAAACTTAAGAAAGCCAAATTGCGCACTGCACGGAAATTGTTGACGAATTAAACTGAATTTCGACACTGTTTGTTGCAGTGGTCCAATTTGGAAGGCAATGATCGTGGTGGGGCGGGACGAAGGGCAGCTCAAAGCAGCGAGGAACGAGAGAAGTCATTCGTTTGTCAATACGATCAATGCGACAAGGCCTTCTTTCGTAAGGACCATCTCATTCGGCACCAGCGCATTAAGCACGGCAAGCCGTATGGCGTCGATACCCAGGTCGTCTACTATTGCCATTTTGCCGACTGCGGCAGAATGTTCTATAAAAATGCGTCCTTACATCGGCACATGAATGATGCGCATGGATATGGTAAGCAACGATTGTCACACAGACAGCTCACTGATCTTGTTTAACACAATTTCTTACAGGTCTGTCTGTCCGTGAATTTTGAGCACCTGCCATTTAAGAACATTTTTTGTGCAGTCATGGAGATTTGCTTGATTTTAATCATTTCAAGATTTTGGTATTGATCAGTGTTTTCTGAACCTTTGTAAATTTGTTTTGTGCAGTCAAATATTTTTTTATTCTTAGATAAGAGCTTTACGGTGATAAAGGATTTGGTTTAGTTGACTGTTTTGTTGTAAGGTTTTGTTTTTATTTGTGAAATAAGTGTATTTTAAATTGTACTTTAAATTGGTTTTGATTTTCAAATAAAATATAGCTGATATATTCAGTCAAATGGCTTCCTATTTCCATTCTAATGTGATGAAATAGAAAACGGAAAGTTCAAAACACACTCTTGACTTTCAAAAATTTTGTGTTTAGTTTCACATTTAGCCTATTTCTGAACTTTACAATGACTACATAATTATGATTTTTAAATTCAAAGTCATGACAAGTTCTTGAAAGGCTCTTTTTTAAACTTTAGAATAGTTGCACTTAAGCTTTATTCAGAATTAGTGTTGGTAATATCTTGTCCCTATTTCTGTTTGTTTACTTGAAGCAAGTGAATTGATCCTAAAGTTGTAACATTTCAAGTGACTTTACATACCAATGTCTTTGACCAAATAAACTAAATTCTGATGAAATAATTTTAATTTGTTTATTAACACCTCAGAGATTGCTAAAGGCTATTAACCAAATTTCTGCCCAAACAAAATAACGTCCGATGGTTGCTTTGATTTAATTCACTGCACGCTTAAAATTTGCATTTCACCTCTGGCGGTTTTCTTTGTAAATTTTGTATTTTTCGCGGATGTTGTTTCAGGATCAATTGTAAATTCAAAGATTCATTCATCATTTTGACTAGTTATTGAGTAATATGTATTTAATTCCATTTCATTGTCTGTAAGTATGTTTACTCATTGAATTGATGACATCTGTTTATAAAGTCACCCCCATTAGTCATGATTTTTACTTATGATATTTTTGGCAGCTGCTTCTGTTCTTGAAATGCACTGAAGATTTCTTGCAGTCCAAATATTTGCTGTGAGTGTGGTTTAAAATGGAGCAGGTGCAGTCAAACTTTGAGTTGAGGTACAGAGATAAAATGCACTGCATTCTGAAATTCTGATTTGTCATCTATTCGTGAATTTAATTTCTATTTCAGTTCGACAGGAATGAAGTGAGCCACCTGCGCAGGAGACAACGAGACAATGATCACGGAGACGAAAATGTTCAGTCTGCACAGAACTGTAGGAATTATTCACATGTAGATCCATTATCTTATACGCTGCAACCCAGGTCCTCGGCTTCTCAAACAGCAGCAGTCAGGCCTTTTATCTGCCAGTACGAGGGCTGTGGTCGAGCTTTTATTCAGAAGAAGCATATGACTTGGCACCAGAGAGAGAAACACGGACGACCTTTTGGCATTGAACGCGAGTTCTCCTTTCCGTGTCAGTTTCGCGGCTGTCAGCGAGTCTTCTACAAGATCGGCTACCTGCGAAATCACATGGAGAGCGAGCACGGGTACGATCGAACGTGGACACCACAGTTTGCTCAGGTGTAATCAGGCCATCTGGTGGTCATACTTTTTGCGTTTCTGTTTTTGTTATGTCGTCGTATGATAATTTTTTTGATAGAGTTGGTTTCTGTTGCTGTACAAACTTTACAGTTTGAAAAAGTTTTGTTCAGTCTACCAATAAATTGGACTTGAGTAAGGGGCTGGGCCGTCCATATATTACGTACGCAAAAATTGTGTTTTAGACACCCTTCCCCCAATTGCTCCCATACATTTTGCTGACCCCCTATGAGTACTACATGCAAATAAGCTTTTTAGCTCCCCCCCCGATCCCCTTACAAAGGCTATCTAGCTAAGATCATCTATGAAACATGTAGGCTACTATTCATTTTTGTTAAGCATCAAATTTGCTAGCTAAAATTTCTTAACTGTTATGGTTTACTGTTTAGAGCTGAATAGAATTTAATTTTAATGTAGTCAATGCCATCGGACGACTATAAAATAATAGTTTTAAATAGGTTAATGTGATGTCGTAATTTTACATTTATTTTGCGTACGTACATTTTGCCAACATCCCCTCCCACCTGTTCACAAATTGCCTAAATCTTGTGAACCCCCATCCTGCATACGTAAAATGTGGACAACGCTTATAGAAAATAAAAGTGCACTAAGGCTGGGTGCTGACCTCTTCTGAGTGCATGACAGGTCTTTCCGCCATAGGTCATTTGTGTTTTATCATTGTCTGTCCCTGCTTTTGTCATGCTTGTGGTTCACTCACCAGGTTTCTATAGTCATGTGTCCAATTACTGGCTGTATTAAATTACTGAATAGCTTTCCATAAGCTTTACCCTAGTATGGGTGAAATTAATGATTTCTTAGCTTACCACAGACATGTTTTGGTGTCGGTGAATTAATCAAACCTTAGGGCTTGATTTAGGGATGTTCTGTTGAAATTCTGTGATCTCTGACTGTCGGGGTTTTCGCCTGTCTAGCAAAATCCACTGATGCATTGGAAAACAGTTTGGTTGTTTCAGTGTTGAGTTGTAGGCTAAGTTGTGGGGCATTTGTAATGCAAACTGAATATATAGATTTTTTATTATTTGAAGTCATTTGTTGAATAGGAAACTGATCTTTGGACATCACAGTGTTTCTTTTTGTGTCTAATAAAATAATAATAATAATGACGATTTCTATGGCGCCGTAAAACAGCACATGTTGTTATAAGGGCGCCTCTACAAACGCAATCGGTCAGTGGTACTCTTCCTCTTCTTCCTCCTTGTCAACTGTGATTCTGGTGGATAACCATCTTATGTACAGATTTACAAGTGAATATATCTGTCTTGAGTGCACTGGATATCAGTCTCCTACGAGAATATCCATATTATGTAAAGATATCCTCCACCTGTGGTGTAGACACAGAGCACATACTTTACCATATGTTAAGGTCAGGCTGTATCTTTTCATTGCTCTTCTTTCAGTTGTAGTAGTAGTTCATGGTAATTTTCCATAATCTTTCAGTGCCAGAGAAATGGTTTTAAGTTATTCGAAAGAGTTGCTTTGCATGAGGTTTTTTGTTCTTGCGTTGTTTGTTTTTAATCAGTGAATGCTGTTCCACTTCAGTTGCTTGTTGTAAGTTATTGGAATAATTGTTTTTTTATATTAAATTACAAAGAATTGTACAGATGATTTTTCTGTTAATTGTTCTAATTATTTGTGTTTTTGCAGGCTAAAGGCATTAACTTAGTTGTGATCATTTCTTTTAGTTTCTCGTAAGAATTATTGTAAGCGATCTTCTAAATTGATTTGGATGCAGACTTGAAGCTGTGAGTCTGGCCGTGGGAGTGGTGCTCTAGTGCTATGTGTTGCCTTTACAATTGGCGAAACTAGTGAACTGATTACATTATTACATTGATTACAAGGAAAAGATAGTCCATTTATTTGTCAATATAATTTTTTCGGATATTCAACAGTGTCAGTAAATTTCTGGTGCTTTGTTTAAACCACTCTTCTTGTTTAAATAATATTCTCTTTAAGAGTTGCTTATTTTTTTTAGCTAAACTCAGAGTTTGTTATTAATTTGTTATTTATTTAACTAAGATCAATCAAATTATTGCAATGATTTGGTGTCGTATATTATCTTGTCTGGTTGGCTATAGGATGCAAGTGATAAATCACCGTATGCAGCCTGATCTTGTATGGGTTGAGGAAATTCTTCATCATCATCTGATATCTCAATAGTCCAGAGTCCAATTGGTGATGGTCGTCATGACAACTAAAGTTGTTGCCATGGCGTTGGCTTATGTAGCCTGCTCTTTTGAATAGTTAATGAACGTTGTCCCGAGAAACGTTTGTGTGTTGGGATGGACAGTTGCTGATTCATACTGGCACTATAGTAGGGTCTTCTTTTTCCCCTGACTAGTGTGTATTATGGCTTGCACATGCTTTGGCTGGGATGATGGTAGATTACGATAGGTGCAGACATATTCTGGTGTTGGTGAATTAATCAAACCTTAGGGCTTGATGTATGGATGTTCTGTTGAAATCATGTGATCTCTGACTGTTGAGGTTTTCACCTGTCCTGCAGAATCCACTCGTGCATTGGAAAGCAGTCAGGGTGTTTCATTGGTGAGTTGTAAGGCTAGCAGAATGTTCTGCCTTCGACGGACATGAAGGCCTCTTCTGCAATGTCCACTTACTTGTAATCAGCTATTGGTTAATCGTGGTCAAAGTGAACAATATGTGGTTTCGAAGGGCAATTGTTGCCAGATCTTTCATTCAGGAGACTGAATTATTGTCAGCTGATCTTTACGTTGCCTCGAACTTTGTCCACAAATCTTTTGATCATTCTGTTATGACCTGTGATTTAGTTTCAATTAACTCTATTCTGCTCCTATCTTCATACAATCCACTATCATTTCTGCATGCCCAGTTCAGTGGTGGCGCCAGGATTTCAGTTTTGGGGGGGCTAAAGGGGGTAAATCGTCCAAATATTTCATTTTTACATGGGGAAAAAATGGATGGCCTTTTTAGGGGGGCTAAGCCCCCCCAGACCCTCCCCTAGCGCCGCCACTGGCCCAGTTAGCTGCATTGGCTAGTGCACAGGCTGCATTTCACGTGTTGGAAAGCATGCATGTGGTTCGCCTCCCGAAGGTAGTTTTTCCAATATTTATATTTTGGGCTAGCAGTACGGTCCTTATTCTGGGACCTAAAATGGCATGGCATCCATTCGAACTGGAATAAACTGTGAAGGAATTCACCGGATCACTTCATTGAAACGTGAACAGGGTCGAGGCCATAATAATTATATGGTCGTTAAGTAAAAACGTGTAGCCTACCTGTATACATATGTCCGTGTCCCTTCCTGCATCATCCCCCGTGTCACTGCGTTTGCTTAGAGCTATGTTTCCGTTGAAGTGTGGGGCTCGTTGCTTAATGATGGTTGGCGTTGTTAACTGTTTGCTGATGTTGCTATGTAGGTTTAACGATTATGCGCCAGCAGGTCAACGAATTTAATTAGGATGCCTTCAGGAGAGTGTCACTTAGGCTCACTTGAACTGGCTAATTGATGCTGCGACCGCTTGTAATAGTAGTCGTCTATGCCCACCCAAACTCTTCTGCAAGTCTTGGCGTTTATGCAAATAGCTTTTTTTATCGACAGGCGGATGAATACGTGATTAAGTCAATAAAGATCAGGTTTATCTGGATTCATGGAGATATATATATATATAGCCTATGGGCCTAGCTTGCCGACTCCTCACCTATATTTGAAACCCAACTGATCAGAAACAGAACTGCCCGGTTTTCGAATCTTGTCGATCGAGGCCTAATCTGTCCAATTTCCTCTGGTCCTACAGGCTTGGAGTTCCATATTGTGTGATCAATACATGGCGTATATAGGCCTAATGTGCATATCTGAAATTGTGAGACTGATTGGCTTTTTTACTGACAATTTCTGTGTCTACTTTCTCTGCCAGTGTGTGTGTGTGTGTGTGTGTGTGTGTGTGTGTGTGTGTGTGTGTGTGTGACTGTCTGTGTATCTGTCTGTGTATCTGTCTGTGTGTGTCTGTATGTATATATGTATGTCTGTCTGTGTGTGCGCACACACGCTTCAGGTCTGTTGCACGTGATTAAAGTAGACCAAGGTCACGTTGACCCTAAACCGATTGATGGGTGTAAAGTATAAAGTATGGGCCTATATCGTCACGGATGAGCGTTGTTGAGAATTTGACCAACTAGTTAACTGCATGGCCACTTGGAATTTATGCGACCACCTCATTTAAATAGCCAACCTATATACGGCCCATCAGGCAGGTGTGAATTACTTAAGCAGACGGATACCTGTACGAGAAGGATTGCTTATTTGTGAGCTGCGAACGAACGGTCGACAACTTTCTTCGCTGAATCTGAATCGTTTCATCAACTGTTGTAAGTATTTAATCATGTCGAGAACATTGGATGGAGGTTATATTGGTTGAGGCGCCCTCGTAACGGCATAATATTATGTGCTGTGTTACATGTGCTGGGTTCATAGAAATTGTCGTCATTATTATTATTATTATAAGAGACGCAGTTGATATGCGGGTGGCACCAGTCCAATAATAGCCTACTCCAAGTCGGGTTCTTTGGCGTGTCTCCAAATATTGTCAGAAGGAATGTTGATAGCCTATAATTTAAATGATCCTATTGCGCCCATAACATACTCCACAAAATTAATAGCATGATCACGGAGGCCGATGTAGAGTCTATAGACTCTAGAGGTGCGGTTCGATGTCTTGGAGCCGGAGATTCGAATCCACCTCAAGCCGCCGCGTTACGCATAGGCCTATGGGAACCTTGAGCAAGTCCTTCACTCGCAATTGCTCTTGTGCTTCCGCGTGAAACTCCGATGCAGTGTCCACGCTGTAGTCGGGAGCGCCTCTGAGTAGCGAGCTTGAAGCGGCGCGCGCGCTATAGCGAATGCGAGAAATAAATTTAAGTCATCAATCGAACGAGGCCGTGGCCCGTGGGCGTATAAAGGTGTGAAGGACAGTGAAGCGACAATGACTCAATCATTTTCTTAGCCTCTGCATATGAGGGGCAGGCCCGGTTAGCCCTCTCCCTCGCCGTCTCATCTTAAACGATGCAATACAACTGAAATTTGATATCAACATTCTTACAAAGCTCAGAAGTGCACACACGTATACGCGCCTCGACTTGCTTAAGGTCCCTGCACATGCAGCTATAGCTCCTCGGACGAGGATCGAACCGGTCTGTATACTCTCCGGCGTACAGGCCGACCGCTTTAACCAATCGGCCAGTGTACCGTATATATCCTACGTACTCGCCATGCATGGCTGAGTTGGCTGGGATTAGTGGGAACGCTGAAGAAGAGTTTTATAGGAGCGCACGTGTTTGCAGGGTTCCATCATCCATGCATGATGAGCAGTGGGAACGCAAGCCAAGAATTTCGAGCAGTGGGAACGTCTTTAAACCCTGCCGGCGACTCACCTAGGTCCTGGCATACAACTACTGATCATCAGCATTAGTAGGCCTATACGCCCGTATTCTATACGGCTGTTCACAACTTCGAGTTCCGAAACTTAGGAATAATTTTGAAAGATTTTCACATCAATATATTTTTAACTGACTAATGTAGTCCGACATAATTATTGTCTTAATTTTACGAAAATTTAGATTAGAGATTTGTAGGCTTGTTATATCGGCTCTAAAATGACTTTTAGGCCCAAGTGCTAACTAATCAATTCGTGTTGCATTTGAAAATGAGTCGTAATATTTGATGTTGAAGTTGGAGAAAATGCCGCCGAAGAAGGCAGGAGATAAGAAGGCCGACGCAGCAACTGAGAAGACGGGAGGAGCAGCGGGTCAGACCAAAGACAGTTCAACGGCCGCTGGAGCTGGAGGAGCAGGAGGAGGAGCCGGAGGGAAAAAGAAGGACCAGGCGGCACCAAAAAAGAAATAAGAGAAAGACATTCTCTGCCGTTGTCTGTCACGAACAATTGACTCTGTAATGACAATGCGAAAGATGACTTTGACAATCGATTTGTTACCTTGTTAGATACTTTACAGTTTGCATAGATGTATATCTGGCTAAAGCAGAAACGGGAACTCGATTTGTCTGAATTAATAAGACATTTGTGTTGCACAACAAAATTAGGCTTGTTAGCCTACACAAAAAGTTAGTGTTTCAACCGGAACAGTTGTGCAAGGTGTCTATATGTTTCGTAAATGGCTTAATTGCAGTCAGAATAAATTGGACTAAACCATTGTAGGCTGCGTTTCTGAAGGAATAGGCCTAGGCCTAGTTTATGGAAATCTGGGAATTGGCGGCTTGTTGGCCTATTCATATTCCTTGCCCCATTTATCTGGTTAATTCATTCAATAAAATAAATAATCAACACGATAATAATGATTTAAACAGTGCCATAGACAGCCTTGGCAAAAGAAAGGGATGATGCACACATGAGCGAAAAAAATCAAAGTCAAATGAAAGTTTAATAGACGAGCCACCTGATTTGAATGTCTCCTAAAATGGTGCATTCTTCACATGGTCGGGAAGCTTGTTGGGTCTAGCAACAGCTGAGGAGCAGTTAATAAAGCACTGCAGGACTTCTACAAGGAGCGTGAATCAATTTTAGCTCATAGATCCTCCCTACAAGTGGTCATGATCATCATTTTCTCAAGTAATCGTAATCTCCAAACTTCTAAAGCGCTACTTGAAAGCCAAGCGCGAGGCACCAGCTTATTTATGACCGTTGTACGTCATTCCTTGATAGGCCTCCAATCTTCCTGCCCAGAAGTCTTCCTCCAACTTGTTAATTGTTTGGTAACTTTGTACTATCCCCTGTTGTTTTCTCCTTTTCCTCTGCCTAACTCCCTTTCACTTTCCAGTCATGGTAATGGAAAAAGACTTGTGTCAATAAACGTTTGGGCACGGAACTGGAGTCCTGACTGCATGGCACGCTAACAAACACTTGATAGAATGCTGTCGATCTATCTGTACTGTGCCACATGAAAATATATTTGCTCCCAGAAGACCAGGCTGGCAGGAAATTGGAAACAAGACAGTTTACAATATGACCATGTAGAGGAAGGTTCTCTACAAATAACGTAATTATTCTCAACCTTTCAACCAAGACTCTCAGGAAAACACATTACATTGGAGATGAAAGAAAACACTTCAGGCATCTGAAACCTGGTTTTGATCGAAGTAAAAATATCGATGGGATAATAACAGATATAACTTAACAGTGACGAAGGTTTTTATCAATGCAGCAAATGCTTAGAAAACATAAATCAATGGCATCAGTGGCGTAGACAGGGGTTCGGGGGTTAAAACCGCACATTGGCTTAGGGAAAAAATTTGTTTAAAGGTTATTTATCCACTCAAATAAAAAAAGACAAAACAATTGCTTGTAGTAACAATTGTTTTTCTTACTTTATTCCATTTGTTACTTTATTCCATTTTTATTTACTGTAATACTGCTGGGTTGGAGTCAGGAAGGGCATCCGGAGTCTGACAGGCCATAACCCCCCCATCATAAATTCCTGACTACGCCACTGAATGGCATAAACTACAGAAAACAAGGACCACGATACAGTTGTCTCTCACTGGACATGTGACGCATTATCAATGTCAGCCAAAAGAAATGGGCTGGCAGCTTACATGCAGCTCATTGCAGCTGGCTTCACAAGAAAAAAAGAAAATGTAAAGGACTTCTGAATTATGTGGTAACCAGGGTAGCCAAATTTGTCCAGCAGTGACTGGCAGAAGCACATGGGCAGAGTTTGGTTTCCGTTCTTGGAGAGGCTAAAGCCTTCTTGGGGGGGGCTAAGCCCGGGAAAAGATACCATTTACACGGTAAAAAAATGAATCTGGGTCTTCTTGGGGGGCTATAGCCGCCCCTAGCCCCTGATAAACTCCGCCCATGCAGAAGCATATTGGCATCCGATATATTGAATGAACACAATGAATACCCTTAGACTTCAAACGCAACACCAAACGTCTCTGGTTGATAAAGTTCAGCCATTAGATCAGTTGAGTGTTGAGCACATACATATAGCACATGTAGCAAGTATTCTTAGTCTGCCTTTCCTGCCAACAATTTGACATTAGATATATTACTTTAACGAAACTCAATTTCACCTTAAAGCAACATCAAGTAATTTAACCGAATAGTTTGAAAAGCTTCTGTGCCACATCAGAAGTTCAAAGCAGACAATTTTATTACACATTAAACATGAAACAGAGTATTAATAACTTGTAAAAAAGAAGCCCGTACTAGTTGCATGATCTGCTTGTCAGTGCAATGGGTTTACATGAAATCAAATCAACAGTTACTCTTCATGATCACGGAGGTAATCGGACTATATTCGATCAGCTAAACTCAACAGCCAATCCAGCAAAACGAAATAAAATAGCACAAACCAAGTTAAATTTAATTTGCAACTGATTTAACCTGAGATAAATGCCGTTAATCTATCAAACTAGAAACCATGACTCTAATCTAAAACCAATAGCCTGCAAGTTTTCCAACATCCAAAATCGACAAAGCAATCCAAATGAAGCCAAGTCTGTAACATTACAGGTTGTCTGGCTGAAAAAAGTTCCAAACAGTTGCACAAAGAATTTGACGCATACGCATACGGCGTCTAAAAGAATCCATGCAGCCACAGCCATAGCACAGCAATGACCAGAATTGTCTGCAACTATTCACGCGTTTACGATTGTGCTGCCTGAACCAAAGTCTGCGCAAAAATAAAGAAAATAAATCCAACTACTTTGTTGCCTTCAGTTGGCAATCGAGTCAACGAGTTCGAAGAGCAAACTGTCCAAAACCGATGCCCTGAACTGAAACTTAAAACAGACAGCGGACGAAATAAAGAACCGACAGCGCCACCAATCCATTCGCAAGCGCAACAGAATATCAGAGAAAGAAAAGACGGTCCGAGAGAAGTTGACTAGGTTCTTTGCGGATGTTCTGTCCAACCAAATAAGCCAGCTTGTGAGCGTACTGCAAAGAGAAAACAAACAGCTCTGCTATAGTTACACTGACACTGGTTAATAAACAAGCCTGTATGTGCAACTAATACCATGGTGCCTACAATTCTGAATCATTATGCAGGTATTTTATTCTCATGGTAATCGCAGCACTAGAATATAGTAAAAAAATCTAGAAAAACCGAGCATAACTGCACAAAATAGCAGCATCCAGGTATGTAATGAATGACATCTCATGGCTACCTCTTACCTTACAACAATAAAAGAAATGCAAAGCATTCTACTGATGAAGTGCCGGTGTAGTTGGGTAATAAACAGCCAGTGAAAACTACGGCTTTAGTAAGCCACACAAACCAAGGAGAGTGAACACTTCTGAAAATGGTTTGTCTTGTATAGCTTGGAAATGTCATACAATATATGTCAACACCTGCCTCCTAGTAGTATACAACACTGTTACACCTTAAAACAATTGGTTCAACAACATGATCAGGTTTCCATTATAAAAATATCTTTCCACTTATTTCTATGCATAAAAATATTGTTTCACAAATATATCTGCTAATGAGTATACATAACACTGCAATTTAGAGTTAAGCACAACCATCGGTTTCTAGACTAAAACCCAAAAAGAACAAGATAATTGTCTTTCTCTCATCTAAAAACCTGCCTTTTATCTTAGGGTTGAACACACTTGGAGCACTTATGAAAGATTCTTGCTGCAAGAAGCGCTTTATAAATGGTCAGATACAATACAATATAATTGTAAGGGATAAGAAAAACCAATAAGACGGACCTGGCATGGGGCTGGAACACGCACTGTCCCTGGCCAGTTGTAGTACAAATGTGTCATCTTGTACGACAGACTTTGCAATCTATCGACATCCCAGTTCGAAGTGTCGTGGACAACAATGTAGTGAGTTGGCGATACAGTTCCCTGTCGAACATGCTGGCTGACAAGGAAGAAGTCAAACCTAGAAAAGAGAAAAGGCAACACAGAACTTTTTCATACACAATTTGGAAAGGACTGATTTCTCTCAACTGCATGTATGAGTAATAACTAATACATGCGTAAACTCTTGGAAGGTAGCTACTAGATCTGTTGGGTAGCTACGTTAAGTACCTTCGTGAGATTCTTGTTGAGGCGCTATATAAATGGTCATACACATACATACATACATACTAGCTATAATATATTAATTAAATATGCCTGTTGAAAGAACCCAAAACCTATTTGGCATCTGCTGATATAATGTGGCAAGTGCAATAAAGACATGCTGAGCTGATGACAAGAACTTGGTTCTAGGTGGAAGGACATGCTACCAGGCAGCAACTCAGCACTCCATTTTGCGGGTAAATGAGAACTAACACATCATTTAAAGAACTGCTAAATTGTCAAATTTCAGCGTCCATAAAAGAAACTAGCATGACTACATGAAGGCTCAACGACATACATAAATGACTTAATGTGAGCACAAATATATTCAAAGAGTAAATCAGCTGCATTTTCCAGAAAATACAACCAATAAAAAACTTCCAACACATACCAATCCTTTCGAGTGACCGTGTGATCCAGAATCGAGCCAGGAGGAGGATTATCCACTACAGCATTTGGTCCGGTACCCTATTTGAAAGCAAATGGCTCATCATGGATAAAAATGGTAGAAAGAAAAGTCCAAATTATGCTAATCGAACGACTTGTGTATAATATATAATCATAACTGCAGTCACGCATATGTACAACACTTCTTTAAGAGAAATGTCTCAGACAAACTCACGACCTGAAAAGCCATGATCTAAAAGAATGTCATGCTGAAGGCAAACTAGTATTCACAATTGACCAGCCCAATATAATCCAAATGCAATTATTACAATTGTTAGGTAACTAAATCATTACTTAATTTGCTAGTTAATAGTTTTAAACAATCAACACGCCATTTGGCTGTTTTGCTTCACAGACTAGGAATTCAAAATTAGCACATGAACTGAAACACGTGTACTGCAATGCTACGGCACACATGTATATTATGTACATATGCATTTAATCCATAAATGTATAATATCTGAGCATTTGTATAGCACATTTTTAAGGACTGCTAAAACAGAAGAAAACCAGCGCTCAACAACATTTACATCATAACTGTCTATTATACATCTATGATAAAGTCAGCTCAGATAATCCGTAGGGAGTTCAAAGCCAGCTTCTCCAACTCAATGGTATTGAAGAACTGATAGAAAGCACAGTTGTAACTAGAACTAGGCAGTGAATTTCTAAGCTTTCAGCCTAGCAATCAAGATCACCCAAAAGCCCCAAACTGTTGTTTTGTTGTAAGATACAGGCATTGGGCAAAAGCGATCAATGAACAAAAATAAAAGTCATGCTTAAGAATAGTACACTTCTTGAATGAAATCATCAAACCTTTCTAGACAGTATTCGAGTATTGATCCTCTTCTGTACGACAATAACTGCCAAGTTTGGTTCATACTCCGCTCCAAAGTGCTTGAAACATTCCATCAGCTGGACGACTTCGAAGTTGGCAACCGTTGACAGCTGACCGTCTCCAACTCCGTCTCGGTAGATAATGATTCTTTCCGGGAGCTGGTGATTGATCTCGTGAAACTTCCTGAGCGAGGCAGTGAAGCAGACCTGCAGTCCATGAACAAGCTCTTCTCCGGGACTCTGGTTACAGATGCGCGAATACCATCGTGTACACGTAGCATTGACACTGCTAACAAAACCTGCCACTGAATTCTTTCTCTGTCCAGCATCATGGAAAGTGTCTACTCCACAAACCATCAGTCCTTTCTAAAAGAAAAGACCAGCAGAATCAAAATCAAGAGAAGTTATTCGTTCATTCATTCACGAAATTTATATAGCGCCCCTTCAAGAAGTCAACTCAGAGGCGACCCTTAGGAGTAGCTTTTTATATTAAAAAGTTACCTTGAAAAAGTGCTAAGTTATTGCTCACCAAGCACACATCTTTTGGAATAGCAAAGACTGCCCAAAAGTCTAATTAGTTAAAGTTATTTTAACAATGTCATGGCTTCAGTTTTACTTTTATTTATATTAAAACAAAAATATCGAGCTCTTGGTCAAAACCAAAAAGTGACAGAGGGGTCAAACAGTTAGCGCAGGAAAGGCTGTGAAATAAAGTATGGACCAGAGCAGAGCTTGACAATCACCAGAAGAAAAGTTGTGATCATCAAAAAAGTCTTTACCTTCAGATGAATGGATGTACTGATTAGCCTTTGGAAGCAAAAGAGACGTGTGTGTATCAGAGGCACGTACCCCGACCCAAAACAATGAAACCGTGATCGAACAAGCAGTTGTGGAAGAGAGGCAAAGAAAAGCTGAGGAGCTCATGTTGGAGGTTGTTAGGAAACATATTCCAGAAGGATATGCCAACAATAGTAACAATAGCCCATTAAAGTTCAGGCAGGTGGAACAACAAAGCTGTCTTCAATGGCAGAACAAAGCCATCTGTGACCAGACCAGGTACAGGAGATACTAAGAAAAATATATCCCTGGAGCAGGGTCTGCTGAGACAATTATGCATCAGCATCAAGAATCTTAAATTTATCAAAGGCTTGCAAAAGCATCACCTGACAGCCAACATTGCTGCTGGTAATGCAATCACTATCATTTCAAAAAGATATACAAATTGTGAAACTGAGTTGTAATAGCAACATTTTCTAACAAACAGTTTCTGTTTGTCATCGTCACACTTTTAGTTAGATAAGCCTTTGGGAATAAATTGGAATACACTGTATGATCCATTAACATCAACAAACCTTGAAATTCAAATTTTTGTCCGGAAATCCCGGATTTATATTTTCTTCCAGCAGATAACATGTCCACATTACATCAAAACAAGTTCAAACAATCGCCACCTATCAAATGTCACTTAGAAACTGAATGTTTACCGTAGGAATTTTGACTGCCCACAACTCTCCTCCGAGTTTACAGTTGATCTGCAGCGCAATTTTCTGAGTAACGCTTCGCAGCTTCTGCTGCTGACTGATTGTTTTTGCGTTGATAACCTGCGACGGAACAGGACATTCGACGCAGCACAGCTTCTTAATCGCATTGTACCGATCGTCTCTGCTTGTAGGAAAGATGGTTACAACCATTTGGACCTGTGATTCACATTGAGCAAAAAATGAAATAAGAACAGCATTAAAGTGCCATATATTTCATCAGAATAAAAACTACAGGAAATCAATGACATGCTGAAACTACATAATCTATTTAACCCGAAAGAAATTTAAGCCAATCGAATTTTAGAGCTTGGATTTGATTGCAAGGATCATGAAGTTTAATACGAACCATCTACGATTGAATTAGCTAGAACATGAGCATGGAGTTGAAAAGCAGCAGTTTAGGAATAGGTGAGCATCACCTGCATGGATGTTATTCACCTAAGCGGTAAATTACTCAGGACTAAGTAACTATTCATCACTTTGGTACCAGACTGAACTGTTATATTTTCACACGGTCTCCATCTAATAGCAAAAGAACAAGTTCCTGTGTTGCAATCATTTCAGATTAACACATGGTTAAATCGAAAATGTTAAATTTAAGCATTTTAAAAATGGTGCAAGTTCATTTTTTCCTGTACCTACATAGTAATTCTGTTACAAACGTTAAACCCGCTCTAGGCCACATAATACACAGTTACACACATGCATGTGATTGCAAAATTTTGCAAGATCTGCAAAGATAAAGATAGAGACTACTTTTTACAGTGTACAGTAAAGACAACGCATAAGTTTACGGTCTCACCTGATCAGTCATTTTCTGTCGTATTTCGCGCAGATATGTTTCCGTTCTGTCGTTTTGCAATTGGTAGACAGACGGTTTCTCAACGCGAATGCCCATGTCACGAGCACACTGTATGTACATGTTGACGAACTCAAGTGACTTGCTGGCATCACGCGACGTTGTAACGATCATCCAGTTCAGCAAATCCACCTGAAATCAAAAGCAAATTTATTCACATGTGAATTTAAGTCATTCACACTGAGTACATAAATTAGTAGCCATTTACAAAAAAATTTACCTGCAAGATAATTACCAACTATATAACGTGAATGATTTTTCAGATACACTAATAAACCTTGTTGACAAATACTCATGTAGAGAAGATATGTATGCATGCATGTGTGCATTTTTGAATGTATGTATACATGTATGTATGACATTGTATGTATGTATGTATGTATGTATGTATGTATGTATGTATGTATGACATTGTATGCGTATTTGTAAGTATGCATGTATATATGCATATTCACATTATTCAGCAAGACACTTGATCTAATGCCTTTTAGATACCTCATAACTGTGACAGTGTCGTGCATAATTATTGTGCTGTATTTAATCATTTATGCTTGAATGATCTAATCCAGAGTCTGACAAGTCTAAAAATGCATCCAGAAGAATAAAATGCAATTGTACATGAAAATACAATCTATCAATCCATCCTTTCATTATAGCCAGAGAATAGATTTCAGGCAGTGAAACTGTACATGTATGTATACCAAGCGTGGGACTGGTATTTTGAAACGCCGTTAGATCACAAGTAAACATTTATTAACTGCTGAGCGAAACAATTGGATACCCAACTGGACTGAAGTATCAATAAGTTAGAGATATGCATTTCTAAAGCCGAGTTGGATTAATGTTTCACTTACAGCAGTTATGATAGGATTGCGTGTTACGTCGCGACCCCAATCTGCTTCCAAACCTGCATCTATTGAACGGTTCTTCAGAATAATTTTCTCTTGACCAAGTAGTCTGCCTTCCAACTACAAAATAGCAGCAGAACCACACCTGAAATATATTATATATATATATATATGTGACCCATCACGGCAAACGCAGGTTTTTGTCGTAAGAATTCAAAATTTACTTATTCTCCCACAAGATTCTCCTCTGTGGGAACGTTCAAATGAAGTATTATTTATTTACATATGATGTTCCTAACTGGAGTTATATATATATATCTAATATTTATTCATATAGTATATATATATATTATATATATATATATATACAATATATATATCTATAGAGTAGTTTGTTATGTGTGTTTGTTTCTTCTTTGTACACATTGCCTCGGGCGCAGAGTTCACACTCTACTTTGTATTATCACTTTTAATCAACACAATTTTAAAACCGTACTGCCACTTCATTGTCATTTGTTCTCCACACATGCGCAAAATGCAATAGCTAAAACATACTCAAAAAAGTTGCCCAAGCGAGAATGGATGTTGGTTCCATAACTATGGATGTTGATTTAATAATCTACATTAAATGTCTCTTATTACTGTAGCACAAGACAATGCCTCCATGAGACTTTCCTTGGTATAAAAGTATTAAAATAAATGTGACAAGACATAGCTGCTTTTCTACTCATATCTTCTGCTAGTTGGTAAATAAACTATCCAAGAAATCAAAAGTAGAAATGTCAATGCTCACTTCCATGATGTCGTTATCCAGTTCCAAACCCCACTTGCTCAACTCTGCTTTAGCCTCAGGCACAGAGTTGACACTCCGGCAGAAACTCCTCAAAGAAATACGCCTCTGAGCAGGAGTTATTCGCGTGTGAGTCGCTAAATCCTGCACAGAAAAAATTATCAAGTGGCTAATTCTCATATGCATTGGGACATTTACATATTTATATCTGTTAGCAAACTTTTACAAGGAACTACTCAGCTCTTTAACCCTTAACTGACCAAGGGTATAGAATTTCTGTACCATTTACTTTACTTTGGTCGGTAAAGGATCAAGCATTATAATGAATAACAAACACTTTCAGAGTGCTTCTATCAGCAAAAGATCATGAGCAAAAGAACTGCCTGTTTGCAAACAAAAGGTCAAAAAGAGTTAAAACATACCTGTCACAGGTTACATACCCATTTATACCATGTAACCACAGATTTTAATTGCTTAAAGTGGCAGCTTTTAACAAAACATCTATTTACACACTATAGATATAGAAACTAACAAAAAAGCAAAAGGAGATAACCCTAAAGGGACTATTGTCCCACTGTAAGGGTCAACAAAATATAAGTGAGAGGAAACCTCAACAGGTTATGCAAACAAGAAAGTACGAGAAATTATGTCTTAACTAGTTAACTACATCCTAAGAAAACAGCTTAAAGTGAAGTCGCGTGTGAACATGAAAAAGTCGTAAAAAAATAAAAGAACATATATCTAGGCAGATTCATAGATGGTGCTCAGTGCAGCAAAATTAATTCAGATTCACAGTACCGTACAGAGCTTTTTCAGCTTTGAATTGAATCGTTTTAAATTTATTTCCATATGAAGTAGCATTTGATTCGAAATTTTAGGTCAGTTAATAAAATTGTTATCATCATCAGGGTCCGGATCATAATTAAGAGTCAAAGGTGATTTTCTTGAACATCAGCAAATGCCTAAGTCTTGGGCCTTTATTCAGGACACTAATAGAGTTGTAAACAACAGGCAAATCACTGGTGCACGTAGGAAATTAATCATCGTTAATTATACATGATTAAATGGAAAGAGAGTTATTAGGCAATTGGGACAAAAACATGTGGAGGAGTTTGTTTGTAGGTGCACTTGTTATAGCGCCCCTTCAAGCTCCCTACTCAAAGGCACTCCCGACTACAGAGCGGACACTGCATTGGAGTTTCATGCCGAAGCACTGAGCAATTGCGAGTGAAGGACTTGCACAAGGTCCTTACGCGGTGAATTGAGGTGGATTCGAGGTTCGAACCTTCCGGTTTCAAGGCAACGATGCCACCACTACACCACCGCGCCCCACAGTTGATTGAGTACCGTGATGTGAGAGCAAGGCAGGATAAATGATAGTCTTGTTTACAAAGAGTACAAGTTGTTGTCCTATTCTGTCCAATTAAAAGATGTGCACACACACGACACTCAATAGGGATCATATCGGATCATAAACTAAGCAGCAACATTAAAACACACCATTCCTGGATGACTCGGCAGAACCAATTTTTTTTCCCAAAATGCAGAAAATAGAGACAAATGAGAATCAAATAACATACAACATGCCATAACCTGGTAAGTGAAACAGCAAGGCATCAAATAGGTATAGCAACAGAAAGATGAAAATAGGATGGCACATAGTAAACACAATGAACAGCAACTTAGGAGTCCAACAGCAAAGGCAAAAATCTTATATTATAAGTCTGAATGTTTGTCCTTCCATATGTGTGTGTGTGTGTTGACCCTTCGTTGCAAAATAGGCTCGGAAATGAAACAGCGTCGGTTTAACAAAAATTTTGCAATTGATTTTTACCCAAATTATAAGGTCAACGCAACTATTTTCAGCTTTTAATTCATTTTAAACCCAGAAAGTACGAGAAATTATCATCAATAATCGCTCACGCTAGCGCTTTAGTAAAGAGTCTACAGTGCGAGTGAAGGACTTGTCTGTTACAAGTGGAGTAACAGTGAGGAGTGGAGAACAGACTATGCTTACATGAGTTTCCTCATGAATATTACATCCTAATTCCCATCAGCTTATACAAGATCATTAGCCGCAAATATGTAATTCAATACAAAAATTGAAGACTTTAAAGTCAACAGAAACTCAGGTACACGTACATAACTATCTATCTAAGCAGAAGTCTAGTACCTTGCGAACCTGCTGAGTTGTAAATACCAGACAAATTCCTTGTGAACTATGCAAACTCACCATCGTTAATTAGGATGTTTGCCAGAAAATATAATAAAACCAACTCATTGACTATACTTATTGATCAAGATATTATATAACCGATTTTCCTTAAAAGATCATAAACTGCCTAACTAGTTTATAGTTCACGGAGAGGTTAAAATTAGGTTAGTAATTCAACAAAGCATTGCAGTTAGGTCAAATCAAAGTAAAACAGGGATTTTGATTGATAGCAGGAATATAAGCAGGAAATAAGAAATAAAGCAAATAACACCGACCAGGATTTGCCATAAATCTTAAACAGATAACTTGAAGAAATTGTTATGACCCAAACAGTATCATGAAATTCATTTTATAGACTATATAGATAGTAACACATTGGGGCATTCAACATCACAAACTTATAAATTGTAACTAAATACTAATACATTCAAGTACTAAAGACAATGCATGGTGTTAAAAAAACTCGGATCATATCCGTACATGTTATTGACCCAAGATATGACCAACTGCTCAACCATTTAATACAGTGGTTGCTGGCTGAGCGCTGTAACAGTTTCATGGACTCAACAGGATGTAACATAAGGCCAAAAAAAAATAATGCTGTGTTTCCGGTAACAGAGCTCTAAAAAATTGGGTAGGTAGGTCGGAAAATATTTTTATTTTGGTAAAATATTTTTATACAGTGATTGTCCGAATAATTATACCCACTACTCTTTTTTGCATAAAGGTACACGCTGCAACAAAGTACGTGTTCTAAGCAAGTATAAACTGCCTATTTCCCGACTGTCTGCACCTAAAACTGCCCTAGAAAACAATTCTATTAATTTCATTTTGACATCTTTTCTGGTAAGATAAAGTGGGAAGGGAAGGGGAAGATGAGTGCGAACAGAACATCACTGCTAGGGGTCATTCCAGATTGGCCGAGCCAGTGACTAGTTACATCTAGAGTTACATCTAGAGGTTGCTATATTTATTTTCCCTAGTCACCGTTAGAGGTGGCTCAAGTGAGAATGATAAGGCTAGAGGTTTCTCAAGACTGGCAGCCAGGAAGTAGTTAGTCAGGAGTGAAACTCTAATGCAGTGTCAACGCTGTAGTCGGGAGCGCTTCTGAGTAGGTAGCTTGAAGAGGCGCTATAGAAATTGAGAGATCAATAAAATAAAATGAAACATTCTATTCACTTGAAAACTTTTTTTTGGCCATGCTGGAGTCGAGAGCCCCTCTGAGTAGTTTCCTTGAAAAGGTGCTATATAAATACTTGAATGAATGAATGTTAAATTCTTCACCAAAGGGTGCTCGAAATAAAAGGGAACTGCTCAGTGAGCGGAAGAGAGCAGAGTTAGTAGAAGAGAGCACTCTGAGCACAAAAAGGCACAGTAAACACAAGAGCACAGTGAGCAAAAGAGAGCAGAAAGAGGCAGAGAGCAAAGGAGGGCACAGTGATCACAAGAGAGCCTAGTCAGCTTAGGAATAAAGTGAGCAAAAATGGACTGTCTTAGGACGGAAAAACAGCAAGTTAAACTATAAACTTGCAGCAGGTTGTGTATAGCCATCATGTGCTACAGGCTAGATGGCCCTGTACTCAATGCCTGCAACGAGCTACCGTGAGAAAACCCTCCTTTCAGATCTATTACTCTCCCCCCCCCATCCACCCCACAACCGCCTGCTTTGTCAAACTGACCGTGGGAAACTATTGATTGCTCTAATTAACAGATCATTATATACCTTGAAAGACGGCTGCTTACGATCGTCGCCTGGCTTAGTGAAGGCTATAATTATGATGTTCCAATTGTACATCTCATATACGGGAGGCAATGTCAATGTAAATAAAAAAAATCCATAAAATTTTCCAAGTTGCGGCAATAAAAGTGAGTCGGTCGGGTTATTGGAAACACAACATTAGTTTTTTGGCCTAAGATCCAACTCTATACGGAAGGCAATGTCATCGTATTATGCCAAAACAAATTTAAATTTTTTTTTTTTTTAATAAAAAAATTTTTTTAATAAAATTTTTTTTTAAATAAAAATATTTTGCAAAATTATTTGAGTCGCGGCAATAAAAGAGGGTCGGTCGGGTTACCGGAAACACAACATTATTTTTTTTTGGCCTAACGCAAAGAAAATAAATTGCATTGCACAATTAAAGAGCAAAGTTATTTCAAGGATACTTTACAAAGTTATGCAAAGCATATTGTGAATCCAAAAAACAGTGTTTGTGCCAGTCTTTGTCAATTCATGTGTCTTGCAGACTTAAAGACTGTTTTGGCATGGCCAATATGAAGCTGGTTAGATGACATCCATCCTGTACTTAATAAGTGATGGTATGAGTACTGGACAATACTCAATAGGTGCCTAAAGAAACTGTATTAAGCATCTACATAAAAACATACATCCTCACCTAGAGTATGCATTCTAAAATAAGGGCCACATCAGCAAAACGATAGTCTAATCGTGAGAAGTGGTGTTTCATAATAACAGCGTAGATAGCAGAAGATCGCACATAAAGTGCTTAATTAGAACTGTTAGCACACAGTCTAATTCACACAGCATTAATGTTGAAGACAGCCGCAACGTTAGAAAATCGCCGATGGAGATAGGCACTAACTGCAACATCCTACGAACGGCTAGAATAAAGATGGGATTGACAACTTCAGCTGAAAGCCCACTTAAATGACAACAACACAACAGAGCAATGTTATGTACTGCTACTAATCCACATAGATCAGACCAGCCAGTACACCACCTGCCACAGATGCATCATGACTCAACTGTTTATTTTTGATTGATTTCCAAGACTTAGTTATCAACTCAACACAGAAATATGCCTAAAATTTAAAACAGAACTGCTTACTTACTATACAGAATTCATGATAAGATTTCAGTTCATTTCTATTCAACTATGATTATGATTTTACCTTCATCACTCTGAAATCCTGTCTCATTTGATCCGTTAGGCCCGTCATGAACGACAGTTCTGGAACAAGGCAGATGACTTCCAGTGCTTTCTAAAGTATCAAAGTAAAAAAGTAAAACATACTTGTGTACAAATTACGATTTACAACTGCGTGAGGAAACTTTCACAAAGTCGGCAAAATGATGAACGGGAAGAAGACTTGTGGTCATTACACATAAATAAGTTTGAAACAGTTTTATGTATGATTTAGATAGACTGTGTGCAATTTAATTGGCTGGCTCTATACTGTTGAATGACCATTCTGATATAACTCGTGCAAAGATTGTATCTAGGGCACTACTGTTTCTGCCTTTGTCACAAGACTTTTCTTTTTCGAGGGATCCTCTGAATAGATAGTACTGTGAGAGGTGCTTTACAGATCCGTTAACAGAATAGAACTTAATAGAATCGCAGGTCACAATTTTGCATGTAAAAAAACTATTTTAAATCAGACATCATAAAGTGAAGATCAACAACTCTTACGTGTTCCTACTTACTTTACCCTTTGGAGCTTCCCTTAATTCCCTTTTCTTTGGAATATGAATGAGGAGTGGCTGCTGGTGATCTTGAATTACTTTGTTGTAGGCAGTTCTAAAACAAAAAATTTCAGAGTCAGTAAAAGGTTAAACTGCAAAGCTAACACTTAAACAATAATCTACAATAATTTTCCTTCTGCAATTGCTATTATCGTTAAAGTTTTAAAACACTTCACAAAAGCCACATCTTTGTTGCATGATTGCTGACATTTTTTCTTCTACTTAAGTCCTTCAAACCAGTTGCCAGTATCTCAAAAGTTTCTATAATCACTCAGAACTACACAAAGTTATTATTGCCTGTTTATCTTCAGCAGCTTGTAGCCAGAGCTCTGCGCCAACTTGAGTGTGGGTGGCGGCCATTTTTGGCGGCGACGCAGTCGGCACAGAGCTTTGCTTGTAGCCATCAAAATTAGAAATTTAAGCAATAAACAGCCCAAAATACATTTTGGTTTACTAAAAAGGAACCTTGTTAGATCTCACTTCACCAGTGCCATTTTGTGAGGTGCTTTAGAGCTACCATGTAAAAGTTACACACAAATTTATACAAGTAGATACAAATATACAACATGCATGTGCACGCACTTAATACATGACTGACCTGTAATAGTCAACAAACGTAACGTTTTCTCCAGTCGTGGATGCAAAAGTCGACAGTGGGTTTTTGTCCCAAGCAATGTCGTCAATTCGGTAAGTTTTATTGTTATAACGTGTCAGCACCATACATCCTATGAGCTGCTTGTTAATATCATCCTGATATCCCCTGGGATTGTTTCGGATGATACCGCTTCTGCAAGAAGCAAAAGACACAGAGCAACCATAAAAAGTCTGCCGAAAATTATCTTGGCATCATAAAATGAACAGGGTTCAACTTAGTTTACTTTACCAAAATTATCCTCTAAATTAGTCTCGAGCTTGAAAAAACGACTTGCAAATCTGTAGGAGTTACTTTTGCCTTGACGAATAAATGAGGGTGAGTCTAACAACTCCTTAACCATAGGTGTGACCAGTATGAAGCAAGGGAGGCAGCTGATTCCTCTTGTTTTTGACATACTAAAACTTTTATTTCTATGTCATCCAACTTCTGCTGGAAATAGAAACGATAACTCACATAACATCCAAAACCGTTTCAATCCTGAGAACTCGATGAGAAACATCCGTAAGCAGCATCACGCCGCCTTCATACTCATCAACCGCAGTCACGTAGCCTGGCCAGACCTCGAGCCTAAAAACAAAGATGCACGACTCGATAAGAAATCGAATGCTGAACATGCTTGAACTAACAACATAGACAATAAGAGCCGACTTAACTATATAGGTTGCTGCAAATCCAATTACAAGGATCTGCTTCAGTTCTCAACATTATTTCAGTACGTTTATAGCAAAGCAAGAGGAGACGAAGTATGTCCAACTAAAACTAGCACAAAATTTGCACGAATAATTACACTTTATATTGTGGTAGTCCTACAAGAACAAAGAGCACATGCGAACAACTGTTCCAGAAACCACAATTTGGAAAAGCACTTTATTCACATACTTTATTCACACAAACATTTATTATAGCACTCTTCAAGGAAACTACTAAGAGGTGTTCCCAACTCTAGCATAGTCAAAAAATAAAAGTTTTCAAGTACTCATAGAATGAGACTGAGAGTGACCTATGGAACAGGTGCAGTGCAAGAGGGAGGTCATTCCAATCTGCCGGGCCTGCCACAGAAAAAGCACAGCCTTGCATGATGGAAGCACTAACAAATGGGACTCAGAGCAACCCCTTTTCCACTGAGCATAGAAAGTGACTGCGCATATTCTGAGAACCTGACAAAGGCTGACACTTGCATCCGCACTGTTGTGCACAAGGGCAGGACCAGCAAGTTCTTGTTGATTTTAGAACCTAATGAGAGACAGGAAAAGCAAAACTATTCAATGTACTCTTCAGCCACACCATCTTCAAGTCTTGCTCTATGAGGAGGATCATTAATATAACCATGTCCTTGACTGTACGCTTGTGCAGTGTGTCTTGTACAAATGTACAAGGCATGAACAATTATACGATCTTGGCAAGTTAAGGAAGATTCAGACAGCAGTGTTCAGAATCTACAGGAACTGTTGTTTCCAGAACTTTTTCAAGCCTGCATTAGCAGCATGACAACAGTCAAGACATATCAGACTAAAGTGGACAAGAATTGCAGCAACACCAAAGGATAGATTTTTCATAACTGATCCTCACTTGATGCAGTTGGCAGAAAGATCCGCTGCAGAGCAATTGACATGCTCTGTCGTGGATAACATGCACTGCCAATCACATGCAGTGAGGCCATAAGAAAGAATATTAACATTTCTACAGGTGGTTTCATCCTAATGTTTTATAAGTAAGGAAAAACTTTAAAACATACTTGTGTTGAGGTACAGGCACTGCCCCAGATGGCAAGAAGTAATTTCGACCGACTTGGCACATCTTAAGAAGAGACTGGATTCTAATAACAGATAGAAAAGACAGCTCATTTGTAACAGTCATGGCTAAAGTTCAAAGAACTTTAATAACAAAAATCACTGATGTTATGCTGCAAACTAATTGCAGTAAATATTAATCCCTTATTTATTTTATTGCTCGCATTTGCTGTAGCGCCCCTACAAGCTCTCTACTCAAAGGCGCTCCAGACTACAGTGTGGACACTGCATCGGAGATTCATGTCGAAGCGCATAAGAGATCGCAAGTGAAGGACTTGTTGAAGTCCCTACATGGCGGCTTGAGGTGGATTCAATCCTGGAACCCTCCAGCTCCAAGGCACCGAACCCATCACTACACCACCACGCCCCACTTACATTGCAAATATGATCCATTCACTAAGCAGTCAGTTTCATGTGCTAACAGGCTTTGTAAAAATAACTTAGCAACCATCATCAAAGATAAACTTTGGTGATTCCTAATTCAAACTTCTATCCATGGAACTGTAATAATAAATCACATACATTTGAAATATTCGAGGGTATGGAACGACAAGCCTACATTTCAATAACAGTAATCACATAATCCACAGCACTGATTTCTTTTATGCATTGAATGCCTCAGAAGTGTCAGACATCTACTAAAGATTTTCTGTAAGTTTTAAGTAATGCAACCAAAACCAAAAGCGATAAGAGAATTGAAGGTCACATTGGAGTTGATATGGGAAGAACTGATGCCATCAACAAGGCCATCAAAAACTTTATAAAGAGACTTAGAGCAAGTTTGGGAACTGGGGGTGGACATATTGAACAAAAGTCATGAAGCAATATCAAGCTTATTTTATACGAATCAGTTGAGATGTGACTTAATAAAATAGTTCGTTTAAATGCTTGAGCATTGCGTTGTGTTTTCTGTTTTTGAATCGTCAAAAAAAACAGTGGGTGGACTTACCAAAACTGACGTCACTTTTGTTCTGTTTCAAATTGTTTGGTGACATTTGGCTGTTATATAAATACGAATTACTTTTAAGCCTCTAAAAACCCAAGTTAAAAATACTTACCTACAGCCAAAATTATATCAAAAAACCTTTGGATGCCACTTTTTTGGGCCCACCCAGAATAACCAAACCTGACTGTGTATGCTCTAACTTTCTGATTTTGTTCTCAATTGGTTTGCATTCAACCTCCTGCTCAAATAGTTCATTCTAATCAATCAAGCCTCCACTTTCATTCACTTCCTTTTAATATCACTTAGATTGTTGCATCACTCTCTAGACTGACTCCAAATATATACATACCCATGAAAGCATAAATACTGCAAGACAAAGCCTCAGAAACAAACCTTCGAAAGACAACATTATACAGCTGACGGCATGAAGCAAATGGCAACACCTTCACAAGCGTAACCCTGATTGTTATTTCTTGACCATCACTGTGCCTAACTGATTTCAGCACAGTTTCCTGTGAAAACAGAACACAAAACACATACTGGAGCTGTGGAGCATCATCTAAAAACTAATACAGCTTGACTGTCATAACACTCACGCATGCACACACACACATGGATGAACCTGCAGCTTGAGTAGACCATCACCCAGAGTTGACAGCCGACTCTGTATTCAGAGGTCTTGGTATCAGTAAAGGTAAGGATGGGGTATGACAATAAGCCAAAGACGCATGTATTGTACAGCACACCAGAAATTGCTTACAGGATGGTATTCCTTGTGCTGATGTTTGTTAAAGACTCCATGAAGCAGTAAAATGTTACATTATTAATTCATAAATAATAGAATTAATCATAGCGTCAAACTCTACATTCACCATTTACAAGATACACAATAACCTTAACACGAATAAGATCAAATTGTTAGCAAGTTCATATGCATAAAAAAGACCAGGTCTGTAAATTTGCACCTTCCACTACATCGTTGTTATAAAATCACAAAACAACTTTTTATACATGTACATATAATTCAAGGTAGACCTGCATTACAGAGAAAACCCTGGGTAAGTAAAGTTTATTTTGCTCTAATATATACAGCACCAATATCTAATGAGAGGACTCTTCATGTCTATCGAAAACCATTGAAAACATGCAAAAATCTCATGCACATTCTCCATTGCAAGACAAACTCTCAATCAATTTGCTATGTGTTGTATCGCACAACTGTTATTGATTACAAATACCAGACGTGGCTGGCGGTCTCCTCCTGTTTTTTCATAGCTTTTCTCAGCTGTGTTCGTTTCATGCATACAAATTGCTTTTGCACTGTTTTACTACACTCAAATGTTATCCAGCCTCAGCCCAGCCTCAGTGGGTACATATTGTATTGTATTTAAACATTTATAAAGCACCTCTAGTAGGGTAAACCGTTCAGAGGCGCTCCCAGTGTGCAAGGCCCCGCGAGAAGAAGCAGGTTTTGAGAAGAGACAGAGCAGAGGAGAGACTGACAGACAGAAGTGTAGAGCGAACAGAAGGAGAAAGAGCATTCCAGAGAGGACCAATAGAAACAAAAGGTCGAGACTGAGCCATAGCAGTTCTAGACCGAGGAACCAATAGGTAAAGTCTGTTGGATGAACAAAGTGGACGATGGGAGGAAGCTGAGTGAGGACAAAGTAGGGCCCCCAGAAATTCGCGATCTTGCGCAGCGCAATTTTTGCGCAAATTTTCAGGTTTAGCACAACAGCGCAAAAACTGGCAATCCGCGCGATTTTAGAGCAAATTTTGACAAAATCTTGCTAATTTATCTAAATTGGGCTTTGATTGATTTAACATCACCGCGGCCCATGACAGTTCAACATAACAACGACGACCGATGTGCGATAATCAAAATGGCGACCGCCGAATGGGATGAAATCATAGACGAATTTTTAGTTAAAGATCGATATTTTTGGTAGTAATGCACAAATTTATAGTATAAAAATTCCAGAACTTCACGGCCACACAATAAAATGTGTTAGACTAGGTTTCTCAATGCGGTCACACAGCAGCGTCGCTTAATGTCTCGCCTTATGACAGAACGAACGCATTTAATCTATAGACGTCAGGCGTGCACATAAAGACGGAAAGCTAGTACTCGGCACGTTGTGTAACTGGTGATTCATTATAATATAGGCTATATAATACTATTTTGAAGTTACATTTGTAATGAGCGCAGATTTCAGTGGGCGTAAATTTTGCAAAATTCGAATTATTTGCGATCGTCTGAATACATTGATCTTATGGTTATAGGAACTTTATAACTGCATTTTTGGCTTGATTGTCTAATTTCTAGAACGCCAAAGCTTTACATTAAATGACAAAAACACTGTTAGATACTTTGGTACACTGATTCAATGAAAAAGTAACGAACATTTTGATTTTTTAACTTGCGCAAAATTCGCGCAAATTTATCGTTTTTGGTGCGCAATTTTTTCAATTTTTTGGCGCAAATTTCTGGGGGCCCTAACAAAGTAAAGCATTAGTCAGATATATGACCCATATGGATTGGTCCTTCTGTGCTAATCGCTTGAAAGTCGAGTTTGTACTGATCGGTGTAATTTTGTGTTGATGCTCTGTTGATAAACTACTTCTCACCTGGTCACGTAACAGGATTGGTAAGAAGAGAATCGCTCCATCAAAGGCCTTCGTTTCTCCGATTACACTTTTATGTTCATTCATCATCTTGAATCTCATTCCACGACTGTCAACAGCTGGACGAAAATTTACGGCGTACTGATAGACTCCCGCGTTCACACATCGCAGCGCAATGTAGTTAGCACTGAGTGAAACGCTACAACGAAAAACAAATACGATCAATCCTGTGACAGTTTTAACGTTACTGTACAGAGAAAAACAACTACTTGTCATAAATAAATAAAAATCTTAACATTCACCTGCAAAAGGAAGTGAAATAGTAGTTCAACATTTACAAATACAATGAAGCATGCACCACTCACACTTCTGGGCAAAACCTCAATGCTTTAAATAATTCAATTACCATGTCAGCTTAATTCAAATTATATTAAACAAAACTGAACCAGTAAAAGTGACAGAACATAAAAAACCATCAAAACCTTCCTAAAGATAACATTCCACATAAATAATCATGGCCTCACTTGTGTATATATATATATATATATATATATATATATATATATATATATATATATATGATAGTCACTATAATTCCAGTGGCAGAGCAAGCATAGATAAAGTTATCAATAGAGTGGCAACAATAAATGGAAATTTGGATGAAAAAGGAACAAATTTTGGCAAAGGACAAACCGACTCACCGTTGCCCCATAGTACCCTTTCTGACAACCGGGGCTCGGTCTTCTTCAAGGCGATCTAGCATTCTCTGAAGTCTTGAGGGTTCCTCTGTTGCAGCTGTTGAGTCGGGATGTGCCTCTTCAACCATCTCGACCTTTGATACACCAGAAACAGGTTCAGGAGGGCTGTAAAAGAAAAAAATCAAACAATTAAACTACTAATGACAACACTAAACAGCATGGAAAATATCTTACAAGATGGCAACAGACAACATGCTTCTTTAATTTCATGGAACTTCAAAGCCTTAAGTTGGACAACACCTTGAATACATAAATCAGCGACATTGACGAAGCAGCATAACGTAGCATAATCACAGAATTGGAACAGAAGCAGGGAAATGGCCACAGAACTACTAAAAACTAATAAAACTGAAACCTGAGCAAATGAGATTATGTGGTTTAGAAAACTGACCAAACTATATCAGTCAGTAGAGTTGCCGTCTATTTAATAAACAAGAGTGGTCAAAATGGAAGGTGTGCTTACAGTGCTGCAGCAACATCTCTCAATGATCGCAACGGAGACTGCACGGAAGGTGAGGTAGTTGTATCCAGACCAGAACTGACAACCTTCTGACTTAACAAAGCTGCACGACCCAAACCTTTGGAAGGACCAGCAACAGCAGAATCTAAGAAAATTGAACAGAAAACGTGAAATGTCATCTCAACAGCATCTATCTCCTATTAAAGCTAATCTGAACAAATAAAAACAAAGAGGAAAAACAAACAACCATTATAGCAAAAAAGAAAATGATGCTGATAGCAGCAGCACTTCACGTCTGCACATGGTTTTGATATACAGAAACACATTTTATTCATGTAAATCTTTATTGAAATGCGAAAATAGGAAATGACTCACCTATGTAGATATTCTGTTGTTAAAATTGCTCATCTATTAATACTCAATATTAGCATACTCAGTGATCAGTATAGCAATAGAAATGAAGCAAGAAGTTTTGATAGCATGATGTGCAGAAAAACACTTGAATTAGTCTTTGAGCTTAAGCACTTATATGGCTCCTGATTTCACTAAAATAATGCCATTTGTCCGTTCTGTCATGCATGCGGCCCAAAGTCATCCAAGCTGTTTTGTTTGGAAATCAGGCTCTGAGCAGCTTCCTAAGGACACTGAAGCACTAGTATTTCTAACCTAACAAATTGAAAACTCAACAACAAAATCTAAAAGCTAATTTAAATCTCTCATTATATACAGCACCAAACTATCCGAACACTCAATAAAATCATGCAACAAAATAAATGCACTAGTATTTTTTAATAAAGAAGTCACAGTCAAATCATGAACATATTCTGGTGAGGATACTGCTATAATTGTCCTCTTTCCTAAGGAGCCCTGCAAATGTCATACCCCATAACTTCAAATTCTAAACAATTTCTAAGGTTTCGGAAACATTTAAGTCTAAAACAGCTTTAATCTAATGACCGCAAGAAAATATCAATCGATGTATAATGCATACTAATGCTAGGTAAATGAGTTCACCTGAGGCAGAAGAACGAGCCGCGTCTGGTTGAGACACTGCTCCTACCACTGGCTGCTGAGCCTGAAGCTGCTGTGGTTGTTGGGAAAGCATCTGTTGTATTAAGGCACCCCTCCCCGTTGGCCGAGGCAAGCTCACCTGCAAAACATTAGTCTGCATTATACAATCAGTGTTCACAATTGCACAGACAATATGCTCGCCTGATTATATCATATATGTTATACTATCAAGCGCACAATCTGAGGCATCAAGGCAGAAACTGCACTTAACACATTGACCGCCTACATGCCATGTTAAACGACTGGCTGAAGTACGAGTTAACTCGTACTTGGCGGTCAACGTGTTAAGAAAACTGTGCATAATTTACAGGATCATACAGCTTTGTACAGTGCTTGGGCAAGGTGTTGGAATCGATTACGCTCTCGCTTCGTAGCTCAAATTCGCTCCCTACCGTAAAAAATGGCCCAAAACTTACTGTTTCCCCTTGGCTTTTAAGTACTTCGATATCTAACTCCATCTTCCTCTGGTGGCTGACTATCCATGCCTCAGAGTAACATTGCGGTGTGACCTTGCACGCGTACGAAATTTATTTACTAATAATAATAATGAGTAAGTGCTATCAGTCCAATATTTTCATGTCCAATATTCTGATCAAAAAGCATGCAGTTGTGAAGTGCTACTGGACCTGGAACCTTAAACCATCTCTGACATACTCTGACATAAAGCCCTAAAACTATTGGGGTTAACACCTCAACGTGCACATAAACTATTGGTTTGATGTTCTAAGGCTAAGCAACAGCTTAATATTATCTTCTTTTCCTTCAGGCTTGGATTAGTCGCTCACTGTGGAGGGGTCAGCCACTCGGATCCCTTGTCTGCATATAGTTATACATATTTCCATATATAGTCGGATCCATCGATAAGATTTGGAGCGCATTTTTTTTATCGACTGGATGCCCTTCCTGACGTCAACCACAGTTGTCGACTGTGGACCTAGCTTTTGGTGATGATCACCTACCCACAAGGCAGCGGGGGCAACAGGCTCATTTTAAATGGTGGCCTGGGCTTGTCATGTCACAGAGCCGTCAGAGGGCTTTTGCAGCTTTTGATTGTGAGACAAGGCGCTACCTTTGTTTCACACTATGCCTGTTAGCCTTGCTGCTGTTGGTCCACGACTGCTTATTCGTCAGGTTTACCATGCTTATTTCACAGCTGGCCTCTATATCTAGAGGTCGTTCCCCTATCCGCCACCTGTGGATGCATGTGATAGCATCCAGGTCTGCTACACTCAGCAGCTTATTATCAAGCTCTATCAAAGAATATAAATTGTCAAATATTTACAATACAAGTCTTGAAGAACAGGGAGACGAGCTCTGAGAAAAGACATCAAATGGGTCACATCATGTTTTGCACTGAAATAAAGCAACATTGAACCGAGACAGAAACAAAGAAAGTCTACTAACTGGAGGCACAGCTGGTAAATCTGTTGTACTTGTCGACTGCAGCACAGCAGCAGGAGGAGGCTGGTGTGACGGAATAGGAGATTGCGAAGAATCGCCGGCACCTGCGGTGGAATGTAACACACCAGGTTGTGGAGGAGCGGCAGCCTGAGACGGTCCTTCCCGGGGCTGATCTCCACTGTCACCAGGTCGTCTAACTGGATTGCTGAGGAGCTGCAGCAGGGCCGCTCCTCGCCCTCCTCTCCCATAACCATTTCCCGTCGCCATTCACTTCCACCGCAAGTTCACACACTTCCTGTAAAAAAACACAAACTACACAATAAAAATACATCTGCTTATGTAACGACAATGTAACCTGTCAACGGTTATGATGGAAGTGAATTCTTAGAGAAGCAGCATGATTAAGACACACACAACAGAAAAACTGCAAAGCAGAAGAGAATCCTAAAGCAAAGTGCATTTGCAGGTGGTTCAATAAAAAACATACTTGCTTCTGTGTGGCGGAATGTTCCGCCGCAGAATCACCACACTTAATTATTTGGACGCTAAATCGATAATTACCTCTTCTTATTACTGTTTGAGCTACTAGCTTTTCTTCTCACAACCACATTGTTCCCGAGTTCCACGCTATTTAAACACTAATCTGAATTAGATTTAAGTAAACCATTTGAGGTATGCAACGCGAACCAACTTCAACCAGATTGTCCTAATCAGCAGAATTTTTTACACTGTATATACGACTTTTAACCAGCATTGTTGGAATTTATGCAAGGAGCACAGATGAACTTCCATTCCAAAGTAAGTTAAAATTGTGCCTTTTTACAAATTTCCAGTATTCAGAATTGGACCCCACCTGTTCCAAGAAACAACTTTGCCACGTGCTAATAAATCTCAAACTTTCATTATTTGTCAAATATTATATCAACCGCAAATCTGAGCCATAACTTTTCATCAAGGACCAACGATCTCAGAATTTTGGATACTCTTTACTTAATGACGTATGAATCTTTGAGGGTGGCCCTCTTTTGAACAGGAAGCCATTACGTATTGTTCACATAACAAATGCTTTCAGTTAATTATATTTAGAATAAAAATGTGATTAATAAACATATTTTATGAGTAAAACATTGCATGTGGAGAATAAATCCTATTCAAGCTCGGACATAAAAGTTTAAGTTGGGCGACATCTGTGAGCAGGCATTAACCAGATATAAACTTATACATGTTTCTAAATATAGATGACAACCTTCTTCAAACAAAGATAATATAAGCAGCAGGTAACTTATGAGGCCGCAAGAAGTGTCGTCATCGTATGCAAAGTTAAGCAAGTAAGTAGCTTTGTATCTCATCAATGACAGTGACGCATAATTTCCCAATTAATAGTATGTCTATTTGCATGTATACTTGTTATAGCGCCCCTTCAAGCTCCCTAAACAGGCGGTCCCGACAACAGAGCGGACACTGCATCGGAGTTTCACGCCGAAGCGCTGAGCAATTGTGAGTGAAGAACTTGCCCAAGGTCCTCACGCGGGGACTTGAGGTGGATTCGAGCATGCAACCCTTTGGCTGCAAGGCGAAGAACATACCCATTACACCACCGCGCCCTACAAAATATTTGTATAGTCTCAGGTCTTCCCGGACGACCATCGCGGCCAGCGGACGCCTGCTTTTTCCGCCAGCAGCTTCATCGACGTGCATCATGGTGCATGCCGCCAATTAAGACGACCGTCTTTATGCGTCAACTGCCAACGCTCCTCCTCCTACATTCTCCTCAACGACATCTGTCTTCGACGGCTTCCGACCTATTTTGGACTCGGATCTTCGCTAAGTTTTTCATTTGTCAATTTTAAAATAATCTAGCGAATTAGACCCTCTACCTCCTCTTATTATTAGTGACATTCTTGGTAACCTTAATTGGTCCTTTCTTTCCATAATCTTTTTAACAGGTCACTTGCTGAGGGCTGCATTCGTGCCTCGCAAAAACGGACCCTTAGTCTTTCCTGCACCCAGGAAGGCCAATCTTGACCCTAGCGTCAGTCAAAACTATCGACCAATTTCAAACCTATCTTATCTGTCTAAGACTCTTGAAAGACTTGACAATGTGTCAACGCAACTTATCCCCTATATTGAGCAGTTGGGACTCATTCCTTCCCATCAGCCTGGACTCCACGGAAACAACCCTCCTCTCTATGCTTTCTGATATATATACTCTGCTGTTGATAAGTCTCAACTCTCAAGTAACTCTTCTGGCTCTCTTCGATGTCTCTGCAGCCTTTAACATTGTTGATCATGAAATTCTGTTGCAACGACTTGAAGCCTCCTACGGACTCAAGGGTTTTCCTCTCCGTTGGTTTCGATCCTATGTAGGCTACCTGTCTGATCGCACCCAAATGATCATCTCTGGCAACTCTAGGACTCAGTGTCCTGCCACTTATTGGCCAGCACAGCCTGGAAAGGTAAGGGGCGTCCAGGCAGTGTGAGAATTGTGGAAAAATAACTGGGGGGGTTGGACCATTATCCACTTGGAATTGGGGTGTAAAAAACATACTTTAACATGGGGCTCTAAGAAAGACTGGGGGGGTCGAAACCCCCCAACCCCCCGGCAATTCTCACCCTGCGTCCAGGCACTTCTTTTTGAAAGTTAAGGGCGTCCAAGCACTTATTTTCCCACACTTTAAGCACTGAGCAGGACCATTGTTCTGCCACACCTGCACAAATAGGTAGACATTTGATGTAGCGCTGGTGAATAAACTGGTCCACCTGACGTGGCTTTGTGGGCGCTGAGAAATCACAGATTTGCATTACATCATTTTCAACAGAAATCCACACGTTGGTCTTATAGCTTTTATTGCATAAGTGTTTAATATTAAGTGTCAGATGATGAGAAATACAGACAAAATTGCCACCTCACATCGGCATAAGCTGTGCTTGGCACTGGGCGGGCAATTAACATTTAAGAGGGCAATCTGTCTGGACTAGGTAGCTACCACCTGGCTTCTGTAATGACCTTCCATCAATCAATCGATACGAAAGTGTTTTGTAACTGTAATGTTCATTCAAGACTATTTACATGACAGCGCTAAGAGCTGCAAAACTCAAATGCATATATACAATAATAATGATAACAATAATGAGGTGTCAACAACAAAATTTAATACTAAAATTTAATTGTTAGCTATTTAAGAATTAACAATTTATTATCGACTGCAATTTAATGTATTTCCCCAAAATGTAATGTCAAATCCAAAATTAATATTATTCAGTGTTCATCTTAATCTTGAAATAATATTAACATTTATTGCTAGCTATAGTAGCTATTTTCCAGTTATTTGTTTATAGTAGTGGTCTTATTTATGTTTTTCGGTCAATCATATTCCCAAACCCATTTATATAAACAAACCAGCATGTTAACAATTTATTATCGCTAGGTTCCAATGAGCAACATGTTTTGTTGACAGGGCTATAAATAACGGGACACCTTACGCAATGTAGCAGGAGGTCTTCTATTAATCACTAAAAATAAATGTAATTTTTAAAATTAAATAACAATTAATCAGTTAATTAATCGTTAACTTCCACAGTCCTAATAATAATAACAAAAATAATAATATAAATGCAATAAATCTGAAACGCTTTGCTATTAGATTAATTTTAACACTGGTTAGCAATATACACTAAATGTACAAATATGCAACTGTACAAACACAGCACATGTCCTGTAAACCTCTCGCGCCTTGCTGTAGAAATTGTAACAGGCTCTTGTGTTCATACAGCATGGTCATTGGCAGAACAACGATCACCTAGTGCATGTCTTACGTGGTGTTCCAATTTATTGTACTTTATCTTGGTGTAAATGCACCGTTTAATAGCAATACTCTACAACATATTATGGAATAATCTAAAATGTACAGCAGCATCAATTAAAACACAAAACAACCAATTTGTCTTCGCCCAGAATTTCACCATTCAGACTACTCAAGATGATTACACACAGGAAAACTGCAGCAGCACCCAACGACAAGTCTCAAGTCAAATTGCAAACAGAATTAATACCAGTTCACTGAGTTCAGTCCAACAGAGACCTTGCAGACAGACCATATTGAAGAATGCACGAAAAAAACTTTATTTTCCAAAAAGCACTGGCAGCTGTAATAGACGCACAGTCGCTGAACAAGTCTGCCGCATTTTATTATTAGACAGAAACATGAAATAAAATAATTTATGTCAAAATACCAGATATTAAGACAATTTTATTTGCAGAGCTCTGCTTCATCAAGGTGTAACAATTATCAAGGACTATTATAACACTGGGTCCATTTACAACTATAAGTGGTGAAGTGTCATAGTGTTTAATTTTTCAAACAAATTCAGCAACTTATGCCAGTTGTCACAATCAGGAGTATCAATAATAATCGGCAATGTTTCAAGAAAGTTCCTACTGAAAGTCTGTATATATATATTTATATACTCAGGGCAATTCATCAGCAACCTTCTTGTGACATGGCAATCCTATATATCTCACCATCAGACTTTTACAACTAATGGTTAGTCATTTAGTCGACTGATCAAAAAATGTAGCGTATAGCCCTGGCAAGAGAGTAATACATATGCACAAGAATTTACTCGTTAAATTATGAATAGTCATGTATCTCACAGAGAAACATCTGCTCGCTATTTTAAACAATGTTAATGGCAACTTGTAATAGAGATTTTAAATTACATGCCGACAATCAATCAACCGACAATCAACTGACCATCAATCAATCAACCGACAATCAACTGACCATCAATCAACCGACAATCAACTGACCATCAATCAACCGACAATCAACCGACAATCAACTGACCGACAATCAACTGACCAACGTCGAAGCAACTTCATGTTGATACATGACAAGACAAGACCTTAATCTACACATGCTGACCATCAATCAACCTATGATAACAAATTACGAATCTCTTTGTGAATATGACAAAGAAAGTCAACATAAGATGAGCTGCCACCGCTGCCTCGGTCTTCCATAAGATACATCTGAAATACTGGCTCCAGCCGGTCTCGTTGTCTAATAATGATCAGCTGAAAGCAAAAATAAAACAATGTTAACTACAGGTACAATGAAAAATTACAATGCGTGCTGTGCCGTTAGATAATGAACAAACTTAGGTAGACAGCTTCTTAGACTTCAAGGAATTGCAGTCTTCTAATGGAGTGTTATCTATCCACTATCACTGGTGTCGTTTGCATGACCCTTGCCATGAGACAAGGCTTTGACATATTGAAATCCATTATTTTATCAATATTAATATCATTAGTGTTCCAGGTAAATCGCATACAACACAGTAGGCTAAATGCAAATACATGTGCTTGGGGGCATGCCAGTGATATCTTTTCCAGTTATTCAAGCTTTTATTGTTCATAGAGGAATGTGATGTTCTTAAACTTTAATGCTACTTAGTACTTAGGCTGCTGCCACTGTGGATGCTTAAAGACACATACTAAAATATATACACAGCAGCTTTTGCAGCTATTCTATATGTCCTTGGTAGCTGGCCCTAAAAAATGGAATAGCCTAACTGTTACACTGTGCCAAAGGTCACTCTACTCTGTTCCTTGAAAGAAAATTGTCCTGGGAGCGCTTCTGAGTTGCCTATCTTAAAGAAATGCCAGGCAAAATTCCCTAAATAAAGTCAACTGGTCATCAGCATCACTATAATACCTCTTTCAGTTCAGCATTTTAATAATAAATTAAACATTCACTTTTCTTAGTAATAAGCTGAAATAGATGATCAATAGAATGATAATAAAACGGTTTAAAGGTCATGTCGTCTAACCTTCATGTGTCGGTGTCTCTCTTCTCTAACTCTCTTAATTATGCTTCTTACGCGAAGTGACAGTGGACTGTCAAGGTCTTGAAGTCTTGTCTGAAAGAAAAAAAGAGCAAGCAAATGTTACGTTATTAACATATAAAAAATTACTGAACATTTCAGAATAGGCTAATCTTGTCACAACTTTCATAAAGAGCATGGTGTGCAAATATAATTTTTGCAGTACACAATCATGCACAATCACTACTTGTTGGCCAGTTGCGCACCATGATTTCAAGATTTAACCGATTCCTGCAGAAAGGGAAGCAAAAACAATACTATAACTTTCTGTCTGTTGCATATTCCAAACTGTATGTAAGAACAAGACACGAGCACCACTCATAGAATGTAAGAACAAGACACTAGCACCACTCATAGTATGTAAGAACAAGACACTATCACCACTTATAGTATGTAAGAACAAGGCACTACCAGAAACATTCTAAGACCTATCAAAGTGCTAGCACAGTCAGATGAAACTGAATGTATAATTGTATATGCAAGTAGTGTTGTGAGGCGGAAACTTTCCTCGGAAAGTTTCATATCTTTCCGGAAAGTTTCGGAAACTTTCCGACGAATCTTTCCGGAAACTTTCCGACATTTTTTCACCAATAAAATGTTATTAAATACATACTCAATTCTAATGAGTCCGAAATTTTCTTTCAATTTAATGTTACTAAATACATCAATCACTATCAGAAGTTAGTGTTGTGAGGTGGAAAAATTGTTCGGAAAGTTTCATATTTTTCCGGAAACTTTCCGACATATTTTTCCACCTATAAAATATTATTAAATACATACTCAATTCTAAGGAGTCCGAAGTTTTCTTTCAATATAATGTTACTAAATACATCAATCACTTTCAGAAGTTAGTGTTGTGAGGTGAAAAAATTGTAAGGAAAGTTTCATATTTTTCCGGAAACTTTTCGACGTATTTTTCCACCAATAAAATATTATTAAATACATACTCAACTCTAAGGAGTCCGAATTTTCTTTCAATGTAATATTACTAAATACATCCATCACTATAAGCACTCTTATATAAGTGGTTATAAGTAATAGTTTATTCAATAGATGGCACTGCTAGTGTTAGTGATAATTGTTCACACAGCCAAAAAATACCGGTACATTTAAGAATTAAATGCAATTAAACTTTGCTGTATATTTAGAGAAAATATTTTTTATCATTCAGTCACCTTCATATTTGTGAGTTATGAAAATATAAGACAGAAACAGAAATTGATGCTGTATTATTTCATGCTTATATCAGTTTTTTTTACACATTTCCTGCAACAGAGATGACTGCAGACATGCAAGCAACTAGTTTTCAATAGGCTACTCTAGTCTGAAATGCTAATGAACAGTATTTATTGCTCATATTAATTATTTTTAAGTTCAACATTGTTTGCATCGACAGAAGTACTGTAAATAAAAGGAGTTTAAACTATAAGAAAAATTTCTGAGAGTGAAATTCTGATATTTTCTGATTTTAATGTGTTTTCCGGTTCTTCAGAAAGTTTCCGGAAAGTTTCCGGAAAGTTTCCGGAAAGTTTCCGGAAAGTTTCCGTCAAAATACTTTTCCGGAAAAGCTACATCACTATATGCAAGGACTACAAGCTCTTTCTTCAGACAAGAGACTGATGGCCTGACGAAGTAAAACAGCACAATTGACAGAAGTTGTGTAAAAGTGCATCTGCTGGTAGCAAAGAATGACTCGGCCGACTCAAGACTGAAAGACACCATAGTTTATGCATGCTGGAGTGAAGCCAACAAGTGAGTTCTATCTCAGCGAGAGGGAACAGAGTGTTATCTATTCTGCATCACAGAGTTTATGCAGCTCCTCATACTTATATTCAGATATTAGTTTCTATGCTAATGTTGTTATTTTATTCATAGTTCAAGCAGTAAAACTACAAATCTATAGAGATAAAGGTCTACAAAAAATAGAAATGCAGCAGTCAGCAGTGTCAAGATAGCTATGTAGTATGTACAGTTACTGAATTGCTGAATAGCAGATTGTACTGTATGGCCCGTACCTGGTGCCCTAATAGAAGCAGATGGACAAATGCTGTCAGTGCATGTTTGGAAAAGCCTAAGAAAAAGTCTACTTGATCACAATGTCTACAAACAGCACAATGGCCACTATACGATGCAGGACAGTAAGGACTGAGGTCTGACCAGCTACGCAAAGGACATAAAGAGGCTGCTCATGTAGCAAGCTCCAGTTCCATTCTGACAAGATGCTGAACAAGAGAACAAATATAACTGGCATCCAAACTCATGCACAGCCCATAGTCAAGATCAACATCCGTCCAACCACAAAGGAGTGAATTACTATCTCACAACTTCGACATACATCCAACCAAGGAGGAATGAATTCCACCATTGTGCTTCACTTTATGAAAACAAACTATTCAAAGGTAAAAACTTAGGACTTATCTACAGTCCTAAGTTTATTACTTCAACAACAATAAGGTACAAATCAAATACGAAACTATACCTTATCAATGTCTATCTGAGCAGCTGACGACACTCCAAACACATTGCGCACCCAGTCAGGGTTGATACCAAGACCAATCCACATAAACATCATCAGTCCATTCTCTGAAACAAAAACGCAATATGAACAAGTGAGACAGATAAGAGTGAATGCAGCAACATTAGATGGCAACAGAAACAGGACAGTAAGAACTTCTTTGACTTACCAATCCAATCCCTACGATGTTCGGTCATCCTCAAATAAACAGAGGAACTACCACTAGAACTAACACACAGAAATTCCCGATCAAAAGTTCCGGCCCTAGGACCTGGCATAATCTTCCCCTCACCATTCGGGTTTTTCTTTGATTTTAACATTTAAAAAGAACTCTGTGGTTGGCTCTCGATCCCTGAACCTCACTACACGTCCTCTGAAATTTACTTCCCTCTGCGTATTAATGCACGTGTGTATATTGTGCTCGCAGCAGACATCCAATGCGTTTAATGCTTACGATTTTGTTAACTAGTTGAGCTGTTCAGATTTTACCAATTATAATTATTTTGCATATAACCAATTGCTTCAGGTACATGGGTAAACCGCCCCTTTCAGTAGGATGATGGTCTGTTAACGGTTGCTCTCAATATACCAATGCATCACTTACACACACACAGAGGCTTTTGTTGGCCAATACATATAGTTTATTTGTTTATGTTATGTTTGTGAGATGCTTAAAGCAATAAAATTCGTGGTCAAGTAATGGAAATAAACAGAGGATAAAATATACCCAATAAACCAGACATGCTCTTCTAGAAAAATATACACAAAATCAAGAATTATTGATTATCACTAACAATAATCCATTTAAGCATTGTCACTTCGAATTTCACTGCCCTGATGACAATTGAGGAAAATAAATGTGGATCCCAGTACTAAACTACCGTGGTGTTTTGTTAACTGTGTTGTATTCGATCAATGCAGAATTTAGTCCAAAATGGGTTAAAATCAATGATATGTCAAATTCTTACCCAGCAAATAGACGCCATTGTCTCTCAATCTCTCGTATGAACATCGAATTGGTGAAGGCAAGGACTGAGAGTTCAGATCCAGCTCATGCTACAAAATAAGAAAGTTTACTCGTAATAATCATTAAATTCTGTAGTTTATATATTTTTTATAATTCTTAATTTTAATGTGTGAAAGTGAGACGATTTAAACCTAGATACTGAGAAAAGCACGTATGTAAATTATAAACTAACAAGATGTAATTGAATATCAAATACTGTTGCCTCAGTGAAAACTGATCAGCAGTATTTTAAAGAGACACTGGGATGCAGATTATCACAGTTGCATTAAACTTTCGCTTAACACACAGCGACATTGAATTTTAGAGCAACATTTTGAATTGTAGAGTAACCACTCTAATTCACTTTCTCAGCAATAAGCAAAATCAAGATGAAGAAAAATTTTAAGGCACAGGCTTAAATGGAACAATTGGAGATATTTCTTCAAGCACTCAGTAGAATGATTACTAATGAATGATTACTAATACTCATGATAGTGTTGCCAATATGGAACTAACTAAAGACATATTTTACAAACCAGAGGAAAAAGTCGTGGGTAGAAGTAGGCATTCGTGTCACAGACACTCATAGCATTCACAAGATGCATGACATAACTTCTATCATCTGTCGTGATATCAACTGAAAATTAAAAAAATCCATTAAACATCACCATAATGAAATCAAATGACAAAATTGATTTAAATGATTAGCTCTGTGTTCGAAATAGCATCGCCTACCCCACTTAGGACACAGTTATTTGAATAATTCTTGGATTAAATAACTACTACACATAAGTTCAGAGACATGTACTGTAGAGTTGATAATGCAAGATTACAAAATGCTTGACTTTTGAACAACAATTTTATAAAGATTCTGATTGACATTCTCACGTCGTTTACATATTGTAAATGTTGCAATATATTACACACTGCAACTTGCAACAATGCTTAACAATTAATTGCAGAAGCATCCTTTGCATCTCAGCGATCCCATTCCTGAACAGTAATCATCATGCAATCTTGGAGCAATGGAATTTTCTCCAACTGTGCCTTCCAACTTCAGTCATATCCTTGATTAATGGTTCATGTGACGTTATTATCACGTGCAACGCTGACAAAAATGTGGTGTTTAAAATAGCAATTTTAAGCTGACAAACTGGTCATGAATTCATGGGAAAAGTCTGAATGAAATATGTGCATCAATGCAATAAAACTGACTGGTGCTTAGGGTATGAACAAGCTCCCATCAATTAATGCTCATAGAAACCAAAGACCCGTTTGAAGCTGGTAGATTCCATTCAGCAGAACCATACCTGCTTGCAAAATCCCACTCTTGATGACTGAATTCACATAAACTGGCAGAAGTTTCATGCCCTCCGGCAATATCAGCTGTCCAGCAGACGAAGGACTTGCACAGTTCTTGCGGTAACATGCCAATATCTGGGCACATTGGTTCATCAGGTTGTCTCTGACTTGCTTTGACGTTGAATTCAAACACTCTCGTATTGCTGAAAAAAGCAATCAATGACATTAAAAAGAGAACTAAAACTTAGACCACAATTCGTGGAACGTTCTTACAACACAGTACAACTTAACACAACATAATACCAAATTTTCTATGTGCACATTGTGCAACTAAACCAATTTAGCGACAAATATGTGCTGAACTGTGCTCCAAGTACCTATAGCTGTTTGCAAGGTGCCCTTATAGCCGTATGGCTGCGTTATGATACCATATACCAGTAATCTTGAAGGACGCTGTAACAAGTGCTCGAACACATAAATTGTCGTTATTATTATATTATTATTATTATAATAGCAATCAAGGCTAATTTCCATGAAGATCCCTGGGCCCTTCAGTTCCAAAAATAAACTTGAGAAAATGTCCTCCAGTGAGTGTACCATTTTTTCCAGACAACTCGTGTTTTTTACACACACTTCTAGGTCTACATCTTGTTACAAGGGGTTTGCACAAAATCTTTAAAACTCTGTACTAACAAGACATACAAGACATAAACTAAAAGTTTCACATCATGAAAACTCAGAAATCAATGCCAATGATATCCTCCTAAACACTACTACACCATAATTTATTTACTATGTCCAGCAACATAATATGCCAACACAAACTTATGGCTTTCAATCGCACACAAACCTTGTTTGGCCATATAATTGACGACCATGTCCAGTTCACAGCTCTTGAACAAGTCAGCAATCTGTGTACAGCAGTTGAATGCTGCGTTGAGTACACGCAACTTCCTCTTGCCGCTGATGCTCGTATAGAGGACAGCCGCTTGTATGTATGCTCCCTCAGCTTCCGACAATTTGTCGTCGTGTTTGATTTCCACTGAGATAGCTTTGTCACAGTCAACGTTCGCCATTTCTATGTCGGTCGTATTCGACATGTAAAAATTTCCGAAAAAGTCCACCGCTCGAATTCCTAGCCATCAAAACAAAACAGGACAATTTTTATGCTTCAAACAGACAACAAAATGCTTCCATTAATTTCAAACAAGTCCGTGAAACGGTTTACCCATTGCTATTTGGACAGTGGCTTGCAAGTGCTATCACCAACTTTGAATTCTCAACCCAAAATCTTTGGATTGGTGTCAAATGCCTGCCATGGAATGAATCTGCAACCATGCACCTACAAAAAAAGCTAGAATCCACCTCTGGAACTATAAGGATGGAACTACCGCTGGCTGGTCCTTTGTAGAGAGCACGAGAGTTTGCAAGTGGCGAATTATCCATTAAGATTAGTAGCACTTGTCCAATGTCCATCTAATCAACAACTTAAATTGCTTCCATTTTTTACAAATGCATCACTTATATACAGAGCGGCAGAGAAGTCAGAAGCACTTACTACAGTTTAGTATGAAGATAAGAAAATCACCTGTGCTCGTTCGTATTCTAATGACAGCATCGAATGCAATAGGTCTCGAGACGTTCGTCCTCAGATCGGACATCAGAAGATCACCATCCAGATCGGCCTGTTCATCGAAAACACAACATGATCATTGAACATTGAACAATCACATGAATGCTGGTGATACTATGATGATGATGATGCAATGTACAAACGGCACTTTCTCTGAATAGAACCAGGCAAACGATAAAGTTCGATTACTGCTTGCAAAATCACTTAAGGTTAAACCAACAGCTCATTCTGAATTTCAAATAAAATTTAAACATTTATAACAAGTGACAGTAGTCAAGACGTCACTAGTACTTGCCTGAAAATAGGCATATTTGTAGACAGTACCACCCGTCAGCCGTGGTACTTCCGCAACAGTAGCAACATCCACGTAACCATTCGGAAATAGGAAGAGGTCGACAGCACACCCAGCAGCCACACAATCTTGACCCAGCTTCGTGTAGAAATTGGTCTGTGGAGCCAAGAGACCCTAAAAACAACCACCAGCAACAATTAGTCAAAATGAATTTCTTATGTAAAACAAAACATGCATAAAAACAATATTTCACTTGCTTTTGCCATACAACCATTTTCCCAAGTTGACTTAGGTTAGAGAATTTCTTTTATGCAGAATTTGCCATCATTCACATCCATCTCATTGTTTTGGAGTTACAAGTTGTATGAGTTAGTGGTAGTGTGCTGTTAACTGTGATAAATAATTTTATTTCTATAAAATAAAGAATTTATATTCTCCATGTATTGACTTCAACCAGCTGTACAACAGTACACATCCACATCTATATAAGTGCAACAGAATGGCGTCAGAATCCGTTGACAACACCACCGTTGATGCACCAGCCCCGTATGAAAGACTTATTTGGAACCATTCTTTGCCAGCTAAAGGGCCAAAACATCTGAGTCACATTCGCTGCTACAGTTCATTCACTATAAGGTCTGCTAACAAAGGTTCAATTAATTACATCAGCCAAAGCATTTTTAGCATATCATTAGAATATCTGAAATAATCATTTCTAGAAATTTTACATTAAAATCTAGGTGAATATAAAGATATGCTGGAAATGGTTGGCATAGCAGTCCTTTCAGTCACACTTGATGTACCATTCTTAACACCAAATGCAATAAAAAAAGAATTCAATTGATTACAGAAGAAGAAATCAAACTTCAAATGTTACTAACCTTCTCCTTGTCAGTGCCCAGAAGTTTTCTATCATCTCTGTCTTTAAGTTTTCCTGGAGCCTCAGCTTTCGGAAGAGATGAATGGAAAATTATAAGCTTGCCAGAACGTTCAGACGATTTCAGTGCATCCAATCCAGCCTGAATAACTGGCCCCAGAACCACTTCGGTTTCTTGGCTTTCAGTGAACATTTGAGAGATCTGTATCAACAGACTACAAAACAAACCAGATATATTCCAACTTTGAATCAAATACTTCTCGTCAATTTATTATCAATCCACAAAATTGCACATAACTTTCGAATGAAGAGACCATACATAAATAGCAGACTACAGGCAAGAATGCAGTACTTAGGCCAAAAAAAAATAATGTTGTGTTTCCGGTAACCCGACCGACCCTCTTTTATTGCCGCGACTCAAATAATTTTGTAAAATATTTTTATTTTAAAAAAAATTTTATTTAAAAAAAATATTTTATTAAAAAAAAAAAATTTAAATTTTTTTCACATAATACGGTGACATTGCCTTTCGTATAGAGTTGGATCTTAGGCCCAAAAACTTATGTTGTGTTTCCAGTAACCCGACCGCCGCAACTCGGAAAATTTTGTGGATTTTTTTATTTACTCTGACATTGCCTCCCGTATATGAGATGTGCAATTGGAACATCATAATTATAGCCTTCACTAAGCCAGGCAACGATCGTAAGCAGCCGTCTTTCAAGGTATATAATGATCTGTTAATTAGAGCAATCAATAGTTTCCCATGGTCAGTTTGACAGAGCAGGCGGTTGTGGGGTGGATGGGGGGGGGAAGAGTAATAGATCTGAAAGGAGGGTTTTCTCATGGTAGCTCGTTGCAGGCATTGAGTACAGGGCCATCTAGCCTGTAGCACATGATGGCTATACACAGCTTGCTGCAAGTTTATAGTTTAACTTGCTGTTTTTCCGTCCTAAGACAGTCCATTTTGCTCACTTTATTCCTAAGCTGACTAGGCTCTCTTGTGATCACTGTGCCCTCCTTTGCTCTCTGCCTCTTTCTGCTCTCTTTTGCTCACTGTGCTCTTGTGTTTACTGTGCCTTTTTGTGCTCAGAGTGCTCTCTTCTACTAACTCTGCTCTCTTCCGCTCACTGAGCAGTTCTCTTTTATTTCGAGCACCCTTTGGTGAAGAATTTAACATTCATTCATTCAAGTATTTATATAGCACCTTTTCAAGGAAACTACTCAGAGGGGCTCTCGACTCCAGCATGGCCAAAAAGAACAGTTTTCAAGTGAATAGAATGTTTCATTTTATTTTATTGATCTCTCAATTTCTATAGTGCCTCTTCAAGCTATCTACTCAGAAGCGCTCCCGACTACAGCGTGGACACTGCATTAGAGTTTCACTCCTGACTAACTGCTTCCTGGCTGCGAGTCTTGAGAAACCTCTAGCCTTATCATTCCCACTTGAGCCACCTCTAACGGTGACTAGGGAAAATAAATCTAGCAACCTCTAGATGTAACTAGTCACTGGCTCGGCCAATCTGGAACGACCCCTAGCAGTGATGTTCTGTTCGCACCCATCTTCCCCTTCCCTTCCCACTTTATCTTACCAGAAAAGATGTCAAAATGAAATTAATAGAATTGTTTTCTAGGGCAGTTTTAGGTGCAGACAGTCGGGAAATAGGCAGTTTATACTTGCTTAGAACACGTACTTTGTTGCAGCGTGTACCTTTATAAATGCAAAAAGAGTAGTTGGTTATAATTTTTCGGATAGTCACTGTATAAAAATATTTTACCAAAATAAAAATATTTTCCGACCTACCTACCCAATTTTTTAGAGCTCTGTTACCGGAAACACAGCATTATTTTTTTTTGGCCTTACCGATATATTTTATTCCATTTAATTACAGTATGCCCTGAAGCTCACTCACACTAAAACTAGAATTCCATGCAAAAGGAATGTTCAGCCAAACGGCAGCGAAACTCTAACAATAATATTTTAACTATGTGTTAATAGCAGCATTATAATACCTGTCGATAATCGCTTCCGACTCTGACGGCTTAACGAGGAAGCCTTCAAGCAATGGTACAAACACATCCTGTACATCTGAGACTACCATCATCTGTGGCTGCGCTAACGAACCCTGAAAAGAAAATAAGATCGTCAAGTCTCGAGTTACATATTGCACAGCAAAACTCAAATAATCCATAAAAATGGTTGTTCGTTTGAAATGGTAGGTAAGCACAATGATACCATGCAACAGTATAGTATAGTATGGGTCAGCAGGTAAACTTTGATACATGTGCCAAAAATACTCAAAAATCTAAAGAAAAATTAGTAGTCAGGAACTCAAGCTGTTTTGATAACACTTTGATTGCTACAACTACCGAATGTGTTCATCTGAAATAATAACTGACTTACCTTAATGTTGTAGAAATGCAGCTCTTTGCCATATGTCACAAAACCAACACGGATTTCCGATTCTTCTTCGCCTGACTCCCTGGAAATAAATATTTTCCATTTATTCATCCCCTGTGAATTGGAATAGTAGCTTTTATATAATTAACACCATAGATGATAAAACATCAATTTGAGAAATTTCTTGCAAGAAATGTCACAAAACCTTTTTACTCATTGCCTTTAAACACCTGGCAAACGACTAAAGTCCTGCAACTCAGATTCACATTTCTATTTGATTTATTTCTTTGCACACAAAAATGATGGTGGATAATAGTAGAAGTAGTAGCACTCAGCAATAGTAATAATAATAATAATTGTAACATCGTGCAATTTAAAGTTACAACAATGTGTGAAGCTACTACACAGGCCAGTACTAGAAACAATGCACAATCCCAAGTATTTACTACTTTTACCAAATACATTACTAAATGCCATAATCTTACTACTACCATAACTACTAACAATAATAATAATAATAATCATTATACTTAGGTAAATGCTGCAAGATGTCTTCTTTCAGTCTTGTACACAGAAGATTGACTAGGCCACTTCGCACACTCATATATGAGACATCGATCATGAAGATGTAAGCAGGTGGATTTGGCAACTTGTTATCCTGAAAAACAGCAAGAGTTAGTTAAGAAAACAAGATTTTTACCTATTTAAACAGCAATGAAGCTAGAAAGAAAATTATAAGGTCCATAGACAAGACAGGTGTTAAATGCTGCAATACCAGGCAAAGGAAATTGCAAAAATATATAAGAACCGCTTCCCATGTGCTGGGAGTAAACTTTAAAGCAATGTCCTGTACAAAAACAAATATTTGATATTTGGAAATCAAATGACGCAAACCTTGCAGTAGTCGGCTGTAGCGATGAATTCGTATGCTCCAAGACACAATTCCGGACGATCGTAGCAATCCACTCTTCGGCCAGTATGGTCAAGGTGGGCAAAGTACTCTGGCGGCACTATTGACAAAAACAAATCATGAATTGTATGAAAAAATGTTCATACAAATGAATAACCCATAAATCCCTCTATCCCAATATAATCATTAATCAGTCATCAAAAAATCCTAGACACATAATAAAGCAAGAAATGAATTCTTAAAAAGCAACCAGCAATTTTAACTAGACTTCAATTTTATTTCTTATATATGTGGAAATTAGTATCTATAGAAATTCTCAAATCTCCCAAAAGGTGCACATACTGGCAGGGGAAAAGTGCAGTCATTGTTTCACACGCAAGCTCATCCATCAGAGCACCTTCCTTCCTTCCTCCAGGAACTATTAGTAAACGTTCGTCATAAAGTGTTTAAGTATTACAAACCTGATTCCAAGCAACAACTTTGAGTCTGCCATGGAAATTGAATAGGTTTCAGAGGCACCTGAATTGCAACTTAGATGAAGACAGGTATCAAAGGTCGTAGCTAACAATGACAGTGCACAACAGACTGTTCAAAAAGAGTTATATTAAAGCAGCACTAATGACCTTCTGTATTGCAGCTACAGAAACTGCACTGGAACTTGCGACCACCATCGGTAAACAACATGTATGGACACATGTAAGCCTTGCACCTGTTGCAGCGAACAGGACCCATCTGACCAAGGTCCACTGTAGGCGGTGGAGTCTGAAGCAAGCAAAAAAGCATCAAAATAATTAATTCTCAATATTTATCACTTCACACAAGTTCACATATACTCTTTTCATTATCAGTAAGTAACACTTTGCAACAATGAAACAAATAATCAGACAATTTAATCAGACAAAAAAATCTACTGCACAAAGCAGTCACACAGAACTGGCAGGTCTACACATCTAGCCAAAAACTTGAGTTCTGCATCAGAGTGAGGGAAAAATCATTAAGAAAATAACAGCAAGATAATTGCAAACCACGTGAATTGCCCTGCAAAACTAAGCCAAAAGAAACAACAGAAGGAATGACAGAGGTGTTTACATTTAACCGTGAGCGTTTGGCCATATATGCCTGTCATTTCTCCATGCGACAAACACTCAGATATGACACTGGTGTACATTTCAATAGATATCTTTAGATAACTTTAGACATCTAGGATGCTCTACATGAAGAAACTTAAACTTAATTAATAGTCAGAAGACAGAGCCTCTATAAATCAAATGACACCAACAGTTTCATTAACCATAATCTGTAGGCAGGCACCTTATGGATGCTTTGTTAATATGCATAGAAAGAACTTACAGTCCACAGCAAACATAACCTGTATAAGGACATATAAAGGCTTTGAATGCAATGTCAACTCACTATTTAAGAGAGACATATATGTCAGTCAGAGTCAGTCACTGTCTGACCACATGTGCTTCCCAGTAAGCTCTCTTTCACATCATGAGGACACTTTGATGCATGTGCAAAAAATACTCAAAAATCTAAAGAAAAATTAGTAGTCAGGAACTCAAGCTGTTTTGATAACACTGAATCACAGATTCTCGGTTATTAAGACAACGCATGTCTTAGAGGAGCTCTTTGAGAGACTCTGTAAAAATATTCAAGTTCACAGGTCAGGTGTAAAACCATAAAATTCCAATTTCATCAATCAAACAGCCACTACCTCTTTCGGATGCAGTCGTGCAAATGGAACAAGTGTCACCACAAATGGCAGATGACTCTGTTTCAGCAATTCTCCAGTACAAGGTATGTTGTACATAGTAGAACGAAGGAATCTTGGACTACAGGTACCTGGAGAAATAAGAGAATTTAGAGCATTGAAAACAAGTCTTATTAGATTTAAAGAAGGGCAGTAAAATCTGCAAAAACCATTGTCAAATATGCTGATGCATTACAAATGCCCAACAGTTCCAAAGTGACACACCATAGCTGAGAGTGCCTCTAAATAGCTAGTCTGTAAGAGGTGCTTTATAAATGCTTATATACAATACAATACTTCAGGTTCCTCAAGTTAAGCAACTTCACATAGGCTTTGTCTTTATTGCAGTCCACAGTGTTTTGATCCTTAGTCAACTTATTTTAATATCTGCACACAGCCCGTATCACCTACTTCACCACAGCTCTAGGAGCCAGGGTCAAGTAAAATGCTGATTAAAAACCAGCTGTGTTTACCAAACCATCTCACATGTACTCGAGTGTGTGTATATAGTGCAGAAAATATATTTTGTCAAACAATAGACAGAAGCAAAAATTAATAACAGGTGGCAATACTGGCTTTCGCAGACTCGAAATCATACCATGTTGTCTGCTGCAAACTTAGCATCCTTCTCTTCTGGAAAAGGATCAATCACAGCAGATCAGTATTTATAACCCTGTCTGCAGGTTCAATTTCAAATCAATCAAAGCAGGGTCATTCGGTCAAATATGGCCATTAATGGGGCTTTGACCCTGAGGTGTTTTGTCTATTGAAATGCAGCTTTCTGTGCCTGCCAAACCCCAGTTTTACAGCTTTTAAGCTCATCTGTGTTTGCCCCAAGTTGTGACAAATCAGCAAAAAATTCCATTACTTGTGTGCTAGACTGTGTACAAAAACACTGCAATAATGTCCATGCATAGAAAGAACTTACAGTCCGCATCTCGAGACAAAAGCGGATGACAATTTGTCAAAAGAAGCCTCAGCAAACAATATTATTTCTGAGCTGTGCTAGGTACAGATAACTGCACAAAAATATGAAGCAAAAAACAAATTTCAAATGCTGCAGTATTACAAACCTTGATCTTCTGCAATGTAACTTGTTGTCACCAATGGAGGAACAAGTCCTTTCTGCCCAGTTTGAAAAAGTCCACCACGATTACGCTTGTCATCTTCTATTACTTGTATCTGTGAAAAAATTTAATTCCTTTGAAAACATTCCAAATATATTAAAAACCAAACCCTTAAAGCATCTTACAGGTAGCTCTATAAACGGACATTTCAATTAGCCATTATGGAGAGGCACTGGTTGAAAATTTGAGGATTTGTGGACAAATCTGCCAAGATAAATATTAATTCATGTCATGTCACTATTAATTCATGTCATGTCACTATTAATTCATATCATGTCACTATTAATTCATGTCATGTCACTGGAATCACAGGAGTCTGATAGTGAACGTGGCACATATTAAGTAAACAAGCAGTCAGAAATTGATACAATGTTGGTGATGACATCATTGCCGCATGCCTAGCAACAGTGAGTCACACCCGGTTACAAAACAAGTAACAGTATTTACAATTACTACAACTAATTGCGCAAATTTGCATTTCATGTTTACGTTTTTGCTTTCAATAAAAGCTACTCTTGTAAAAATAGAACTTAGAAACATCAAAATAGACAAACAGGCAACTTGAATTCGAAGAGGCAGCTGGTGAGGCAAGAATCTGGAATAAGGGAAATTATTATAAGTGATTATAAGAATATAGACTACAGGCAGATCTCACACAAAACAAGCGCTTATCAGTTAAGCAAAGGAGGATTGATCAGTGACTAAGTCTGATCATAAGACGGCTCTGCTTTATTCAGCTTGGTGCAGTTCGTCTCCAACTTTACGTTCTTCGGTTCTGAACTTATATTGCAAACAGCGTTTACTCTTGTTATCTTCATAGTAATTTGACAATTCATTCCACACCTTCCACTAAACATAAATTCAGAATAGATCGCAACCTGACTAACAGAACAAAATCAGCAAATCTGCATTCACTTACTGGGCTCGGCATTTGGTCAGGATCTAGACGTCTAGGTTGCTGTGGCTGAGTGGGCATAGTTCCACCCGATGATTGTGGCGGCTGGTTTTTCCCTCCGTAGGCCGCACCCTGATTGCCAGGTGTATATGAACCCTGGTTTTGACCAGGAGTTGCAGACGGAGGCATATGGCCACCATACGATGCAGGATTTGCAAAGGCAGGGTCATGGGGTGACCCAATACTCATCTGCATGGCTGTAGGTGGGGGATGAGATGTACTTTGAGCAGGAACTTGGCCAGACCCCATAAATGGAGGACCTGCATGAGAAGAACCAGGACCAGCCAGAGGAGGGCCACCAGCATAGGCAGATGACGCCACTGGCGGATTACCACTGCCGTATGGTGACTGCGAATAAGCAGGATTGTTAAATTCGGCTGCATTTCCACTAGATGAAGCAGGATTCATCAACGGACGTGGCAATCCTGGCTGCGAAACTGGTGCAGCAGACCCCATAGGAGGAGGAGGAGGACCAAAATGAGGCTGCTGCCCAGGCATGGGTGGTCTCATCTGAGGAGGAGGCATCCCATGCGGTCCAGTTACTGCAGGTTGTTGTCTTTGATGCTGAGGAGTTGTTCCAACCTACGAATTATACATCATCATCATCATGATCATCACTGCAGGCAAAAGATTAAAAGCCTTGTTTAATGGAATTCTGAACAAATCTTGTAACTTCTATAGCTGATAGCAAGAGCATTCAAACACAACTGTTAAATGATAAATAAAATTACTTTAAAAACAAACCAAAATCAACCATTCAATTCGACAAGTGTGAAGCTGAGGAGTTCTAAAATGGACAACTACTGTTTGCACCATCTGTATTTGGTGGTATCCGATAACACTTTAACAATGAAAGCGAACAAAAAATGATATGGAAACCAATGTAGCTGGTTGCTGAATAAAGAAGAGCACAAATATGTAAAGTCACTCGTCTGTCACTGTTTTTAAAACTTTTACAGGAAGTTCAGACGCCCATTTTGCCTGACAAAACAAAAGTCATTCACACTCATACCCAATCATTCGTGTGACTTATTATTATCACATCAATTGGGTTCATGTGCACATCTGGGGAACTGGAAATAAAAAGAGACTGTTGGTCGAAATGTCGTGAAAATACAAAGCGTTCAATAATGGCAATTGACACTCAAAGACACAGCAGAACTCATGGCAGTTTCATGGGCATCAATGACCGACTCTTTTGCCAGTTTACACAGTTAGATAATTCTCGACAGAGGAAAACAGGCTATCAAATGGTCCCTGATCAAAGTGATCTCATCACACTAATAGAAAAGAAAAAACCATGATTATTCACTGTTATAATTTAGATGTCAATAATAAATATAAATGATGATTTTAATATATAATTTTATTTAAATTGACACTAGCCTGCATAAGAGGATCTGAAATTGTCATTGTCTCCATCTGACCAGTCAGCTGCTGATAACAAACAGAAGTTAATCACAAGGATGGCAAGATGAGTTAGGCAAGGTGATTTCCCACTAATTACTGGTACACTCAAATTTCAACCATAGTCATCAGAGGGTTTGGCTAAAGGACGTTTCAATAAAACAACACTAACTGTAACCAAACTCTTTCTAGACATATTCTAACCTATCAATCTTCCATTACATGCAATCACTACTTCTGCTATAAATAGAGCTGCTTAGTGCTTACCTATTATCCTTGTAGTTTCTAAATAATTCATAAAATCACTAGCATGTTTCCTAAGCATACTATTAGGCATCATAACAAAAACCTTTAAAAAACTTTATAATTATAATCAACAAAATCCAAAACACAAAATTACATTTGGTCATGATGACAATCAAGAATGATGAAGAATGAACAGAAAAGTTGTGACTGTCCTTAAGTAGAGCTCTCCATGAAATATATCTAAAATAGTTCTGGCAGACGTTTGCAATAGCTTAACACCTCCAAACTCAGATCATTTGGTTGGCACTCTCAACAGCTTATGAAGATTGATTTGGCTCTCCTCTAGAAAATATTTTCCCACCACTTCTTTTATCTGGATGTTACCCTAAATAAAGTTCTACCTCTCTTTTAAAGGTCATTTCTCTAACTTACACATTCATATTTTCATTAAAGGTGTCTCAGGGCTGTTCAGCATTCTGTCTCATCTTCAGTTTACCACTCTGGTTCACGCTTTCATAGACTCCAAAATTGACTACAGTAATTCCCTTCTCTTTGGTTTTCTGAAGGTTTGTCTTTCACCTCAATAGTCAGCCCTAAATGCAGTCATCAGAATAATAGCATGCCTACTTTGCTTAGTATGCTACTCTCACATTTCTACCCTCATGTTTGAACAACTACATTGGCTTCATCTCTGCACACATTAAATTCAAAATCATCATCTTGGTCTTCAAACCACAATGGTCTTCAAACTCCAGTGAGGTCTAGTCCAAAATATATTAGCTAATTGAATACTCCAGCCTCTTTCAGCTTCCTCGCATTGTTCACTTTGCCCTTTAACAGATAAGAAAATTACTTCTTATATAGTACTTAGCTATATGGCTCAGTCCTGATCTTTTGCAGGAAAAAGGCCCTCTCTTTGGAATGCTCTGTCTAGACTCTAGAGCTAACTACTTTCAAATTCTAATTGGTAAACCCACTCATTCTTTGCTTTTCTCAAATCCCATTTCTTCACTATTGCCCCAGTACACTGGGAGTGCCTCTGAATGATTCACCCCACTAGAGATGCCTAATAAATGTTAGAATACAATACATCACTACATAACATACATTTCATGCAAAAATCCATTTATTTACACTAAAAAGCTCAATTTCACAACATTTTAGTTATGATTCTCCTACACTTTTTACAAGAAGATGGATGTAATATACTTTAACAATTTTACTGGTCGTTACTTAAAAAACAAATGTGGTTCTCATAAAAATATATAAATATGCTGATACAGTACAAGTTATATTCTGCCTAAGTCATGCTCACCTGGTTTGGGTGAGGAAATCTGTTTTGCCCATGCATAAACTGCTGTTGACTGTGCAAATCAGAACCCGGAGGTGGCTGAGCCCAACCTGAACCAGGACCCCTGCAATAAAAGAAAAACATAAAATCAGTGTTTTACTTTTATCAGAAATCAAAATCTTTAGTTTATTGGTCAAATATCTAATAACAGAACCTCTTAAAGGTTTTATAACTATGGGGCATGCTACTCGTGCAGATTGATTGCACAGGAGATTGGTTGCGAAGGAGACTAGTTTCCAAGAAGAATGGTCATTTAAGGAGCTTGGCACCACAAAGGAGGCTGGCTGCTAAATAAGGCAGTTGCTAGGGAGACTTGCTGCTAAGAAGGCTGATATCCAAGAACTGCTGCTAAGGAGATTGGTAGCATAGGATGTCGGTTGTTAAGGAGACCGGTTGATACAAAAGGCGGTTGCCAAGGAGACTTGTTGCTGAGGCTGTTACTATGCAGAAACCTCTCAAGCTGGTTCTTCATTACCAATATTATTGCTTTGCACCATTGATGTTTTTTTATATGGTCTGCACTTTGGACAAATACTTTGTCAAATACAGCTGTATTGCATTGTAAGAACTATGGTTATTAAGACTACTCATAGAGATTACTAACTCATCAACGGTTGACATACTCATAAACGAATGAATATTGCAGTGATTTCTATCAAGATGGAGTCTAAAAAATGCTGATGGAAAATAATACTGCCACATCCAACTATTAATTACGAATCTCATTTAATGAACAGAAAAAACATGCACTGTATAACGATATACTATTAATTCATATACCGTATCGCTTGGCCTGGATCTTGTTTCGGATGTCCACTTTGATCCAGTCGCATCCCATTGTGGACTGCGGATGGTGGCCCAAAGTTTCCTACATTGCCAGAAGCAGACGTTATATTCAATTCACATTCTAAAACAAATTCTCCTTTTCGAAAAGCCATCTATGTCATCATTCTTGACTACTAGCATAATGAAAGTAGCCTAACAATATCATTGAACTGAGTTACAGCAACGTTTTGGTGTGGCATTGGCTGATGTCTAGAGGGTATGCGGACCTTCGTCAAAGGACGATTTGTCAAGGACTGTTCGTCATGACCTGTTCGTCAGAGGACGTTTCGTCCACGGACGATTCATCATACGGACGGTTCGTCACCCGTATTGTTCGCCAGTTATATAGGTCTAAATGTATATAGCCTAGTAAGAATGAAGTCATATGAATTACAAAGTTAATCGTAACAACCAGTGGTATCCCAGTTGAAAAGTCATATCTGAGAAATATTTTCTAACAGTTTTACTCTACTTGATGCTTATTTAGTTAAGAAGATTATATACACATGCACTGGTAAATGTAAAAACAAAAGTGCCTCATGTATTGTAACAGTAGTTTCCAACAGTTCTACTCAACTCGAAGCTTATCTAGTTAAGTGAACAATATATATACACATGCACTGGTAAATGTAAAAACAAAAGTGTCGTCCGGAGGTAATTATTGATGACCCGTACGTATGTGCCCAGTGTGGGTGACTTATAGGATAATAAAAGCACTCCATGTGGGATGAGCACTACACAGCTAGTCAGTCGTTCCTGTACAATTTTGACGGAAATTAATGAAAGTGGCACATTGCTGGGAATTTGGGGACTCATACATTGTTGGCCCACACAGAGCGTGTAACGAACAATACGGGTGACGAACCGTCCGCATGACGAACCGTCTTTTGACGAACCGTCCTTTGACGAATCGTCCTTTGACGAATCGTCCGCTTGACGAAACGCCCCTGATTCGTCTAGAGCATTCGATATTGGTACAGAAATTATCATGATTTACTTCTCACTTTCTTGACATTTAGATTGCTTTTAACCCTAGCATTTCCTCAACTGTATTTGGGAAACTAATGTAGCTCATGAATCATTAAATGGACCTTAATACAACCAGTGACACAATAATAAGTTCATGGAATGTGAGATTGCTCTTCCACCATCCTAACTATTACAAACTTTCCTGTTTGGCAGTTTCTTGGTCCGTGCTGTAACCCGAGTTAGAAGAAAGCGGCCCAGCAAGAACCTATGTGAAATGGACCGCTGATGCTAACCTAAAGACGATGCACTTCAACACTGAAGCAAATCCATGACCGCCCTGTCGTGTGGCATGTGACTTCAACCAAGTCACTCCATTGAATTATAATTTTTGGCGGCCATTTCACTCTAAGAGACCACTAACTGAAATCATGGACATCCGCGATAATAGCATCACAGAAATTATTCTACTAGAATATGCTTAGATCTCTGCATTGTCACAAAGGGCAAAACTGTGGATGACGCATGTAGAGCAGATTCTATTTATAGCAGAAGTTTAAACATCATTCATGAAGGACAACATCAGAAACAACAATTTGGAGACAAAATGACCAAAGATATTAAAGCATAGGATCAAAATGTGTAAAAAATAATTTTGTACAAGTAATTCAAGTAAAGAAAACATGGTCAACACAGCAACCTGACACCTAGCAGATTGAAGTACCGAGCACCATATCCTTAGCTAGTAAGGGATGAAAACTTGCTCATTACACTCCATGTTGATAAAAATTAAAAGAGAGCTGCTTGGTCTTACCTCCATGTCCAGGTAATCTTTGTGAAGGAGGAGGTAATCCATTTAAGGCACTCGGGTTTGGTCCCATTGGTGGGGCCTGTGGTCGGTAATGACCTGGTTGCATTCCTGGAGTACCATACGGAAACATATCTTGGGGAGCAATGTTAGGGTCATATCCTCCTTGTGGCTGACCGTTCATAAATTGTGTATTCATAATGCAAGCATCACCAACTCCCAACTTCAGAAATTAGCAGCAGTGGCTATAAGAAATAAAAGAAACCACACTATATACCTGGACCTCCATTTTCCTAGCACAGCAAACTTACTAGCAATCAACGAAATGGCATTTTGCAAAATTATTCTACAGTTTACTCAACATCGTATATGTTACAGCCACTTTAAATGAACATTAACTCGACACAATCGTTTTAAAACATCATTGGCAAACCATCTATAACATTATGATAGATGACATTAAGACACATCAAATCCACACAGATGTCTTTTACTGCTTTGCTGAACCATGCTCTTATGACATACCTTAAGCATATGATTGTGCTGCTTCACTTCAATCTTTGACAGGATAAGTTTTCAAATTACATTAAAATGCACTTTTACATGACTTGAAGTCTGCAGCGCTTCTAAGAATACATAAGCAGTGATGTGTTCATATCTGAAGTGTCTTAAAGTATACATGTACACATAGATAACATAACTACAAACTCAATACATGCTGTGTGTAGGAGTTGACATCAAGAGCTACCATATAAAGGTGTCATGCACTAGCAACGTTATTTTCTGCAGATCAATAAATTCAGGGAGTCAGACAAGTTCCAACCGTACTATATATGAAAAAACTTCAATGCATTAACTGCTAAGAGCTTGAAAATTCTACAATTGTGTCCAACTTTACACAATATGTTACCTTCTGCCAAATAACATACCATATTACCAAGGTAACTCGACCGAACCACCATCGACTATTCTAACGGACAACCCTTTTGACTCAATGCAGCGCTCGTGAATAAGCTGGTGCCCCGTACTTGGCTTTTGAGTGGCGCTTTAGAAATTTGGAGATTACGATCACACAACACTTCAAAGATTTACAATATTCATACTTATTTTCATTGAAATTTGCAAATTATAGGAAATTTTCATTCAAGGGTTTGGAATAAAGGCTATGATAAACTACGTTGACATGCCCCTCTTACAAACAAAAGCATCGCATGAGATAAACAAGCTGATCAGTAACTGACAAGAATGGAGATCATCCACTCCAACACGTAATTCACATCAGTCACATCAGAAATTGATGATCTTACAATCCTATTCTCTCAAAAGTTTAACATGTGGATTGTGGAATATGCAGTTTTCGCAAACCATGCCGTGTAGTCCTTGAAGCAGAGACGTGGTATGCTACGTATCAACCCATGTTTACAAAGCTGAAGTCTAGCATACGTTAAGCACGGCCTCTGCCGGCTAGCTAATATCTTTAAATGACAAACTGAAGTTGGTACAAACAGGGCAGATGGCAAACTGCAGAACAGTCAATAAATGAATTACGCAAAATTAATAGAAAATATCCAACATTCATTAATAGAGTATTATTCAATTACTGCACAAGTGTGAAAATATAAGTGGCAGCGTTCGCGAGATTCAAAATCTAGTTTAATCGTATCTGTACAGAAATAATGTCCATTTAACGATAATACATACGAATTCGTAAGAGATTTTAAATCAAGAAATTCGCAGACTATTATATTTAGCTAAACAAACTTCAACTACTTTGTCGACTAATAGTTGTATACACACTCCGATTCAGCCACGTAACCGAATGCCCGGATGCACGCATGCGCATTCCTGCCACGTAATTCAACGCTGGTTCTCTCACTCCTCGCTAACTAAAGACAAATTTGAAACAAAATAATTAATACTGCTAAAAATCTATATTATATTTGTGCATTCCTAGATGTACATGTAATAATGTGCCTCGTTGCTTAGGCAAATTGTGGAAGCATATACAGACGTAAAATAGAAATGAATACATTTTTCTGTAGGGACCTGCTGACCTCTATAATTCTAGGCCTACTTCTTTTTTATGCGTTGATCGGGATAATCTTTCCCACCGCTGACCGCTTGAATGGGTCTACACCATTTGGATACGCGTGTACACATCTTTAAAAAACCCTGCTCGCACTCTACAGTGTCAGTCCCAAGACTGGACGAAGGAGGAGGGCGACGCTAATGATCTTTGTTGTCACACAGCATCATATACAGCACAGCATTGTCAAACTGAAACTATAATTTCATCTGGAAAATATTTTGGCCAACAACATCAGACCGAACAAATTTAATGCAATAGGCCTACGTGTCTCCGAAATTTCTCAGTGCCATCACAGTATATATTTTGAGTCCAGAATAGTCAAGCAACTGAAATGCCGGACTTGGGCGGACATTCTTTATAGGCTGCTATTAGCGCCGATTATTGCAGGCTGTTTTGTCCTGTTAGTAGTGAAGATTTGTGTATTCTGTTATATGAGTTCCTGTAAGCCGGTTGGGGTCTGTCAACCGGATTGCTGAATAAACGAAAATTAAAAAAACCCATTATTTTTGCAGGCGGGCACGATTTTTAAAACCATGAAGTCTAAGACATACATAAATCAAGGGCATACGACGACTATTTATCATTTTTATTCGTTTAAATTAATAATAGATGACGAAGACATACATTTCTTAAACAGCCACTATTATCAAAGACCTTAAAGTTTCGTCTTGCTATTATTTTTTATCACCATTCAGTATTAAAACACAGTTACATACTTACTTTCATTTTCTCTACTGGCTTTGCAAGCTACCGCACAAGGACTCTATACAGAGGACTGGTTTCTTCTTCTTTAACCGCCTTATACCGGTTTTTGGGCGATAATAGGAGTTCCGGAAAATTTCAAATCTTATTTACAAAATAAAGGCATTCAATTAGTTACATCTATGAAAACAGATTGACGACTAATTATGTTTGCAAAGTAAACAAATACCTTTGGAGATTCAAAACATTATATTTAGCGATTGAAACGGAATTTTAAGTGGAGCGCCACCTGTTGCTAAGAGTGAAATCAGGTCCACAAAATGTTCTCAAGTAACCTATCCTGTAATATCCTTGGCTACCGCATTGGCACAATATAAACGCGTGTCTGTTTCCGATGTTGTTTTCTGCAAGGGCCGTACCGTGAAGATACGAATATAATAGAGCGATTACGATGGACTACGTAAACGACTGTTTGGTGATTTTTTGCGGTCTGTTTTTTGCATTTGCCGGGTTCACTGCATCGACATCAAGTGCCAAGAATTACATGAAACGGGAACATTCGCTTGTCAAACCATATACCGGTGAGTCCAATGCAACGATTGCTAAGTAGGCCTCAGTAGGGAAATAACATGTAATGTCCGTTATACTAACTTTGTCACTTGCAGTGAGATTCGTGTCTTTCAAGCTAATTGTCATATTAAGATTTTGTAGTAAAATATGTATTTGCCGTCTACCAAGTTTAAAAAAACTTTAAAAAATGCTTGAGAAATTTTCAAAACTTTTAGAGCGCAATGTTTTGCATTAATTGAGAATTTACAATCGTGAGCAGCATCAATATGAGCGTCATCAAATGTATTTGCAAGCACTCGTTTAGATGCCATGCAAGAAGCTCAGCATGAGGAATAGCAAGTAAGTGACTTTTAAATGCAAGAGAAACATTTTGCAGAATAGACAACTGGTTACTTAAATCACATTTGAAATTTATTGCGGTGATGCAGTCTATTCTACCAAAGCCAAGTGAGTCCAAGTCCATCAAAGCCTAGTTGACTCTAGAGGTGTTCATGTCACTAAATATTGAGTCGATGTCCATCAGCATTAAAATATACCGAAATGTGCATTCTTAGCTCTACGAGAAAGTATTAAAGTTCACAGCTAAACACAAGTTCAGCACTAGTTCAACTTGGTAGGAGCAGCAACATCCTGTAACGACGACTAAATAATATATATAGCCATGTCGGTATACAGTTGCTTGCGCTACCCAGAAATCGTGACATGGAAACTAAGTCAGCGAGTCCAGAGGCTTCAAGTCCAAGTCCAGGGATTTCAGGTCCGAGTCGTGTCCATCTGAGTCTGCAGAAAATCGTTCTTGAGTCAGATTCCAGAGCTCTCTGGGCTGAGCTCACTTTTTTCTAGTTAATTCTTTGACAGATGTTCTTTTTTTAAATTGAAAAATGTGTTGACGATTTGGATAAGTAGATCTACTACTTAAGACTATTATTGATGGAAATCAACAGTGGTAAATTGATTATTTAAGCTGGAAGTTTGTGATGAAATTTTTACTTGGGTTTTTCATACGATTGTGATATTTGCCATTACCTCAATAGAAGCAACCAATGACTATTGACCATCGTTGTTATATTATGTGAGAAAGTAGTTATGAGTGATAATTGTCAGAGTGAAGAGGCGAGAAGATCAGAATTAGAGCATGGTATTTCTGTGTTTTGTGCTGGCCTCAATATGTAGTTTGGACTACTGCAGCGCCATATATGGTGGACTTCCGGCCTGTCGGGTGGGACCCTTAAATAGGATCCTGCGCATTGCTGCCCGCCTGATAGGCCGCATTCCCAAGTTTGGCCGAGTCTCTGAGTACATGCGAGATGTATTGCACTGGCTTTCTTACACACAGCACAGGATTTCTGTCTTGGTCCGGTGATGCTTTGAGGGTTTAGCTCCTTTATGCTTGCAGGAGCTCTGCTGCTCCACCACACATGTCCAATGCCGCTGCTCTCTCCGCTCAGCTGCACAAGGGGAGCTTATTGTTTCCAGCTCACGGACTGCAATCAAGCAACGCCGTACTTTCTCCATGGCTGGCCCTGCGACCTGGAATGAGCTCTCTTTTATCCTTTGTCAAAATTAATAGCTATTGGTCTTTCTGCTTCATTTCTTTCTCTTCTTAGGACTGTCTTATTTGACCGGGGTTGGACTGGGAGCGCTCCTGAGTAGATAACGTGAAGGAGCGCTATATCAAATTCTCAGTAAATAAATAAAGACTTAGTGTGTGGTCCAAGGCAGACTGCTCATCACCTGCAGCAAGGATGTCAAGATCGTGGCTGGTGCTCTCTGTACTACCAACTCAAGAACAAAGTATTATTTTTTTGTCCAGAAGTATTACTGTATAGGATAGCCACTATGAGTGTAACCTGTTAAGTGTGCATTGTTAATTGGATTATACATTACCATACACAGATAAATATTAAAGAACTTTAAATTTAAGAAATGCCGTTCTACGACTTGTTTTCGCTAGAACTGATATTTTTTGTAGACGATCGATGGGATTTCATTGGTAGCACTATTATCACAAATGCTTATGTTCGACTGACGCCTGATCAGCGAAGTGCGTCTGGAGCAATTTGGAATAATGTGGTAAGGCAACAGTTAAATGAGTTCTCATTTGGCTTGTTTCATTTAGCTCCAGAAGGTCATTTTGATGGGTAGAACAGATTGAGATCAGGGCTCCGTTAGTTGGCCGTTATGGCAGGATCAAGGACAGGGTGAGAATTATGCGTCCACCTAAAGCATTGCTCAAGCATTTCAGCAAAGGACTTGGAATTCATGATCAATCCAGGGTGTCAAGTGACCTCCGACGTTGCCACAAAGCGCCAATGAGAGGGCACTATTTTGCAGATCATCTCGGAAGGCAGCGTAATCCAGACTTCTCAAAGCATAGATCTATGCTAAGATGGGGAAGTGCGATCCAGAGGTGACTGGTCTATAAGGGCAGGAGGTTCATCAGCCAGATCCAAGACGGTACATTCATCCTACATAATGATGATATAACCAACGCCCTAGGTATGTGTATACATTGTGTTTCAAGGGTTCTCTGAATGTGAAGTGACTGCCATTGCCAGCATTGCCAACTGTTGTGTTATAAGAACTCTGCATTCAGAGGACTTGCTGACATTCTGAGTGAACTTTAACATAGATCAGGCTTGTGAGAAATGCCATATAGGGGTATTCACAAGTTACCATTGCGGAAAAAGTTGTGAATTTGCACTTGCCTCTACTGAATTGAAGTATGTATCGATCTCAATTCTCAGTTTAAGAAGTTAGCATTTCTGTTGTTTAGCCCTGTCAGCTTCTGGACTGGGAACTTCATGTCCATTTCAAGGTTCATGGATCAGGGACTGAGCTCTTTGGAGACGGCTTTGCTGTTTGGTATACAAAGAACCGAGTAGATCCAGGTATGCATGCTATTAGTTACCAGCGCGTAGCCAACTAGCCATATCTGAGCCTGTAAAATGTTACTTGTAAATTATTGTACCATTGTTATGGTTAGTTTTACACTGTCTCTTTGTGGTTAACATTAGAAATTATATATGCAAATTACAAGTGCTATATGGGTGCAGTTAAAACCCTGCATATACAATCAGCCACAGTCACAGCATTCAGCAAACAATGTGCCATAAGCAAAATTCTGTTGATAAAAATGTGGCTTAAAGCTTCAGAAAAAGCTGGTGGTTAAATATGCTTCAGCTTCACTTCCAATGTACGTGCTACTACCAACTATTTGGAAGAAAGTTACAAGCTATGTATGTGTGCCTTGTGGATTTATGAGCAAACATTTCGTACTGCCAGAAAAAAGGTTGACATCAGACCAATGAGCATACAGCAGTTAAATCCTTCATAACTCTGGTATGAAGGATTTAAATCTGCACAGCACAGAGGCGTTTGTGCTGCTGATGTATGAATTTTAAATCATTTTGCTGCAGTGCATCATTTGTTTGTGCCATCTTGCAGGACAAGTTTTTGGAAGCAAAGATTACTTTGTTGGCTTGGCAATTTTTCTGGACACCTATGCTAACCAAAATGGTCCTCACAATGTAAGTTAGTGTTTGACATTTTTTCGTTGATATGAAGCTTAACTAACACAGTATGATTCTTATTCGTGCAAGTTCACTTTTATAAACTGATATGCAGGTTTGTTTGATTAATTACTCATACTGCTTTTATAGCATCATCTATGTTACATAGATCTGTGAGTGTTATGCCAGGTTATATGTCTAGTTGTCTACACATCAAGGCGCTTAACGTAGCTCCCTCTATATACTTTGAAAGCATGCTGCACATTATGACTAACCTATTAAGCTACATAAATTTAGTTTAGAGCAATTTGAAAATGTTTGATGAAAAGTCAAATGCACCAGTCTGTATTAGGTGCACAGCATTTAAAACCCAATAAAAAATGTCTGAAATCTTTGACTTTAACATTGTGTGTTGCAAAAAATAATCTAGAGCTGCCCATCACTTAACATTATAACATGTTTTATTTTGGTAACCAGCATTATCACATCGAATTCTACATTATTTAATTAGTTCTCCTTTTAACCCAGGAGACTCAAGTCACTCAAAAGGGGCCAGAGGTCCACATGCCAGGACCACCTGTGCACTTTCATGCTTTCTAAGTTTACAAAAGAACAGGAAACTGATTGGATGCTTATAGTATCATGCTTTGACAGTTTTCAGAAGCCATGTAAAAAATTCCCTGGTGCAGTCAGAAGCTACTTGTTGGTGTAAAATATGCATATTTGTCGTGTTTTGATTTATAACTGTTATTCCGTTGCATCTTTAATTAAAATCTTCCGGTGTAAAAAATATCTGTTCATCGAATCGCATTTTGCCACAAAGTTCAGAGGTCATTCGGTTTGAAATTTTGAATTTCAATTTTTGAATTGTTGCTTTTGTTTAAATTAGCATGGCCATCCATACATATCTGCGATGGTGAACAATGGTTCTCAGCATTATGATCACGATCGAGACGGTACTCACACGGAGCTTGACGGCTGTGAATCGCACTTCAGAAAAAGTCAGCATGAGACTTACATCGCTATCAGATATGAGCACAACAAGCTTACAGTAAGCGACCGCTGTTTGTAACTTACATGTAGTTTAATTAAATCAAAACATTTTGTCTGTTGTCATCAGATGTCATGATATTCAGCGTCAACATCGTAATTAGTGTTGTAGTGTAAATCGAGACTAAGACTTAATCTATTCACTCACCCAGAGTAGCTAGCTGGCCAGTACAGCACTCTTACACAAAGAGCCGAGCAAACATCACAGAATGGAGAATGAGAAAGGCATGCATCAAAAAAGAATAAGAACCTTCAGATAGGAAGTTACTAGGAAGCCAAGTCAGAAAAAATCTAGAGAGATAGAGCATGCAGATTGATGAACAGGTAGGTGGAGAGTGGGCAGCTGGACAAAGAAAGTGATTGAATAACTTTGCCATTTTATGTTCACTTGAGAGCTTGAAGAAATAGCCATCATCCTTTACTTCATAGATCCTTTCGACCAAAGTAGTAAAGATGCTTAATGTCATTTTGCGAGGATGAATTTCATATTGGCAGCCTTACACTGCAATCTTTTGGATAGAATACTTATAACTGCAGATTTCTCAATATCACAGTTTAGTCTATAGATGTGAGACTGCAGTTCGTAATTGTCCTGGTGGTATTGATGTAGTGCTCAGTACGTTTGTTCTAAAATCACAAATACTGATGGAGATCTTGCCTTAGAACCATATTAAATCTCATTTTTGATGCACACAAATTCCCTGTATGCGGTTATTAGTGTTGCTGGGATGATTATTTGTAATTTGAATCAATCGGCTGCAGCAATGGCTAATGCACTATGAATCAGCAGGTGGTCGATCAATATCAGATTGCAGTCAGTTCAGTAAACATAAGAAGTTATTTGACTGACTGGCTAATATTGATTGGTTGAGAGCCTGCTGTCATGTTGGCTATGAACGCATTTTCTAGATTTCTGGTCACACCCTGACTGCATTGAAATAACCACAAATAATTTTAAATATTAAGCTCACTGCCATAACTGTATTATGTTGGTGCAGGTAATAAATTGAATTGAAATCCCCAGGTTGAACAATTACCCTATATAACACATTTATAGAGGAGCTTGCTTCATGGCTGTGTACATTGCTGTGCAGCATAAGAAAGAAATTATCTTTTACCTCATGAGAAGTGTCCCTGGTTTTGGCCACTACACCGGTATCTGATTGGGTGTGTATAGACAATGATGGCAGCCTCATTGTCAAACTTTGCCTCAATTGTGCAACCACAACCTGTGTGCTAGATGTTCTGCAATGCAGTTGATTTGGGTACCGGAGCCCTGCAGCTTTTTCAGAGCCACCCTAGAATACCTGACATTTCTTCTAAGGTGCCAGCAGTTTATATCCCCCAAATGAGTAAGAGTACAGCATCAAGTCATGCCACTTCTTGTAGGCCAAAGATGGAAATATTCAGTTAGTATAATTCAGTCATTAGTTATCTTTTCTTGACTGTTTGCAGGAAAAATCAGACTTGTGTCCCTAGTGATCCCCATCTGTTCACTGAGTTTGCAAGTTTGCTTGCATGGATTTCACGGGAATCTAGCGTCTGGGTCCCATTGCTTCTTCTGTGGGTCATGGTTATTTGTTGCCAAAGGACGGGATCAGACCTGTTGAAGCTCGTTACCAAAAATCTGTGGGCCTTGTCATGTACAATTTTACATACATGTTTAAGTTGGCGGTTTGTCTGTTTAAAGTCATAGAAAGTGTGTCCAAATGCCAATGAAGGTCACAGAGCATTGAGTCTTGCTCAGAGTAATGTTAAAACACAATTATTTGATCCAGGACTGATTGCACGAGAAGTAGATAACAGATGTGGGATGATTAATTACTTGCCTATATGTGACAGATGACTTATGACTACCATATACTGCATGTAAGCAGGACATGGGTAATTCAGCAATAATGTGTGAGGTCCCTGAGGGGTTTAGGCGAATTGGCATATTTGAAGGTCTGTAATAAATAAAAATACTTATTATTATTTATGCTTACTTTTGTGGTTATTTATTGTTTATTTTTAAGGTTTCCACTGATATAGATGGTAAGAACACTTGGAAGCCATGTTTCAGTGTTGATAAAGTTCGCCTTCCAACGGGTTATTACTTTGGTGCCTCTGCTGCAACTGGCGACCTTTCTGGTGAGTCAACTGTGATCTTTTCTCTATGTTATCCCTTCAGATATCTTCTGCTTAGAACTATTTGTATCTTACTATACAGCATAATGATTCAATCACTGCTCTAAGTTTGAATTCAATTAGCACTCAACTCTTTCTTTTCGTCTGTGTTTTGGTTGCTGAATGGTGCACTGATGGTTGCTCACCTTGCTGTTTGGCTTCCTCTAAAAATTAAGTAGCAGATTAGTTACAGTCGTTGTTCAGCTATCCTTACCATATACAGAGTTGTAATCCTTTTATATTAGTCACTTCATGGTTCAGCACTAAGCTCGTCTAACTGCTATCCCTTTCTCTGACCATTTATCAAATATCGACTGCTTCGACAAAACGTGTTCAAGTGGCTAAGACCGCTAAGTGTTTGCAAGATGTTACTTATTTATGTTATAATTTATGACTAGTTCACGCTTGCCCTTATCCTGATCCTTTGTACATCCTTAATCCAGTAACCATAATTTATGATCCTTAGCACAAGCACTCCTACCTGTTAGCTACCTCAGTAACAGACCTGGCGGCCGCGCGTCTGTGAAAGAGAGTGTGCGGGCCGTGGTTTGATTCCCGAAGGTGGCTATTTCAGAGATTAAAAATCTTGGGCCATCACTGTCCGTCCACGGGGACCTAAATGGTATGGCGTCCATTCAAACAGGCGAGCGGTGGTGAAGGATCTCATAGACAGCCGCTATATAAAAATCCGATTACATTTAGCCTCTGGTCTCTCCTGTCACATCCCCCCACCCGCAACCTGAGATCTTCATGTATGTGTGTTTGGATTGAACCATGATGTAGGTCAGTGGTTCCCAACCTTTTTTGACTTTAGGGCCATTTTTCTAAGTTGGAGGACACGAGGGCCACTATTTCTTAGTTGAAGGACATTAGGGGCCACAAACCTAAAATTGAATTAACTAAATGCATATAAAATTGTTATAATTGAATCAAAATAGAATTTTGATGTTATTTTAATAAGTCAAAATGAAATGATTTGTAATATAAAATAATTGTGTTCTATCCTGTCCAAATTGTCAATATTTTCATGTATTTTTAAAATTCTTTGAGAGATGAGGGCTTTTTTAGGCCTGGTGGGCCACTTTTGGCCCACGGGTTGGGAACCACCGATGTAGGTTGTTGTGTATTCCATGCTACTGTTCCATGGATATGAAACTGTCTTCCAGTCTTTCTTCCAACTTCAATTCTTTCATTCTTTTTCTTCCTTAAAAAATAGTTGCTCCGTGTGACAGACTTTCAACCAATTAGATAACTGTTCTTGTCTTTTTTTATTTTTAGATAATCATGATATAATATCGATGAAACTGTATGACATTGGAGTTGAAAGACAGGTGAATTTGCATTAAGATATATATTAATGTTGCTTATTTGTTGCTGTTACGTACTGATTGTTGTGAGTAGCACCTATTCCGGTTGGTATGGATCTGGTTGTTTACGTTTAGCAACTTCTCAAAGGCATTGAAACATAGTGTCTAAATTATGTATAAGCTCCCAAATTACACAAAGCCAGTGTGATAGCCAGTCACACGTGTGCTTCAGGGCTAAGGGAAGTGTGCCTGTCAAGACTAGGATACCTAGTTACGGAAACATGTGCTTCAAGGGTTAAGGTGCCTGTGAGTCAGATGTTGCTTCAAGGTAAACATTTAAATTGTGTACAGTACACTGTATTCATATTAGATTTATGCATAGATCTGCATATCTAATAAGAGGCAGACTGCAACGATTGCTAACCTGGACAATTATAAACTCCAATACAAATCAGTTCAATATATTTGTTTAATATTCTCAGACGAATCTTGTTATACAGAAACCAATTGATATGCATCAGAGCTGACCCATTTGGCCTGGTGCCAAGTTGTGTCGGAGTTCAAACGGAATAACTTGTTCTTTGTATTATATGTAAATGATGCTTGTATAGCTAGAAGACAGTCTCCACTGTCTCATACACAGACGTCTAGAGATCTTTCCGCATTTTAAATCTGCAGTCAAATACTGGTTAGAGTAATGGTTGTGGGGTGCGGTGGTATAGTGGTGGTGTCGTTGCCTTGAAGCCGGAAGGTTAGAGGTTCGAATCCACCATAGGTCGCCGCATAGGGACCTTGGGCAAGTCCTTCACTCGCAATTGCTCAGCGCTTCGGCGTGAAACTCCGATGCAGTGTCCGCTCTGCAGTCGGGAGCGCCTCTGAGTAGTGAGCTTGAAGGGGCACCATAACAAGTGTGCATACAAACAATGGTAACACTCTGACACAAGAGTAGAGGATCAGCACAGGCTTGGGTTTTGCTACCCTCCCAAAGCTCGACTCAGTGTTTCATTCGCCAAATGATGCTGATAAACTGAGCGATAGGATGTGATGACACCTTGCATGGCTGCCAAACAGTCATTAAATTCGACTAATGTATAACTTGTGATCATCTGTTCTTAAGTACTATGAATTGTAATCATACTGTATTTGCGTCAGTTTAGATAATTATTGAAGATGTTTTATTATTCAAGTACATACTGGTATAAGTGTGCATACATACATACATACATACATACATACATACATACATACATACATACATACATACATACATACATACATACATACATACATACATACATACATACATACATACATACATACATACATACATACATACATACATACATACATACATACATACATACATACATACATACATACATACATACATACATACATACATACATACATACATACATACATACATACATACATACATACATACATACAGGCATATGTTTGCCATTCAGTATCTGTCAAGAATTAGGAATAAATTATCTGTGTGTAAAACTTTGCAGGCCCAAGAGGAGGTCGACCACAGTAAGATAGAACCATCTGCAGACTTCTTTGCTCCTCCCAGAGGTATCAATTTTATACCAACATGTTTTTAAACTTGCATTTTGAAAGTGACTATCTGTCTGCACACGGCTGTTTAATATTCCTTAGTAACTTTTGTTTATGAAACTTGCACCTTATGTTACATACTTTTTTGTGATTGTTTCCCTGAGTCCAGAAATATTTTAAGCACGATATCAATTTCACAAATAGCAGATGACATAGGCCTACTAGCTGTTGATTTGCACAGATGCATGCATACAAGTGATGTTCATGTAGCTAGAGTAGGGTGACCATTTTCTCGCCATCTAAAATCGGGACACTTAAACTAACAACTGTAATTCCTATCAGGAAAGACCAGATGAGACATGCTTCATAATGACGTAATATGGAAGAAGTTAAGTTAGGAGAGAAACACTGGTAGATAAGATCAGGAAAAAGACTAACATGGGTTTGGCCATGTGGTAAGAATGGACGACAAGAGATTACCAGCATTGTATGTTCATGTGGAGGGAACACAGACAGAACCGAGGAAGACAGTCAAAAACGAAGATAGGAAGCGTTAGACGCGATCTTGCAGAAAGAGGCATGGACATGAGAATGGCACTGGACACTATAAGAGACAGACAGAAATGGATCCATCTTGTGAAAACTCATCATCAGCACACACCTGACGTAAGAGAGAAAAAGAGAAGAAATACATGTCCACTATCACAATAAGCAATAGAAAATGTTACTAGGACACAAAACTGTTTCTGAGCAGCCAATACCTGAAGGATGCCAACATGTCTGTAGCATCTGAGCTAAAAGAATTTAGAACGTTTTAGCCTAACACGTCCCTTGCAGTCAAAGTGTTAATGTAAAATTATTATAATGAAATTTAAGAGCTCTGATTAGACTATGTGCATAATGTCATGTGTTTTTTGTTTGTTTAACAGATCACATTGATGATCCTCAAGGCTCCTACATGTTATCACGACTGACTGGCTGGAAAGCAACTGTTATAATAGTTTTAGCCATCATTGGACTTGTTGTTTGTGGAATGGTTGGGTACATTATGTACAACAAGAGCCAGCAAAACTCAAAGCGGCTTTACTAAACTCACTTTGATGTATAACTGGATTTCAGTTTAATTAATTCCAACTGCTTTTTGTTTTTATGTTTCGTGTTCTATGCAGACTGTGGTAATATTTGGTCTTCACCTCTCTTCCATTGGCAGTTAATATAACTTGTTTCACTGAGCTGAGAATGTAGTTAACACCAAAAGACGTTGTTGGCGATATTAGATTTAAAAGGAGATGCGTATTGCTCATCTAATAGCATTTTCTGAAATTCTGTTCCCTTTAAATAGTTTCACATTGTGAATTGATTTATATATGAATTGTTTAACTGAACTCGATGTTGTTTTCATTTTTTCAGACCTGTGACTACGAAACTTTCAAACTTATTATTTTATCAAAATTTTATTTGGCTGCAATCCTGTAATTTTAAGTTATTATTTTAATGGTATGAACAGTAAAGACATAAAATAACTGAGGTTCAGCCATTTTCCCCAATGCATTGTCTGCATTTGAGAAATCTTTGGCATTGTCTTTAGCTGAAGTCAGCTTGCTACTGACCATGTGGTGCACGGTGGTGTTGTGGGTTCGATGCCATGGAGCTGGAAGGTTCAAGGTTTGAATCCACCTCAAGCTGCCATGTATGGACCTTGAGCAAGTCCTTCACTTGCAAATTCGCAATTGCTCGTGCACTTTGGCGTGAAACTCCGATGTAGTGTCCGTGTTGTAGTCAGGAGCGCTTCTGAGGCTGAGCTTGAAGGGGCGCTTTAGTACATGCAATAAATAAATAATAATTAAAGTCTCCACGCATTAATCTGAAAAAATCGCACACCAAATTGGCCTACTCTGATTTGCTTTATGGCAGTAGCAGGAGTTCAAATTTCTTGGGGTAGATAAAATGGACATATTAAGCTATACGTACAAACATTTGGTCTTTGCATAAATCAAGCAGAGGCGGATTTACTGGTTCCATGACAATTCGGCGACAGACAATTCGGCGACAGACAATTCGGCGACAGACAATTCGGCGACAGACAATTCGGCGCCCAGACAATTCGGCGACAGACAGTTCGGCGCCAGCATTTAAATTTATTAAAAAATAGCGCATTTAAGCAAGAACATTTTCATCAATCCCGCTTCTATTTAAGTAAGAACATTTTCATCAATCCAGCTTCCATTTAAGCAAGAACATTTTCATCAATCCCGCTTCCATTTAAGCAAGAACATTTTCATCAATCTTCCATTCATCTTCCATTTAAGAAAGATCATTTTCATCAATCCAGCTTCCAGGGGGGGGGGGGAATGGGCCGGGGGTAATGTCCGGATACCGCTTAAAGTAATGTTCGTCATAAAACGGCGCGCGCAAACGGCGCCGAATTGTCTGTCGACGAATTGTCTGGGCGCCGAATTGTCTGTCGCCGAATTGTCTGTCGCCGAATTGTCAGTCGCCGAATTGTCTGTCGCCGAATTGTCTGTCGCCGAATTGTCTTGTCACCGGATTTACTATAGAAAAACGAGGCCATGGCTGAGATACGCCAATTCCCAGAGGTGGAAAAATTTTAAAAAATTAAACATTTAATTTAAAACTGAGCAAGTTGACATAAATGAACATAATAATTACAATTTATTTGTTAAAGTTAGACTCTTGGCAAATAATTGAATTATAGATGGCAATTACAAAAAGTTGACCTAAGGTCAGCAAATGCTTAAGTTAGCCTTTGACATCGTGTTGAACTGAAGTTGCCTTTTAAAATCAAATCATACAACTGTACATGTTTTGAATAGAAACTGTCCTGGTTGAATTTGGTCAAAGTTATGTGAAACAGAAGTAACTGCGCTGGCGATCGGTTTCAGGAAGACTTCTGCCTATGCTTATGATATTCCATGTGACATGACATAAGCCCAAGTTATAGAGGTTCACAGTGAAAGCTATGAATTAAACGTAGCGAACATCGTAAAGAGCATCAGACTACTGATAACATAGTATCTGTTTGTCAGTCTTTCACTCGCATTGCAATTATTCACATCACACATGCACTCTGTGCCACTAAAATCACTGATATAGTAGTCGCCACTGCTTTCGACAGATTTCACAAATAGCTGAACAATTGCTGGCGCATCGTTGGTTTCATTTGGAAAGCTACGACAGTCTTGCGGTTCAGCCGTGTATGAACAACTTCGAATGACGAATTCTACTTTACCAACTTCTTTAGTAACTGCAGACAAGAAAATAAAATACCTAGCTTAATAGACTAGTATAATCATTAGAAGAACGACTTATAATTATATTACATTTCTACCTCGGGTAAATACAACTAAAAATACGAATATAATAATGATCAGCCTCACCTGGTCACCTGGTGCCGTCAGCTCTTGGAGCTCTGGCGATATTCTTGATGTATCCTCTCCAGTGTCCCCTCTCTCTTGTTGCCTCTCTCAGCTCCTCCAAGTTCATGCCAGACTTTTCCTGTGCCTCATCCAACCATCTCTTCCTTGGTCTTCCGCGTCTCCTCCTTCCCTCACCGCATGCCGTCATCAGCTCCTTCTCCAAACCGTTAGATCTCATCACATGGCCGAAGTAGCTCAATTTCCTCCAAGTCGCTGTTTGCTGTAGTGTCTCATCTCTCTCTATTCCGAGCTCCTCACGCACCGATTCGTTAGTTCTCTTCTCCGTCCATGAAATCCTTAACATTTTTCTCCAAATCCA